>CM061044.1:27450504-27580005 GCA_030762985.1 Adelphocoris suturalis | reverse complement strand
AAAAAGCTACCGTCCAATTAGTTTACTTCCTATATTTTCGAAAATATTTGAAAGATTGATGCTTCCACATCTACTGTCGCAACTCTCAGAAGCCATCCCCGACATGCAGTTTGGTTTTAGGTCCAAACACTCGTGCACACAGCAACTTAACCGAGTTGTAGAACATATCCTGGACACATACGAGGAGGAAAAAACATGCCTTGGTCTTTTCCTTGACACTGAAAAAGCATTCGACAAAGTATGGCACAAAGGACTACTATCAAAATTAAAAAACTCAATATGTGACTCACACTACCGGCTCGTACAATCATACCTCAACATGAGAACATTCTCAGTCAAATGTGAAGATGCCATGTCAATTTATCAAACCGATTGGTGCGGGAATTCCCCAGGCGGTGTTTGGAGTGTATTTCTCTACACCTATTACACCTCTGATTTCCCAAACCCCCCTGAAGTAAAGCAAGCTCAATTTGCCGATGACGTAGCAGCCTTAGTGAAAGGTCCTGACGTCACGATCAGCACAGTACTTCAGAATTTCGCTGATTCAGTGGATGATTGGTGTGACAAATGGTTCGTAAGAGTGAATCCCACAAAATCCTCACTGGTATGTTTCACGTACAAGCACAAGACTGGTCGTCCCATAGTGAAAATTCAAGATGTTCCTATACCTGAAGAAAATTCTGTGAAATACTTAGGACTCATTCTCGACAGAAAACTGATCTGGAATATGCATATCTCTAATCTATTGCAGCGCCTTAGATACCGCCTGAAACAAATCAAGTACAATAATCACAGGGTCCTCTTTGCCTCTTCACCTGAAAAGACTTGTCTACCTCACCATACTACGACCAATGTGGTTGTATGGTGGTGAATTCTGGGGTGCAGCAAGTGACACACAAATAATAACAGTCCAGACATTTCAAAACAGAGTGCTGCGATTAATCACAGGAGCACCATGGTTTGTTAGAAATTCGACACTACACAACGACTTGAACATATCCTTGAACTTCGAAACAAATTTTTGAGCCATGGGCTCAAGGACAAGAATGACATCCCACACCAACCCCCTTCTATTCGAACTGACACAAAATTTACCACGACAAAGATCCATACGCCGACTCAAGCGGAAGAGACCCACGGACTTCCTTGAGGAATTATGAAACCCACGCTACTATTCAATTCAATTCAATTCAATTCACTTTATTGGCAACATAAATATAAAGTATTAAATACAAAAATACCAAAAAATGGAATGGATTAAAGAATTAAATGAGATAAATAAACAAATTAAATATATACCGTTGCCCACCGAAGAATAAGTTGAAAAACTTGTGCTCCTCGGTGGAGTTCAATAATAAATAATATCAAAGAATCGTTGTCAAAGTAACAATAAATTTTTAGTGAACAAATTGCCAATAAAACATTAGGTACCAAATTACGTTAAAATGATGCTGAAAAGTAGGTCATACAGAAATATATATATGTAGAAAAAAGAGACATAATCACCCAGAAAAAACTCCTACACTATAAGAAATTAACTATCTTCCTTTTAAATGATGACAGACAATCAAACTGAAAAATATGAATTCCATTGTCTAACAAAAATCTCAATACTTTAATATATGCATTCCTTCTATAGAACTCAGTATTAAACCTTGGGAAGAGTATACGAGAGGTATTGAAATTGCGAGTGGAATCAGAAACAGAAATATGTTCATTTCTTACACCAGTGCAGTATACATGAACACAAGACTGAAGCAAGAACATTTGAGAAATATTTTTTACTTCAAATTGCTCATAAAGAAGTGAGGTTGGATATCTATTATTTTTGTTCAATATGATTTTAAGTAAACGATGATGATTAAGTAAATTATGGAGTACTATTGATGGATAGAGAACTCCAACAAGTTCCAAGTTAATGTTAATGTTCCTACCAACTTCTCCTAACCATAATGTGTTTTACACAGTAAAGTTTAGTTGAATTAAAAAAAAAAAAAAAACGACGATTTTGACATGGATATGTCTTTGCTCTGGGGGTCAACCATAAATTTCCGTGACCCAAAATTTGGTCACAATTTCAGTGTTTTTCACGTACAACCCAGCCGTTGCTAGGGGAATGGAACTTCCGCAGTTTTCATCGCACAAAAATCGTTCGCCACTCGTTGGAAAGCGCTTGATTTATGTGATAAATGTTCACATCTCAAGCTATCAATTTCCCCCTCCTTACGTACCTGGCTACATTCCTAAACTAAGTTGATTGGACTATAAACAATTTTAATAAGCCGGTTACAATATTCTTAACGTAAAGCAATAGCATCATTTACTCCACTCCATAGGAAACATTTTCATCCTCTTGACAACAGTCGAGGACAACTCGAGGACAACCGTTATGAAATCCCCAATCAAAGACATATCCATGTAACATGGTATCTGCTCGTAAAGCGGATAGTGGAACTCATTTACGAGTTTAACATTACTACTTTGATTTTCGTCTGTTTTGATATGTTTTACTTGTTACGATTCACTCCCGTGTTGATAAACTCGGGCCTCGCTAGGAGGTAGCTTTCCGCTTTGATCCTGCAGGTAAAATGCTAAACATGGAACATGCTCATGGTTCGCATTTTTGTTCTTCCCACTGATTCGTATTTTCCTACCAATGGACTATATAATGCGCATAACTCAGCTTCCGTTGAAGTACAATGGTACAACGTTGACAAACTAATTAGCCTGCCACCAAGCGGCACAACTATAACCAAGATTACCACTTCAACCAAGACAACAAAACAAGGCCTACCAGCGGCACAATAATATCGGAGGCATGATACAATAATATGTATCCACAACTAATATATTCACAGCGTAATCTAGCATAAACCACAAGATATGTAGTCGCAGGGAATATAATTGCACCAAGACCAAGATTAACGCTGTCATCACACAGTCCAAAATGTATTACATACATCATTCACTGAGCGCTAGATAGTCATATGAAAATAGCTCAAAATTATACTAGACCAAACTATAAAAAGCAAATTTTAACGTGGCTTGTGAAAAATGGAGCAATCCACTGCGAAACTATGCTCAACAGCATTTATGTATAATATTATAAAACAATAATTTTACAATTGAAAGTTTTCTACCTATAGAAGATAGGGACATCAAATACCATCTTTTACATACATATAATTCCGAACGGTCTTTGAAATTTTGAAGAACTTTGCGTTCCGATTTTAGTGTTAGACCGCTCATTCGAATCGGCACGGTCCCAAGTTTGTTGCAAAAGTGTCGCCGAGTCGCCGTTCGTCTCTGTACCCGCCTTGATCATGTCTTGGTGGTCCTTATCAACGAGAGTTGTTTATTAGGCTGTGACGATAACAACAGTTGCCATCATTTCACGTTAAGTAAGAAACGTAGTGTAGTAACTAACATCTAGGAGAGTTATTTCTGAACGAAGAAATTGAAACTGAAGCACTTAGCGGACTTTATATTATAATTCCGAACGGACTTTATATATAATTCCGTATATTATATATATATATATATCATATATATATATATATATATATATATATATATATATATATATATATATATATTGCTATGCAATTCTTAGGCCGACCCCCAATAATTTTTTTTGTAACGTCCCAAACGAAATTAAAGATGATTTTCACGTACAACCGAGTAGTTGAGTAGTTGCTATAGATTGTGTCACAATTTCAGTGTTTTTCACGTACAACCCAGCCGTTATTAGGGGAATGAAACTTCCGCAGTTTTCATCGCACAAAAATCGTTCGCCCCTCGTTGGAAAGCGCTTGATTTATGTGATAAATGTTCACATTTCAAGCTACCAATTTCCCTCTCCTTACGCACCTGGCTACATTCCAAAACTAATTTGATTCAGGCTAAGAATTGCGTAGCAAATTATCCTCGTTTTCTACGCAGTAGAAAAGAGAAAAGATCCGCGAGGCGCGAAGCGCCGAGTATATATCTTAATATATAAAATTCTCGTGTCACAGTTTTCGTTGCCATACTCCTCCGAAACGGCTTGACCGATTTTGATGAAATTTTTTGTGCTTATCCGGTATCTATGAGAATCGGCCAACATCTATTTTTCATCCCCCTAAATGTTAGGGGTAGTCCACCCCTAAATTTTTTTTTTTTATTTTTTACACAAAATTTTTAATTTCTATTTTTTATGATACAACATTTGCACTTCTACGCACATTTCAACAGAATAAAAACGTCTGCCAAGTTGGGTGGGCAGTATAACTTCCTCAAGCGAGCGAAGCGAGCAGCATCCCCTATAGAAGTTAAACCTACCCTTAGGGATCAACCGTTTGCGAGCGAAGCGAGCAACATTCCTTACATGCCATTACATTTCCTACATACGACACTGCGAGCGAAACGAGCAACATTGCTTACATCCCACACTTTGCGAGCGAAGCGAGCCACATTCCCTACATATCACACTTTGCGAGCGAAGCGAGAAACATTCCCTACATCCCACACTTTGCGAGCGAAGCGAGCAACATTCTCTACATCCCACACTCTGCGAGCGAAGCGAGCCGGAGCAGCTAGTATATATATATATAATATTCGGAATTATATATAAAGTCCGTTCGGAATTATATATAAATTATATATATATAATTATATATATAATTTTATGAAGATCCCTTTTATAAGATTATTATGAAGATCCCTATCATCATATGTATGTGTCTTTATTGAAATAAATCTATCTACATAAAATGTTTTATTAACCATTTATAACATCGCGTTATTGTATTAATATCTTGTAAATAAATAAGAAACTACGACATAAATATCTTACTAACCTTCAGTAAAATGAGAGCTTTCCAACAAATAGTGAACGGTTTCTGTGCGATGAACACTGTTGAAGTTCCATTTCCCTACCAACGGCTTGGTTGTACGTGAAACTCATAAGAAAATTTGTGTGACAGTTTTTTCGTGGCATGAAAACGTGAAATTTTTGGCCAGTTAGGTGATGACTAAAGCATGTTCGTAAAACAGCTGATGGTGTTTTCATTTATAAGCTGATCCATAATTTAATTGATTGTCCCGAACTTCTTCAGCTTCTAAATTTTCATGCCCCCATGTATCGCACTAGAACCTCCACCTTATTTTATACTCCTACCACAACCATAAATTACCTGCTAAACAATCCACTCCATAGAGCACAACGCATATTCAATATTCCTTCTGTCTCCGAGAAAATAGATATCAGCACAGTTTCCCTTTATCGTTTAAAAAAAATACTTGATACTCTATAATTAGAAATCCTTGTTTTATTTTCTTGTTTTATTTTTATCAGTCATTCTTTTGCGTCCGCTTGTATATATGCCACTACCTTTATAATATTTTATGCTAACATTTCCCTTGTAAATGGGCTTCAGCCCGTATGTCATAAATAAATTTAAAAAAAATAAATAATAAATGTTCCATGCTATAACTTCTATGAATTGATGTGTACAGACTCTAAATTGATAAATAAAACCTCTCATTTTATGTGTAAAACCTCCAATTTGACGTGCCAATGCTTTTAGGTTGCCATGAATGAAGATGCATGTGATCCGTACTTACCTATGTGTTACGACGCTCCTGTCACTTCCTAGCCTTTGAGATTCTCTCGTTTTTTCAAGGAATACGTGTAACTATATAACGATTTCTGTGCGATGAAAACTGCCAAAGTTCCATTTCCCAGCCAACAGCTTGATTGTACGTGAAATTCGTAGTAAAATTCGTATGACAGTTTTTTCGTGGCATAAAAACGTGAAATTTTTGGCCAGTTAGGTTATGACTAAAGCATGTTCCATGCTAAAATGGTTTTCAATCCACTTTTGCTGAATTTTCTCTCATCAGGAAAATTCCCCTTCGTCCTCCAAACAGAATTCCGGCTTTGCTCCGAAACGAAACCTTCAAAACAGGGACTCTTGCGGTTATGTGCGAACGTATAACGTTCCGTCTTGTACTTGGAAGCTCATTGATCGTTAGAGATCTCACCCTTCAGCCCTCCTCCGGCCTTACGCCGCTCCTTCTAGCCTTACGCCGCCGCCCCCTCCGGCCTTACGCCCCCACATTCCACCCTCCGACCGCCTTCCCAGAAGGTCCATCCATCTTACATCCTCCCCCACTCCCATCCCCCCCTTTTATTGGCTAATCTAATTTAATTATACAGCGTCTTCTTTATCTATAGCACCATTCAATCTTATAATCTGCCATGAAAGTTTTTTTTCGCAACTTTATGTGTTTTCTCAGTTTTTTCCCCTTCGCGTTCTTGCGGAGCAAGTTGGATGAATACAAAGAAGCCTCTCGTGTTTTCACAAGATTTTCATTTTTCAACTTTTGCCGTCTTGTGTAAATCTCACTCTTTATCCTTTCCTACAATCTCCTCATCTCTGCCTTCAAATTTCCAAATAATAGACATGAAGTCCTACAAGCTTGCTGTAATTACACTTAACTTCCATTCTGGTACATTCAACCGCCCAACTGAATAGGTGATAAATCAGTAATATTTAACTGGATTCAGCTGTATAAGGCAAATATAAATGTTAAACAGTGTTGGGCATAATCTTATCGTCGAATACGAATACGATTGTAATCGCGATAATTATTCGTTGATTCTGAGTCAACTGCTATTATATTCGTATTCGTGTAATCGTATTCGTCTGTCGGCGATTACACGAATACAACCGATAAAAATGCATCACGGTCATCAATTTCAGTAGAGCGTCCCTCTTATAATATGCGAAGCCTTGCTAATATTACCTAGCTTCAGCCTACTGAAATAGATTTGAGACAAATAGGCTGAGCTCCAATAGTTGAATTCGCTTTGAGGACGTCCCTTTCCACGAAAAAGGACGTCTATTTCCACAAAAAATAAAGAGTTTACAATGTTGAATTGTTTTTAATGGTTAGGACATCATCAGTAACAAACAATAAGAAAGGATTATAGAAGACACATAAAGGCGGCTCCACACGCAACGGTAAGTCCTGAGGCCGGCCTCGAGGCGCCCGGCCTCAAGGCGAACCTAGATATAGGGGGGGTCTCCACACACTGCGGTTAATCCGAAGGCTTACCTTGAGGCGAGTCTCCAGCCCACTACTGTCAAATTCAGTTGTGGAGTTGTTTGTGAAATGGCGCCATCAGATGACGGCGATGCTCTTGCTGTTGTTGGTTTGTTGTTAGCTATTAAGAATAGTGAAAATAAAGTGAGGCGAAAATTGTGGACCAAAAACTGGTTGAAAAAAAGAAAAGTGTTTTCTCATGTAAATTTATTAAAGGAACTAAGATTTAGCCCGAAAGATTGGCATAACTATTTGCGGATGGATGAGGACACATACCTTCGGCTTCTATCATTGGTGACGCCGATCATTCAGAAAAAGGATACCATAATGAGGACCGCAATTTCACCTCATGAAAGATTGAGTGCCACATTACGATTTCTGGCTACAGAAAGGTACTACAAAGATTTGAAATTTTCGAATGCAATATCACCCCAGGCTCTCAGTTTGATTATACCAGAAACGTGTAAAGCTATTTACAAAGTTCTTTGTAAACTAGTAAAAGTTGAGACTTGAGATTCACACCACACCGTCTAGCTGTCTCTTGAACAACACACTGTCTCGAGGCCTACCCTGCTCCCCCTCCACACGTTGCGATCGGCCTTGAGACGCGACGGCCCGGAGGCAAACCAAACTAGATTTTGTTTCTGATTTCCACCCTCCACGCGTCTGACTCGCGGGAATGCCTCCACAGAATTCACCATACACACGTTGGGATTTACATCGAGGCCGGGCGCCTCGAGGCCGGCCTCCGACATACCGTTGCGTGTGGAGCCGCCATTAGAAAGGATACAGCTTCTATAGTCACAGGTGAAGAGGGATTGAATTCCATTGGTCAATAGAAAAGAAAGGGGCAGGAGGTGCAAACAATTAAGTGCAAGCAAAGTGAAGGGGGGTTATAACTAATCGGATGTAGTGAAAGGAGAAAAATAACAATATGGTTTCAACAGTGTAAAGGGATAGTTCCAAGCTTTATAAAATGGACTAATCAGTGGTAAAATGGATTTTGGGTAAAATGAAGACCTCTGACGTTTCTCAAATTTATATATATATATATATATATATATATATATATATATATATATATATATATATATATATTGAGGACATATATATGAGGATATATAGGTATATATATATATATATATATATATATATATATATATATATATATAATATATATATATATATATATAAAAATAAATTGCTATGCAATTCTTAGGCCGACCCCCACAAATTTTTTATGTAATGTCCGGGACGAAATTAAAGATATTTTCACGTACAACCGTTGCTATCGTCCGTGACGCGAAGCGCAAGTTCGTGGGTTCGAATCCCAGCCAGGCTTGAAAATTTTTTTATATCCAAATTTTTTTATATCAATTTTTTCGCATCGTGGGTTTCAAATCCCAGCCAGGCTTGAACATTTTTTATATAGGTACAAATTTTTCACTCTAAGAATTGCATAACAAATTATCCTCGTTTTCTACGCAGTAGAAAAGAGAAAAGATCCGGCGAGGCGCGAAGCGCCGAGTACAGATTAGGGGGGTCCAGGGGGGCGAAGCCCCCGGCGAGGCGCGAAGCGTCAAGTATATATATATTAGGAGGCATTGTTGCACAAAATGCCATTTCTGTCGTCTATCCCCAAATCATTCTGTGCGGTTGCCAAATCTCCCATTACTTACCGTTGCCATTCCACTACCTACTCTCTTAAGTCGAATTAGTCAAATCCAATAGTCTCAGAATTCCTATACCTAGTCCTATAATATTCGTTCATGTGTTATAACTTCCAGATATCGTTGAAATTTTTTAAAAATATGACCTCAATTCATTGATAGGTCATTTTGATTTCTGATTTTTTTCTTGGATAAAATTAATGCATTTAATTCACACAAAAAATTACTGTTATTGTTTGTTACTGATGATGGCCTAACCGTCGAAATCGATTTAACATTGTAACTCTTTATTTTTCGTGGAAATAGACAACGTTTTCCACTAACTTCCGTTTTTTACTCCTATGGGTTGAACTGTGAGCAGGTTATGACAACCCTTACCTTCAACTTATCCTCTTATTCCCTATTTACTTGACTGTGGAAGATAGACTGTAAATAGCATATTGGGCGGAGGTTGGGTCGGTAGATATCATATCGATCGAGTACCTAGAAGCATAATTTTTTCTTGTAATTTCCTAACTATCCCTGCAACTACTCGAAAAGATGTAAAAAAATCTGAGAATTGATTTTCATAAAAATGAGCAAAATTCTCAAAGTATGGTCGATACGGCTATCGCGCTTAGGGTGAGCTCAGAACGGACTAAATTTTCAAAACGTAATCTCAAACCTCCTCCTGAAATTTCGACCTATTTTCGGCCTTGGGTCCTGGACTATAGCACAACCCGGGGCTGGATTTACGACTCATGCGAGGTATTTCGTTCATCCGTTGTTTTGGGGTTTTATAGTATTTTTTAAGTTTTTAAGTTTCTCATGGAGGGGCAACAGTCGAGGATTTAATTTTATTTTACGGTTTTGCTATTAATCTTTAGTGCTTGTTGCTGAGTATACGAAGTAGGTAGGTGCTCAATGGCTTTTTGTAATGATCTGAAATCACGGATGCTTTCATATTCATAAACCTACCTATGGATTATCAAAGCATAAATACTACTTAGAAAAAATGTTATCTAAATAACTAATCAGAACGTGAAAAATTACGATAAATACGAATAGGTACCTACCGATGAATTGAGGAGCACTAGGTTTATTATACTATTATTCTAGATTTACTGTATGCAAATTCATAAACCTATGAACCTATGTCTTACATACAGGTTTATCCTCAATTGTTACTTCTGCGTGAAAATAACTTTTTCTGGACAATATCATACAATTGTTTTATATAAGTAGGTACCTACCTACGCAAAATTAAATACACGGCATGAAACCGAGATCAAGAAACATAAAAAAATGTAAGCAAACTCAAACCTGCAATATGCTAGGTTAGAATAGAAATGCTACACTAGATTATTTTAATCTTTTCTATTAAACTATTTCAAACACCACTGCAGGATTCTATTTATTGTATTCTTTTGGGATTTTATTCGTAAATTAATGGGTGTAATACAACGGGAAACTGTTCTGAAACGAACACCCAAGCATGATCAAGTAGGCAGTGAAAAGTAGGGGAAGTTCATAGGGGAATTGGTGTATACTGAACAATGGATATTTTTCTAGGGAAAAATCGCATATGGGCTCGCCCCAGAAGGTAGTGGGGAACGACTTGATTTCAGTTTGTAGTATCCACATTTCCGTTTCGTTGACTAGGTGACTGTATAATATCCACGCTATTATGCCCTTACAGAAACTAACCTAATAAAAATTTCTTCATGTCTAAGAGCGTCTCAAGTCGCTAGGCAACCGGAATCGTATAATAGTAGTAGTTGTGTTTTACTGATTACATTCTTTAATTGAAGGTATTAGGAACTGAAGTTGGAAGCGTAAAATTATTAATTTGATTGTATCCATACAACAAAATTCTGCATCCTCTATATTTTATGGAGGGGTTTTGTCCACCCTGCCCCTCCTCAAACTACGCCACTGCCCCCCCTCCAAAAAAAAAAAAAAAAAAAAAAAAAAACACCGCGTTCAAAAGATTTCGAGCCACAAAATGCATGATATCATTCAAGTTGGTCCAAGCTAGTAGTCTGATCACCGTCTCCTAGTACACACTTATTCCCTCTCACTTTTCGACTGCGTGTGCAGCGTTTTTCGATGTGACAAGTACGAATCAAATGTAGAAAATAGAAAGCACGTAACGAGACACCAAACTTCTCGGCTATGGTTGTTTTTGCGTCTTTAGAAGCAATAGACAAAGTAAGAAAGTACCAGACTGAACTTCATGAAATTTTGCTCAAAAATCATACCGAGAATGCACCAGTAATATCAGTATCCCGTCCTACCAACCCTAAATGGCCATATGGGGCAATAACGGCCAATAAAATGCTATATACAAGCACAGATGTACATCGGATAATGAGATCTTTGTACCCAGGCGATCACAGCTCAGTGGATATTGTGTCTGATTGGGGGCGCCGCCGACCGTGAGACTACTATTAACCGG
This sequence comes from Adelphocoris suturalis, assembly GCA_030762985.1. Taxonomy (NCBI): domain Eukaryota; kingdom Metazoa; phylum Arthropoda; class Insecta; order Hemiptera; family Miridae; genus Adelphocoris; species Adelphocoris suturalis. Next base: position 27,568,809 of record CM061044.1, on the reverse strand, counting down.
CCGAGAGGTAATTTTTCATGGACTAGTGTTCTGTGTAGAAGGGCTATGTAATACAGAAATAATAATCCTTTGTGTGATTTGCAGCGATTTGGGATCTTGTCGGTTATGAGCAGAGCCCTTCAAGTGCCATTTTGCCATGGCGCCACCCGTAAATGCCATTTTTGGCCAATTTTTTGGAATAAAGCCATTTTTCGCCTATTTCAGGGGAAATGCCATGTTTGTGCCTTTTTTCCGCCTGATTTTCTTGACAATTTGTGAGAAAAAAACAATTTTTTTCCAGGAAAAATTCATGAAAAATTGGGGTTCTAAATATTTTTTCAAACATTTTTCAAAAAAGGCAAGCTAATAAGGGTTTTTTCATGTGGGCGAGCCAACGACCGAGAATTCCCTTCCGAGGATTAAGGTCTCCAACGTCCGAGGATCACAGCCATTAGTGCTAACCTCACAGCTTAGGTTCACCTTTAGGTCACCTAATACACAGGTCAAGACCAGGGATTCCCTTCCGAGGATTGCCTGACTGTGTGTATGTATATATATCCCTTCCCTCCACCAAGTGGTTCATTCCAAGCTAAAGTGGGTCGGTGAAGTGGACGTGTATTGCTCATATAAATTTTTTCATTTTCAAGTTCGTTATGCCGAAAATTGCTAGTTCGAACGTGGTTCTTTATCTCCTATATAGATTTAAATTCAATTTTTTTTAGTCAATTTGTAATTTGTAGCATGCTCTTTGTAAATAAAGTAGGTACATAATGTAATTAAAATGACATATTTTAATTTTCCTATCAATGGGGGTAAAAAAAAGAAACAAAAAAGTTTGGATTCCGAAGAATACATGCCATGTTTGGCCAAAATAGAAGCCATGTTTGGCCAAAATAAGTGCCATTTGGCCATATTTTTTAGAGCCACGTTTGGCAAAAATAAATGCCATGTAGTGAAGGGCTCTGGTTATGAGTCAGCAAACTTTGAGGCTCCTCAACCAACTAAGGACCTTTTCCGTTATCGTCCCACCCGGCAGTCCGACCAGTCCGAATTTTTACTAAGGTATTGACTACACGATTGATTGATTGATTGATTAAGCATTTTATTTAACCACCAGGAACAGGATAGGGCCTTTTGGCCCTCTCTTACTCCTTCCCTGCATGTATTTTACAATTCCTCGCTATAATCAATATATATATTATATATATATATATATATATATATATATATAGTATATAACATTACATAGTATTTAATTTTAAAAAAAAGTCGCACTATTCACTTCACTTTGTAATTTCAACTAAACAACTTAAATAATAAGATAAAAACTTACATAATTTCTTCATTGATTATCATTAAATGTATAATACATTCTGTTTATATTTTGTTCTTTACATTCTTTTCAATATTTAGATAGGTACCTAATATTATACTTTTCAATTGTTATGTTTATATTTATTAAATTAATTTTTTTTTCATTTCCATGTATAAATTTTTTAAATTGTTCATTAATCTATATTATTTTCTAACATTTGATAAACATTTTAAATTATATTCATTTCGATTAGGATGTATATTTTTTAAGTAAATTTGTTTTAAATTCTTCTTTAAAACTCTTCACCGATTTATCAAAATCAAATAATTCAAAAGTTTCATTGTATACTTGTGTACCTTTGACTAAAAACGATTTATTGAAAATAGCAGTTTTATGCATTGGTATCTGAAGCATTCTGTTTGCATTACGGGTGTTTTTCGAATTAATAGAGTCCATAGTTTAAAATTTTTCGTAGAGATATGTAGGGGTTTTAAATTTGAGAATTTTGAAAACCATTGTGGCCAGTGCTAGTTTTTTACTGTCTCTAAATTTCAGTATGCCTAATTTTATGTAATATGGTGTAATATGTGCATCGATAGAGGCTCTAAAAATACATCTGATTTCAGCGTTTTGCGATTTTTCTATTGCTGCTACTTGATCAGCATTAAGGTCACAGTACGACAATGTGGCATAATTTAAAATGGGAAACAGCAGTGACTGAACAAGTTGCAAACGCACATGTTGTGGGAAATCCACAGCCATTCTGCGTAACTGGTAGATTCCACCGAACATTTTGCTACATATTGTTGCTGTTTGTGTATCCCATGATAGAGAGTCCTGAATCATGATACCAAGATTTTTGATTTCGTGTACATATTCTAATGGCGTCCCCTCAATTTCAATCTTAGATATTGTATTATAATTTATTTTGTGTAATATTTTTTTGTATCCTAGTATGATTGCTTTACTTTTTAGTTGGTTTATCGCCATCATATGTGCTTTGCACCATGACACTAGTTGTTCAATATCGAAATTTAGTTTTGATACATTTTGGCTGAGATCTGCTAAGCTATAGAATAAGTGCATTTGTAGATCATCAAAACGTAGCGAGCATCCAGGTAACTAATATGTTCATGTAAGTAGTCAAAACTAGTGTAACCTAGTCTACAAACAGGATTACAGAAATATCACACAGAGATCAGTTTTTTGTTTAGATCAGTGGTCTAGATGCATAATATAAATCAGTCAATCCCATAGGGAAAATGTGGCCAGGGGGCCTCCAAAATTTGCTGGCACCTTACCGACTAGGTATATCCGTTTTTGCTATGAATCACATGTCGGTGAATCTTGTAAAACCGCTAGTCGAAGGAACTGTTACTCGAACCGTTCCAAAAGAATGCCGAGTTTGTCAGCTCCCCAGTCAAATTCCAGATCATAACTCCTCTTAAGTAAGAACTCTCCCATTGTAGGTATTTATAATAACTATTATTCGTGCCCCATTGATTTATATCTATAACCCAATTGCTAACCTCACTCTCTTGCGGTATCCTCTTACCTACCTATCATTGAATAATATTCAATATATATAGACAACCATTGCCTGATGATGGCTAAAATTCAGCCAGAAAGCTCTCTCTCCTGTTGGCATCAGGAGAAAGCCTTGAAATGTCATGAATATTCCACCCCTATCCCCTCCCCAAAGCTAATTCTATACATTCCACTATTCGGTTTAGGAACAATTGTTTTAAACTGCATTGCTCAGTCTTGAAATATTACTGTTTTTGTAAAAAACAGGTCTTCCGAGCTTCTTCAAGGGCTTTCTTGATATTTAAGGAAGTGTATTCTTTAGTATAGATTGTTGAGTTTGGTTCATTGGTTAATTGCAATCAGGTTATCAACTATCTTGTTATTGTACCCATTATTGGTGCAATGGTTTTTATGATTTCTAATTCTCCATAGAATGTCTGTTCTGATTGAAGAACTGTTTTGAGTCTGTGAGGAAGAGAAAATAATATAGTTACCGCGTTTCATTGAGCTTAAAATCTGATTAAGCTGTAAGCTGCAAGGAATATGAACCTGAATTTTCATTTTAAAAGATTGAACAAATAATGCCTTAACAACAATTTGTTTCGTTTTCAGCTCCGTGATATCGTACGTAGATAAAGTTGTGGTTTCCTCGAGAACTTCTCAAGAAAAGAACAGTTGAGAGGAATCGATGAAGGGGCCTCGTCATCTAAGAAACATTAAGGTTTGAAAAGACAATAAGGGTGAATATGAGAAACGTCGGGAAGAAAAAGAAATTGAAAGAGGTCGCGAGACGGATGTAGAGAGAAAGGATGGTGGGAGGAGAGAGTGGTGAAAGGGGGTTTAGTGGAAAAATAAAAGACATGGAAATAATTACTGTGGAGCTAAGAGCGGAGCGCGCTTGTTTCCGGGTATTTAGGCCTCACGAACTGCTGATGCGAGTAAAAACTCGGGCCGCGAGGAGAGTACGGGTTAACGGGGTTGAAAGAGAGGCTGAAGATAGAAGGGGTTACCTTCATAGAGAGGTTTTATATATAGGAAGAAAAATTCAAGGGGGTTTTCAAGGGAAAATGACTGGAATCTGTTGATGGCAAAGGGAAGTTTTAGGGGGTATTATTCAAGGAGACCTTAAGCGGATTGGGCAGATTAGCCGGTGCTTAGTCGGTGGTACCATCTTATAACCGAAACTCCTTTCCTTTTTAAGGGGAGCCCTGTGTAGTGTGGCGTTGAGGGAGTGAGGATCTCGGCTTTTGCCATTGTGACGCGTGTAGGGATTGTGGATGGGGAAGAGCGCGAATTGGCTCCCACAGACGGATGACATTGTTGTCATTGCGGATTTCAGTAGAAATAGATCCTTCTCGAGCTTTTGACTACAGGAAGCGATTGTTTTCAGTCCCCCTCGATCTCTTTCCGAGGAGGGAAAACACACAGTTTTCTCCGTTCAACCCTTTTCTCGCGGTCTCTCAACCCTCTGTCTATTTCCTTTCCGCTGTGGGTGCCCGATCCTGGGCACCTCATCCTCCGCCTTCAGTATCGAACTTTTATTTCCAAGTCTCGAGAGAAAAACGTGCGCCAATCAGTGTCTTAATCTTTGATAGACGTTTGAATAAAATGGCTTTACCACTCTTTTGATCGTTTAGCATTACAACTCAAGCTTTTTCGTCTCAATTCCTCTCTTACCCGTACATATCTGTCCTCTACCAGCGCGGTATCCTCTCTACCCTGCTACCCTCGATAAAGCAATTCTGAATAATGGAACAAATAAATATATCATAAGTATTTACAGCGAGATAAATTGTCCTAGATCTTGAATTTAGCTAAAATTCGGGCCCCTTATCCAGTCAAAAGATTGGCACAATAATCAGGATGATCTATGGGGTTGAGGGGGGAAGTCAATAACGGCTTCTTCCAGGTTAGTTATATTTGATTTATTCGTCCGGCTAGTTTTGCCAGTTTGTGGCCTCTTCAGGTACTGTATGTATCTAGTATAAGTTTACCAGGAACCCCTTCAACCAACCTTCTGCGAGTCTTAAGTCTACTTAGCTGGTAATACCATGGTAAGGTGACTATTTTTTGGGAGATCTCAGGACCATCAATAGAATGTAGTGTTTCCACTGCCCCGTAGGGTTATGCAATTATGTTGCGTTATTTTATGACGCTTTATGGTAAAGTTGAACCCGTTGTAAAGAGAGAGAAATCAAATAATTATGAGCAAATTATTAAGAATGTTCTTCATAGTTGAACATGATCAAAAAAATGAAAAAAGTAATTTGCTGGTAATTATTTTAATTCTCTCTTTTTACAACGGCTGCAAGTTTACCATAAAGTGTCATAAAATAACACCACGTAAACGCATTACCCAACGGAGCACGATATTCGGAAAACGATATTCGGTTGATGGTCCCGGGATGTCCCAAAAAAGAGTCACCAGGCTGAAGACTTCCAGAAGGTTGGTTGAAGGGGTTCCTGGAAAACTTATACCAGATACATACAGTACCTGACGGGGCCACAAACTGGCGAAACTAGCTGTACGAATAAACCAAATACAACTAACCTGGAAGAAGCCGTTATTGACTTCTACCCTCAAATCAATAACTCATTTAAAAATGGCTGAAACCACAAAAACTACTATCTAGATGATCTTTTGCGTATTATTCGAATAAGTTATTATTTATTCAAATTTATTTGTTGGTTAGTGAATATTTGGATTTATAAGAGATCGAAAATTTCTATTCAGGGCGTCTCTTATTGAAAGAGCTAAAATCGCTAAGTATCACCTTCCGTATAGTCAACTCGAAAGTGATCTACACTACTTCACGAGATTTTCCCAGTTCGAGGCAATGGTGAAAGGTAATGCACAGGAGAAAGTTAAATCTTAATTGGAAACTTTCATGGTGATTTTTTATATGCTCAATAGAATGAGCTGAGCGAGATATTTCCAAAGAGGTTCTATATGGTGGGTAGCTGACTAGTAAAACAGCTGTTAAAATTCGTGTGCACGATGACGTCACGGCCCCTGCTCGCCTAGAGCAACCCTCAGCCCTCAGCTCCCTTGCACTACTACATCACGCGTGATCTTCCTAACCGTTTATTGGTCAAACTAAATTTATTTATTTATTTATTTATTATTATTTTTTTATATTTTTAAATTTATTTATTTTTTTATTTTTATTTATTTTTTTTTTTTGTGATAATTGCTACTATGGGGGTTTTCAAGCGCACTGAATCTGTGTGAAATTCCAACAGATGAAACTCTCCAATTGGCCAGGTTGCAGGACCGCGAGACGAGCAAACGTATACATGGTAGTATTTTTTTGGGAATTTTTTATAGATATGAAACATTCAAAAGTTCGATGACTTCAAGAAACACAACGGGGAACTTGTTGCGAGTTTGTTGTGTTGCAATTTCGCACCTCTATTCGCTGGTCAGATACCCATCATAAAGGCCCTTTCTGGAAAGCTCTCGCTCAGCTCTTTCTATCTAGCAAATGAAAAAAAAAAAAAAAAAAAAAAAAAAACGACGGATATTCACTATTACAACGTCTGAGTCATCGATATCGACAAAACCTGATCCGCAAATTCGAAGTGTTCATGTTCGATCTAACGATCAACAAGCCCTATTGGTTCAGTAATTTTACGGTGGGGACAACTCATTTTGACACGCACCGTTCTCCGGGCCAAGGTTTTGAATTGCTGAAGAAACAATACTTTAATATATTTATCTAACGTTTAATATTTTGTTCCCCATGCAATATTTTTTTCTACCGGGCAATGTATTTTTTAACTGTGAATGTTCATTCCAACCGAGCTTTCAAAATGCCGTAAGTACACTCATTCTATTTTGACGTAACATTATATATTCCCCATATTCATATATTGGGAGTTCTGGAAAATTTCGTCCAAGGGCTAACCCACATGGTTTATCCATAGGGAAGCCGACCAAGTCACACAATTTTCATAGATGTGTATCTACTTCTAGGACCAAAATTCATGTATAGGAAGTTCTGGAAAATTCATTCAAAGACAGCCCCACAGGGTTTATTCGTAGGGAACTCTTCTAGGACCAAAATTCATACATTGGGAGTTCTGGAAAATTCATCCAAGTGCTATCCCACAAGGTGTATCCACAGGGAAGTTCACCAAATCACACAATTGTCATAGATGCGCACCTACTTCTAGGACCAAAATTCATGTACATGGAGTTCTGGAAAATTCATCCAAGGGCTTATTCACAGGGTTTATCCATAGGGAAGTTCACCAAATCTCACAATTTATAGTCATCTAGGCTCTAGTTACCATTGGGCTACACCACAAACCTATTAACTGCGGCCTACGTCGGGACCGGGTCGGATCAGAAAGTGGACGGCAAACTGGCCGACGTCGGTTGACAACTCGCAGATAAGGATCCCCGCCTCCCATTGTTCAGCTCGGCAGCCGGGGGAGGCGAGCGCCGCGAGCGGAGATAGCGACATCTCTTATCTCACGTTCCGAAACCTCTCGCCTTGGTCAGCCTGTCACGCCGGGGAAGTCCTCTCCGGTTTCATGTCAACCCCCCCCCCTCCCGCCCCTCTCAACATCATCAGAACCTCCATTCGCCTCTCAACATCCACTTCCCCGCTTTTCCCACCTCAGTTAGGAAACCATTGATTCTCCTCCTGAAATCCAATTTACACCCCCCCCCCCCCTCCCCTTGCCGTCTCTTACCTGAACCTTCAGCTGAGCGGTAGTTCCCTACGTCGCCACTAATGAATCGGGTGGCTCTGAAAGCCCATTCACTCTAAACCGATCGGACGAATCGTCACTGACGATATCATCTGCTGGTAATCACCACGACGTAATTCAATCGGAAAACAACAGGCTAACTCGAGCTAAAGATCCCAATCCTCCCGAATATCCACAACAACAAGGTGCCTTTGCTTTGGCACAAAATTGAATTCAGACATTTCCTATCGGGATACTTTTTTCGATACGGCAAAAAACGATGCACGCACGGCAGTCATTTATCGCGTTTTCTGAACAAACTACTTAGACCTGGTGACAGGTCCGAAAATAGGTAGTAATTTGCGGAGAAGGTTTGAAATGAGATTTTGAAAATTTAGTCCGTTCTGAGTGAGAAATTCTTAGTCTGCCATTTCAAAATTGGTGGAATACAAAACGGCGGCCTCATAAAGATGGCTTAATTTGCCAATTTTAAAGTTTTTCTCTAATAATTCCTAAACCGTACATCCTACAGAAATTTTTATACGTAGCAAAGTTGTAGAGCATAAAAAAAAAATGATTCGATCCCAAAACTCTGAATTATCTCTCAAAATAAGCGAATTAAAAAAACAGGTGTGCAAAAGACCACACGGGAGAATTGTAAACTTCTATGACGATTTTCTGCTAAATATAATAAATATAAAATATATTATGGAAATGATTTTGGTTGCCGAAAAAATCTTGTAAAGACCAATTTCAACGTATACAAAATTTTTATTCAAACATTATAAAACTTTTCTTACAGTAGTCACAACATAAAATGCTAAAACATGGAACATGCTTTCTTCCCTTTAATTCGTAAATGTAAATAAATTTAAAACTACGACATAAATGTTTTAAAAATCAAAATTAGAACAGAGTACCTAAGTAGGTAATTTTCTGTTATGGGGCGTGTTTACAATTACTATAAGCAAAATTAACTTTTCAACCAAGTGACAACAAAACAAGCGGCATTGTTTACTATATCAATTTATAACATAAATAAATATAAAACTACGACACGAATAGAAGAACAAGTACGAAAGAAATGCGTGATAAATTGAGAGCTTCCCAACTCGACCACGTGGGGTCCAGGTGGACCCCATGCGCACCTTTCCCCCCCTCCCTTATAACCACTTTGCCCCTCACTGCCTGCTCCTCGAGTAGCTTCCTACTCAGTACTGCTCCAGAGGTTGGCAAGGTAGCAATGGTCCTCCAGGATAGTGTACCTTTTGAATTCATTTCTGTTTGATGAAAATCGTTGTTGGGGTCTGAGTAGACCCCACGTGGACTTCCGTAAAAAAAAAAAAAAATTCAGCGCATTCACTCACATGTTTTGTCTTAATTTTCAATCGTTTGAGCATACATACGTAGTGGTTACTTAGTTCTCCTGTTTGCACCATGGGAAAAACTGGGAATGTGAATCAGTCATTTTTTGTCCATGCTAGTAGACAGTGAAGTGGAGGACGAAATCTTGCCTAACGAGGACTCAGTGTCCGACGAGTTCTTTGTCGTGAAAACATGAAAAATACCAATCGCAATGTGACTGCAAACAATTGGTTCACGTCATACGTATTAGCGGAGGTGCCCACTAAATGTAAATTCACTTTCGTAGGCACCATGCAAAAAGGCAATATGAAAAGGCAATTTTCGAAAAAGTTCTGTGTTGGCTGAAGTTCCTTATTTTATTGAAAAACAATGGCCTTCTTAGAGTTTATATGCCTAAAAAGTTGACTAAAGTTTATATTTCGTTCTGATATAAATAAAAGTCTTGAACGTTTTGCTTTTTATTCCTTTCTCTTGCGTTTTTTGTTTTCTTAGATGAGGAAATTCTTTGGCCCATGTAATTTCGGAGCTACAAGCTGCAATTTTGCTACCATAGACACGATATTAGGAGACTATCCTCGTAGACACCTCAGAATTGATTGCATGATGTTTTGACGCTAGTCCCATGCAACAATAGGGCGGCACAGCCAGAAATGTGAGTGGGGTCCTGGTGGACCCCACGTGGGCGACTATTATTCTAGCTCCCACGTGGTCGACGCAGGGTTAAGATTGTATATTATCCCAACCCCCCTATTTGAAATTGAACAAACATTAAAAACTGAAGAAGGAATTCGGTAACCTACCGCATATGAATAAAACGTGACTATAAATCGCAAATTTCCTTGGAAAAAAACTAGGGTGTAATTGATCACGTTGAATTTAACTGTGTTGGGAAACTGAAAAAAGCGCAAACTGCTGGATAGGCCACTGAAATACTACCTAGTAGTAGCCACTACTAAAAAGCTTCGGAGGCGGGCGGCACACAATTTTAGCGAATTATAGTAAAATCGAAGAAACGCTTGCATACGAGTCTGCAACACATTGGAAAATTTGATGTCTTTAGTTGCAGAATCTTATGAGTTGCAGACTAGTATGCAAGCTGTAAGAGCCACTCAGCTGATCCGGACCCTGGGCATCGTGAAGTCAATGTCCTAAAGAGGCTACATAAGAAATTACAGCTTCCTAGAGTGTAAAGCATAGAAATTAGCTTTAAGAGCCACTCATCTGATCCGGACCCTGGGCATCATCTAGTAAATGTCCTAAAGATGCTGTATACGAAATTACAGCTTCCTAATCTGTAAAGCATATAAATTAGCATTAAGAGCCACTCATCTGATCCGGACCTTGGGCATCGTCAAGTAAATGTCCTAAAGAGGCCACATAAGAAATTACAGCTTCCTGGATTGTAAAGTATAAAAATTACCTATCAAAATGATTTAACCACCGATTTATAAATCAAAACCGTTCTCGCAATATTCGGATCACCTGCTATGAATCACATAATCGAAACACCAGCTCAATGAAACCATCAGAAATTAACAAGCGGTTGCAATCATGTTCAGAATATCAATTATTGAGAATGATCACCTGTGTGTAAACAATTATTCATATAACCATGCTCATAACTCAGCTTGTTGGCCACGCACTTCGCAGTAGTTACCATAATATGGTTGGATAAATCGAGAACTTTCGAACGAATGGTCAACGAATTTCGTGGGATGAAAAACGACGAAGTACCATTTCCCTAGCAACGACTCGGTTGTAAGCGGAAATTATCAAATATTTTTCATAACGCTTTCTTCGTCACACCGTAACGTCACACTTTTTGAGTTATGTGCCATAGTAAAAACATAAAATGTCAAAAACAGCGTGACGGAAAAAAAACGTGACGGTAAAATCGTATTCACACCCCGCTAAATTTTTCGACGCAGTGCGCCTATAGAAGTTTACACTTAACAATCGAAAATCGGGCTAATTTCGGCCCAGTCCACTCCTCCCCCCGTCAAGACTTTTGCCCTTCAAAATCACCTAGTGGCGTTAATATTGGTCTGATTTCAGTCAGCTAAAGCTAATTCTACTCAAGATTATATACTTTCCAAAGTTGTAGTGGATAACAGTAACCCCATGGTTGCTAACCAACGGAATGTTGTTGATAGAAACATATACTGACGTGTTCTAAGATAATTCGATTAATGTTGTATTGCGACTGTTTACTTTTCAAGAATATATGATTTGTGTCATTGTGAACTATAGTGTTTGTATTTTGTAGTGTAGTTCAATAGTAGTTGTGCGTATATTACAATGGCGACGAGGATGACGAAGAAAAAGAAGCATGCAGTCGAGAGGGACAGATCCAACTCATCGGACGAGGATAATATTAAAGAATTGCAAAGGTGCGTTCAAAAATTTAGTTTTCCCGTGTATGACACTGCTGAAAAATGGGGAAGCTATATCAATAGGTTTGAGAGAGTATGCCAGGTGAAAGGATTGGGGTCGGAGTCAGATATTAGTCAACAAATGAAACGGGATCTGCTACTTGCATATGTGGGGGCAGAACCACTACAGAAAATTACTAACCATTTTCTGCCAGAAGAAATAGACGAGGTATCTTATGTGAAAATAAAAGAGGGGTTTAGTGAAATTTTCCAACCCTCAACCACAGTTTTTGAGGCGAGGATCGCATTTGAACGCGCGGAGCGAAAATCCTTTGAAACCTTCTCTGATTTTGCGGCCAGATTGAAGGAACTCAGTGCGAAGTGTGACTACGTACCACGAATCGTGGATGAACGTCTACGGGATAGATTCGTGGCGGGAGTGAACCACAAAAGGACTGAGATGGAAGCTCGAGTACGATGGCCAAACGCAAAAACTGTATCGAAGTTACCGGTGAGTTTCAAAGACTTGTTCCATATGGCATTAACATTGGAGAAGGCAGAGAAGGAAGTGGGGTGTAAGGAAATAAGCAAAATTGATAGTCGCGGTCATATGAATAAAAAAGGAGGTAAAATACCACATGACAAGGACAGTAGGCCTGAGAGGGTAAAATGTAGCAAATGTGGGAAATGGCACAATAAAGGCTTCTGCCCAGCACTAAAATTTCCGTGCAACATTTGTAATGAGCTAGGGTATTTTGCCAAGTTTTGTACTCAGAGAAAAATAAAAAAACTGTCAGAGAATGAAACTTCTACCAGCAGTAGTGAGGAGGAGGCCATCAAATCACTTAAAACAGCCGAACCATTAGGTGAATGGAAGATTAAGAAAATAGAAAGAGCTGTAATTGACGTAGAAATCAATGGAGTAGTCTGGCGAATGGAATATGATTCTGGAGCATTGGTGTCTACTATCACCAAGGATATGTGGCTGAAAATTGGCAAACCCACGTTGTATCCCACAAATAGAATTCAAGGATATGGAAAACGTAAGCTGAGGACACTTGGAGAAACCAGGGTGAAAGTAAAGTTAGGGAAGCAGACTAAGATGCTCCAAGTTGTCGTAATGGATGAGCTAGACGAACCACTTTTTGGATTACCATGGATTATCAGTTTCAATCTAGGACTGCCTGAAGAAGTGAAGATTCGGAAAGTGAGAAATGAAAGGAAAGAAACAGGGTACTCTACAATCGAAGATTTGTTGGACGAATTCAAGGAGGTGTTCGATGAATCGTTGGGAACCATTAAAGGATATAAGGCAACCATACATATAAAGAAGGGTATAGAACCAAGAGCACTGAAAGCACGGCGGCTACCATTCCCTCAGAAGAAACCAGTAGAAATGGAATTGGAACGACTGGTAAGAGAGGGAGCGCTTGAAAAAGTGGATCCAGCTCAAACAGCTATAGAATGGAGCACGCCTATCGTAGTAGCTCCGAAAAAGCAAGGCGGGGTGCGGATTTGTGGAGACTTTCGGGTCACTATCAACCCAGCTATGGTCATTGACAGCCATATAATGCCAACATTTGCAGAATTGACCTCAAAACTGGTAGGTGGGGAGGAGTTTTCCGTGGTGGATTTGCGAGACGCATACCTTCAAATGGAAATTGATGAAAATAGTCGGAAATATGTAGTTATTGCCACACATGTAGGATATTTTAGATATAAACGCCTTCCTTTTGGAGTCTCAACGTGTCCGGGAATATTTCAGAGGTACATGGAAGGGTTGCTCCATGGATTGAAAGGTGTAGCAGTGAATATTGATGATGTAATTGTGACAGCAGCAAACCGGAAGGACCATATGGAAATGTTAAGAACAGTATTGGAAAGACTACGACTGGCTGGATTGAGATTGAAAAGAGACAAGTGTTCATTTTTGAAGGAATCTACCACGTTTTTGGGGCACCAAATTGATAAGTTTGGTATTCACCCTACAGAGGAGAAAGTAGAGGCCATTAAAAGTTGCCCAGCACCGACAAACGTGTCACAACTTCGTGCATTTCTAGGAGCCATAAACTTCTATGAAAAATTTGTACCAGGGCTTCATGCAGACTGTGCAATATTACATAGACTCACAGGAACGAAGACACCTTGGCAGTGGTCTGAAGATGAACAAAAAGCGTTTGAGGAAGCAAAAAACAAATTGAGTAGTAGTAACACAGTAGTCCCTTATGACGAAACTCTCCCAATTATTGTGATGGCTGATGCATCTGAGAGTGGCTTAGGTTCAGTACTGTTGCATTTATACCCAGATGGAAGTGAAAGACCAATCTACTATGCATCTCGAACATTAAAGGAAGCGGAGAAACATTATGCACCGATCGATCGAGAAGCTGCTGCACTGGTGTATGCTGTGTCCAAATTTCACCAATACATATTTGGTAGGAAATTTACGTTAATAACGGACCATAAACCATTGGAAAGATTGTTTGGCGAAAAGAGAGATTTATCCAAAGTTACAAGTAACAGACTGATCCGATGGGCATTGACCTTGAATGCCTATCAGTATGACATACGTTTCAGGAACGGAAGAGACGTTGCGTTCGCAGATCATTTGTCACGTTTACCTGTAGAAGAAGAAGAAAACAAAACACTTACAATAAAAGCTGGGCGTCCAGATTGTTTCAATGTATTTCTCTCTAAAGAAGTTGTACAGAAAGAAACCAAGAAAGATCCCATCCTAAAGAAAATTGTGGAATACGTACAAACGTCTTGGCCATTCAATACATTAGAAGAAGTGAAACCATATGCAAGGAACAAAAATGAAATTGGCATAGAAGGGGGAATATTAATTCGGGGAGGAAGGCTAATAATTCCGACATCACTCCGAAAAGAATGCTTAAGCATGCTACACAGAGGGCATCCTGGAATGGTAGCGATGCGATCATTGGCTCGATATTACGTATGGTGGCCGAAAATTGATGAAGATCTAGAAACGTTTGTGAGAGGGTGTATACCATGTCAGGAGAATAGAGTAGAAGAACCAGCGATACCACTTTACCCATGGAACATACCTAACAGTGCATGGGAGAGAGTACATCTAGATTTTGCAGGCCCGATGGACGGACAATATTGGCTAGTGGGTGTTGATGCATACTCGAAATGGGCGGAAGTAGCGATTTTGAAAAACATAAGAGCGGCCAACGTGATAAGCACACTGAAGAAATGGTTCAGCACATACGGTTATCCTCGAAAACTAGTGTCTGATAATGGGCCTCCTTACACGTCAAGTGAATTCAAACAGTTTGAGGAAGGATGCGGTATGACACATACTTTTTCACCACCATACCATCCAAAAAGCAATGGAACAGCAGAACGATTCATCAAGACTCTAAAATCGAGAATGAAAGCTGCCAAACGTGAAGGGACTTCAACAACTGATGCACTGAATGAGGTCCTATTCTCTTATCGTAATACAGCACACGGGTCAACGGGAAGATCACCCGCGCACCTATTCTTAGGACGCCGACTTCCATCAATAATGGATAACATAAGACCGGATCCAAAGGAAGAAATGGAACGCAGGAAATGGTCTCAAAAAGAATATTATGATCGTGGAACACAGTTGCGAGAGTTTATTGGGGGAGAAGATGTATGGTGCAGGGACCGAACTAAAAAAATCTGGGTCCCTGGAATGATCGTGAAGAGACTAGGCTCGGCCCTCTACGAGGTAATGGCTGATGGAAGAATTACCAATAAACATGCGGACCATTTAAGAAAACGAACTGGAGCCTTGGACATCGACGAGCATGTCCAAGCAAGCATTGACGAAGATGTCTTGCCCCATGGAGACCACCATTTCCAAGGAGGGGAGTAGTGTAGTGGATAACAGTAACCCCATGGTTGCTAACCAACGGAATGTTGTTGATAGAAACATATACTGACGTGTTCTAAGATAATTCGATTAATGTTGTATTGCGACTGTTTACTTTTCAAGAATATATGATTTGTGTCATTGTGAACTATAGTGTTTGTATTTTGTAGTGTAGTTCAATAGCAGTTGTGCGTATATTACAAAAGTTTGTACCGAACGTTTTTAACATGTTTAATGTTTTAGGGCTGGGGGTCGTTCTGTGAATTCCGACACGACACGCAAATCTGCAACGTTTTTTTCCTGATGATTTCCGCTTACAACCGAGTCGTTGCTAGGGAAATGGTACTTCGTCGTTTTTCATCCCACAAAATTCGTTGACCATTCGTTCGAAAGCTCTCGATTTATCCAACCATATTATGTTAACTACTGCGAAGTGCGTGGCCAACAAGCTGAGTTATGAGCATGGTTATTTGAATAATTGTGTACACTCAGGTGATCATTCTCAATAATTGATATTGTGAACATGATTGCAACCGCTTGTTAATTTCTGATGATTTCATTGAGTTGGTGTTTCGATGATTTGATTCATAGCAGGTGATCCGAATATTGCGAGAACGGTTTGATTTGTGAAGCGGTGGTTAAATCATTTTAATAGGTAATTTCTATACTTTACACTCTAGAAAGCTGTAATTTTGTATGTAGCCTCTTCAGGACATTTACTTGACGATGCCCAGGGTCCGGATCAGATGAGTGGCTCTTAAAGCTATTTTTTATGCTTTACACTCTAGGAAGCTGTAATTTCGTATGTAGCCTCTTTAGGACATTTACTTGACGATGCCCAGGGTCCGGATCAGATGAGTGGCTCTTAAAGCTAATTTCTATGCATTACGCTCTAGGAAGCTGTAATTTCGTGTGTAACCTCTTTGGGACATTTACTTGACGATGCCCAGGGTCCGGATCAGATGAGTGGCTCTTAAAGCTATTTTTTATGCTTTACACTCTAGCAAGCTGTAATTTCGCTTGTAGCCTCTTTAGGACATTTACTTGACGATGCCCAGGGTCCAGATCAGATGAGTGGCTCTTAAAGCTATTTTTTATGCTTTACACTCTAGCAAGCTGTAATTTCGCATGTTGCCTCTTTAGGACATTTACTTGACGATGCCCAGGGTCCGGATCAGATGAGTGGCTCTTAAAGCTATTTTTTATGCTTTACACTCTAGCAAGCTGTAATTTCGCTTGTAGCCTCTTTAGGACATTTACTTGACGATGCCCAGGGTCCAGATCAGATGAGTGGCTCTTAAAGCTATTTTTTATGCTTTACACTCTAGCAAGCTGTAATTTCGCATGTTGCCTCTGTAGGACATTTACTTGACGATGCCCAGGGTCCGGATCAGATGAGTGGCTCTTAAAGCTATTTTTTATGCTTTACACTCTAGGAAGCTGTAATTTCGTATGTAGCCTCTTTAGGACATTTACTTGACGATGCCCAGGGTCCGGATCAGATGAGTGGCTCTTAGAGCTAATTTCTATGCTTTACACTCTAGCAAGCTGTAATTTCGCATGTTGCTTCTGTAGGACATTTACTTGACGATGCCCAGGGTCCGGATCAGATGAGTGGCTCTTAAAGCTATTTTTTATGCTTTACACTCTAGGAAGCTGTAATTTCGTATGTAGCCTCTTTAGGACATTTACTTGACGATGCCCAGGGTCCGGATCAGATGAGTGGCTCTTAGAGCTAATTTCTATGCTTTACACTCTAGGAAGCTGTAATTTCGTATGTAGCCTCTTTAGGACATTTACTTGACGATGCCCAGGGTCCGGATCAGATGAGTGGCTCTTAGATCTAATTTCTATGCTTTACGCTCTAGGAAGCTGTAATTTCGTATGTAGCCTCTTTAGGACATTTAATTGACGATGCCCAGGGTCCGGATCAGATGAGTGGCTCTTAGAGTTAATTTCTATGCTTTACACTCTAGGAAGCTGTAATTTCGTATGTAGCCTCTTTTGGACATTTACTTGACGATGCCCAGGGTCCGGATCAGCTGAGTGGCTCTTAGAGGTTGCATACGAGTCTGCAACTAAAGACATAAAATGTCCCAATGTGTTGCAGACTCGTATGCAAGCGTACTTTGGTATGAGTCCCATCGGAAATATCTAATGGTAAAATAAAAATGTATATAAATATAATAAATTGTTTTGGTTAATTAGAATCTTTTCTTTTTTCTTGACCTTAAAAAACTATATCTAATTTCTCCCTTGCAAGGGAAAAACATTAAACATGAATTAATGTTTTTCCCTCTCAAGGGAGAAATTATGAAATCGTTGTAGTTTTTTTTGTGAATGTTGGCATATCCTAACGCATTGTTCAGTTGTCACTAAATCAAATTTTTGAGTAAAGCTAAGATCATCCCGCCTACATTGTGGCGAGACTTTCAGAGTTTTAAGCAATTTGTACATCAGGGTACTACAGTGAGAAACAATGTTTTATATTCGAGAAGCGTGTTAAATGGCCATATGGCCATATTTGGACAAAAACCTTAAATGGACATATTTCGTCGAATGCTAAGATCATACCACCTATATTGTGATGTGATCTGAAATAGTCGGCTATTTGTACAAGAAAGAAGTATGATGTGACCAAGTTTTCAAAATTCAACACGCTTCTTAAATGGCATGTCGTTGGAGGGATAAATTCATTCTAAAGCAACGATAATCCCACACAACTTGAAGAAATGTGATCTCGATATGCTGACTAGGATCATCGAAACCATATTGTTGATATCCGACTCCGATGAGACTCTATTTGGATGCGACATTAATTTTGGGTTCGAGATGGTATCATCAGATCCATATTGTTGTGATGCGTCCTACATTTTCGGGTGGTACAATGAAATCCAGTGTAGAGGGATATATCTTGTGTAAAGTTAAGATCATGCAGCCTACATTGTGGTGAGACTTTCAGAGTTTCAAGCATGTTGTACATCAGGGTACTACAGTGTGAACCGGTGATCCATGTCCGGCAAGCGTGTTATGGGGCCATGGGTTGGAGGACATATTTCTTCGAAAGCTAAGATCATCCCACCTATATAGTTGTGATGTGATCTAAAATAGCAGGCTATTTCTACAAGAAAGGAGAATGATGTGACCAAGTTTTCAAAATTCAATATGCTTCTTAAGTGGCATGACGATGGAGGGATAAATTCATTCTAATTGAAGGGTAATCCCACTAAATTCGAAGTAATGTGATCTCCTTATACTAACTACGATTTAGCTGAGACGTTTCCTCATTGACTTACAGCGGAAATTATCAATTTGACATTTTATGTCTTTACTATGGCACATAAATGAAAAAACGCGGGGGAGCGTCACGCGGGGGAGCGTCACGTGGGGGAGCGTCACGCGGGAGCGTCACGAGGGGGAGCGTCACGCGGAGAGCGTTACTCGGAGATTCCCTAACGATCCCACGATTCTGGGATTTGGTAGGTAGCCCCTTGAGGGACTTCTGATCACAACTGACCGATCCAAGATCAGCTGAGTGGCTCTAGAATCCAGTTTGTTCCCTAATGATCCCACGATTCTGAGATTTGGTATGTGGGCTCTTGAGGGACTTCTGAACACAACTCACCGATCCCAGATCAGCTGAGTGGCTCTAGAATCCAGTTTTTTCTTTAATGATCCCACGATTCTGAGATTTGGTATGTGGGCCCTTGAGGGACTTTTGAACACAACTGACCGATCCTAGATCAGCTGAGTGGCTTTTGAATCCAGTTTTTTCCCTAATGATCCCACGATTCTGAGATTTGGTATGTGGGCCTTTGAGGGACTTCTGAACACAACTGACCGATCCCAGATCAGCTGAGTGGCTCTAGAATCCAGTTTTTTCTTTAATGATCCCAAGATTCTGAGATTTGGTATGTGGGCCCTTGAGGGACTTCTGAACACAACTGACCGATCCCAGATCAGCTGAGGGGCTCTAGAATCCAGTTTTTTCTTTAATGATCCCACGATTCTGAGATTTGGTATGTGGGCCCTTGAGGGACTTCTGAACACAACTGACCGATCCCAGATCAGCTGAGTGGCTCTAGAATCCAGTTTTTTCCCTAATGATCCCACGATTCTGAGATTTGGTATGTGGGCCCTTGAGGGACTTCTGAACACAACTGACCGATCCCAGATCAGCTGAGTGGATCTAGAATCCGGTTTTTTCCCTAATGATCCCACGATTCTGAGATTTGGTATGTGGGCTCTTGAGGGACTTCTGAACACAACTGACCGATCCCAGATCAGCTGAGTGGCTCTAGAATACAATACGGGGTTTTATAGGAAGGGGAAAGGGGGCGCAAAGACATAAAATGTCTCTCGTGGTTGCGTACTTGTACGAAAGCTGTTTCCACCGTATGAGTTTCAAGAGGTTCTAATACCAAGTTCAGAGTACATACGTTTCAAAGTTTCTTCACGTGATAGGTATGTCCTTCAAGATTGTTGGCGACCAGACTCACTTCACGTACAACCCAGCCGTTGCTAGGGGAATGGAACTTCCGCAGTTTTTTATCTAAAATAATACCTATCAATACATTTGGTTTGTTCTTTAACAGTCAAATTCTGACCCAAGTAGGCTGTTTATGTCATTTTACACTCGAATTTTGCAAAAACGGCATTTTGCTTTGTACTTTAAAGACGCCTAGACTTTTGCCCTTCAAAAACCCATAGCTACCTCAATATTGGTCTGATTCAGGTCTGCTAAACCTCATTCGATTCAGGGTTAAATCCTTTCTGAAGTTCACTTCGAGCAAGTTTTTGCACAGACCGTTCCTCATTAAGAGATATTTTATATGTTAAAGACGTCTAGACTTTGTTAAAAAATTGTTAAACTCTTAGTATTTGCTTCATAATGTTTCAAAACAGATTTCAATGACGAACATTTTCGAAAATTTCGATTTAAAAATTTTTGGAGCTGCAGCAATAACTTCATTTTGTATGAAAATTGGCTAAAATAAAAAATTAAATAAAAACTATTTTAACCAGACCCATAAACACATCGAGTAGGTCAAGCCTCCTCAAATTCTCTTATTGATTGTTGCTGTGAATATTATATCCCAAGCCCTCATTCATTCCGAAATCATATTCCTGTGCGGAAAGTGTTCCAACAATTTCATGACATGCCACAGGAGACTGTTTCCCTTCACCTTCTTGCAGCATTTCAACAGCACATCCACTAACAAATAGCATCATACTAACTTTTGGTTACGGCAACTGTACAACTTTCGATTTTGAAATGGCCAATTTCAATTTCTGTAAATTTTAACATAGGACATGTTTTTGCCAAAAATGAGACATAATTACCGTTACATGACATTCAGTGCCTCACGCTTTATTTTTTGATGATTATCGCTTACAACCAAATATTTGCAACCGAACTATATATCTTAGGCATTTATAATCGTTCAAGAATCATTCGCCAGTCGTTTAAAAGCTCTTGATTTACCTAACCGTATTTTATGTTAACCAATGCGCAGTGCGGGGCCAGTAATTTAAGATATGAGCGTGGTTTACTGAATAACTGCTTACATATAGAAGATCCTTCTCAGTTAATTGTGAAAACATCCAACCAGTATTAGACTGTAGCTTGTTTGTGTCATTCCAGACGAGAGACATATGGATCGCATCAGATTGGAAAGAAACTTGGAAGTTGAAATTTGATAGGGAGACTCTCTGGTACATTAAGACACGATTGAAATGAGGCTCTTTCCTGATCAGCTGCGTGTCCTGAATTCTCACCTGTTCTCCCAATTTACTACTTCATATGAATTTCAATCTGAGTGTACATTAAGGGATAAATAAATTGTGAACGATTTTCGTTGATTGGGGAAAGGTACCTTCTAAATTATGATTTTGTCAATTTATGAGGTAAAGTCGAGAAGAATCAAACTCACAAACCATACCAAAGCCGTGAATTTTCGGCGAGCGGCCCGAAAAAGGTCATTTTCGCAAGAGCCAACTCAAAAACGTCTTCCAAGCTTCCTCAAATATTGTAACGTGGACGTATAGAATTAGTTAAGAACGAAGTACGAATCGAAATGATTGATAAGTCCACGTTACAATTAATTAACGTTTGCGATTGCGCACAGACTACTACCTATGTGACGGCAATGGAACCTATAAGGGACCGTCTAGGGGCTATTCCGAACAATCCTTGAAAATTTAATAAAAACCGTTCCATTAGTCTCGGAGCTTTGGCTGTGTCAATCAATATTAGTTTCGCGCATGCGCAATGGTTATCTCTACCGATTGCAATATAATTTATAGGGCATTTTTTTAAAACATATACCCAATTACCAAGTTTAAACGAAATCGGACCAACAGATGATGAGAAAATGGCTTTATGAGAAATTCACGTTTGCGCATGCACATAGGCTACTGTTGTGTTGACGGTATTGAAAATTAGAGGGGGCCGTCTAGGAACTATCCTGCACAACCTCTGAAAATTTCATCGGAATCGGATTGAAACTTGGTATAGTTTTGGGCGTGGCAAGGATTTACCACAGAAAGACAAACACGGAACCAAAATTGATCAGGAAGCTCTGAAACGCAAAAAGCAAATGGAAATTTTGATTTTGGAGGACAACAATTTTTTCGACTTCAATCGGGAATACAAAGCTTCAAACCTTCGGTTGTGAGGAAGCAAATAGAAAGGTAGGTAAAATCTTTGAACGCTCTGATTAAAAATGTTTATCCTGTCACTTGGTCACGTCTGCGTCTGCCACTTAACCCGCGTGTACGAGTAATGACAACCTATAATCAGATAAACACTTCGATATTTAATATCGTTATAGATTTTACTACAATCATGGGTAAAATATGAAAGATTTCGAATAATCCATCTATGGGTTTGGGAGGACTTGTAACAGTGAGATCCGCTCAGATTTGGTTTTAATCTCTTTTCAACTATAAATCACACTAATTCCCGATTTTACAAAAGAATCCCACAGAGAAACTTCCTCCTTTTCTCTCGCCCTTAACGACATCCCAACCTTTTTAACATAAATTTGCAGATTATGTACCTTTAATTAGCGCCATTGTGCTTGCGGCGGTATAATTAGAGGGTTCGCAACGGACTAACCTCGGTTAATATGTCAACTTAATGATCCCATAAAATTATTCAGGGTTGTTTGATTATATGGACAGAAGGCGAGGGAGGCGGGGAAGGGAGGCCTATGGGTAGGTAGATATTACCCTTAGTAATAGTGCTCTGAATTATACATCCCGCCGACCCGGGGGCTGGCGGGTCCCTTGACTCAGCTTTTGCTCTAATATTAAGTAGCTGTTATAACATCGCTAACTCTTGGAGTCGGGTGGCAAGCGGTGTGGGAGGGGAGATTGGCCCCTTTTCCAAGGGCCATCACATAACCCGCGTATTGGCGGGGGTAAATGGGCCGACAGAACGAGTATTGGCTCCCATCTAATTTTGACGGGGGATCAATTCAGGGATTATCAATTTATGAGCGCTGTTCCGAGAGCGATCTTATGAATTGTACTATGTACCTAATTAGTATCAGGAACGTACATACAACCCAAGGGAGAAATTACCACTGTTTCATTAAACGGTCTTACGTATTGCACTATGTACCTACCTGGTTAGGCCGGTCCGGGTTTGGGATCGTGGGGCCAAAAACAACACGGGTTTGGGATCAAAGCGCATTGATTTTGGGATCATAGAATAGTTTAGTAGCAACGGTTTTCCGATTATGGCATACATAACTCCAAATTTTCGTTTATTGAGATGTAGATACATACGTTAATACTGTCACATAGAACTCTAATGAATATTTTCATTGTCGTCAAAAACGTCAGGCTTTTGTCCTCATTCCTCGTCTTCAAATTACAGACCTGGTGCTCAGCTCGACAGGCGTTCTTGTCGTTGGCATACGTCTCCCACAGATCCTCCAAGTTGCGAAGCATGTCTGCTGAATCTTTTCGTGGAGTTCCAGTTAGGCGTGCGGAGCGCACGTGTTTTTTGCGAGCTCCCTATTAAGTATTGATTTAGCAGGGTTGTATTGTGAATTTCAATTCAGTTTTTGTTTTTAGTGGTTGCTCTTTGATTAACTCATCATTCACTATGAACGAAGTACGTTGGAGGATTCTACATCTCCTGGGTCAGAAGGAGATTAATCTGAATACTCCAGCTCCTTGTAATACCTACGGGTTATACAATAAAATAAAATTGAATTGAATAGTATTTATGAAATAATAATTGACGGAATCACGCTTGTTACATATGGACGGTACATCCATAAAGCGTACAACTCGGAAAAGTTTCAGTAATAGCTCGATGGGCAGCTTTTTCGAAGTCAACAAGCATAGCTTCGAATTTAAAATCTTCCTTGATGAGCGATAGGCGTGTTGACTGGTTGACTACCATCCAATCTTATCTCGATCCCTAGCCCGTGGCGTTGGCGATCCCAAATCCGAGAATTTTTCAGCCCCGCATCACCGCTCATGCGGTGATGAAAATTCTGTCATAGAGGGGTTACAAAGAGGGTTTTAAAACTAGAAATAGTCTAAGAGCATTAATAGTTCGGTTAAAGACAAAATTATTTTTCAGCATAAAAGTCGGGTTTATAAACTAAAATGTTCATGCGGCTACGAATATTGCGGTCCAATTGGTAGGAAATTCAGGGAAAGAATAGACGAGCATCAGGAGGATTTCAGGGAAAATAAGGGTAAGTCTACATTTGCAAAACATCTTAAGGAATCCAATCATAGTTACAATTTTGATTTGACAGATAGACAGTTTGTAGACTTTCTTCATTTTTGTCCAACGGTAGGTACGTCGAATGTATTTAAAAATTCGAAATTATCAAAAGTGGCAGATCTGGTAAATGTTTAAAAGAGGATATCCCTCAATATTTATTTCACCACTGGTAAGTCCGTTTCTATAAAGCTTGGAATAATCCCTTCAAACTGTTGAAATCAGTAATTCTTCCCCTCCTTTCACTTCATCTGATTAGCTATAATACCCCTTCACTTTGTTTGCACTTAATTGGTTGTACCTCCTGCCCCTTTGTCTATCTCTCTACCTATGGGATTCAATCTCCCTTCACCTGTGGCTATATCAGCTGTGTCCTTTCTAATGTGTCTTCAGTTATTGTTTGTTACTGATGATGGCCTAACTGTCAAAATCCCAAAAAAAATCGAAAAAGTGTCTTTGTCAAGGCTTTGAGTGTTGGACGTGTTAGACGCACGCCTGGCACGCTTGGCAGGGGGTAACGGTGGGTGGTGAGGTGGGTGAGCGGGGGGTGGAGTGAGAGGAGGCGCCGCGGCACCTTGTGGTGGCTGGAGTGACCAGGGGCGTAGCAGAGGGGTGTAGGAGAATGGATATTTATTACTTTTACGTGTTATACCCATATAATACACCTCGGCACCATGAGGTGGGTATAGCGTTCCTTCGAGGCATGAATATATGTTTTTTTCTAGGTCATATTTGTGTGTTAATACCAATGCTTTTCCTACGCATATTTAATAACATATCCTCTCGACTTTTCGTACGTACTTAGATAATGATATTATTAAGGAAATAACTATTTGAATAGATAGGAGCTCAAATCGAGAAATATAAACATGCGTATATAATTATAGAAGTATAGGTTGTGGCAACTCGAAATAGGACACGCCGAGGAGTCTGGACGGGCCTTATGACGTACGCAAGCCAACTAAAACTACGATCAAACTCAATTGAAAAAATAATAAACCTTTGTGAAATAATTTGCAGCGTTTTTCACTGACTTTTGTTTTAAAAATACTGGTTGCTTGGGCATAGAATAAGTTGAATTCATCGATCGACACGCAAATCCACCTTTCACTCCTTAGCGTTCTCCTTCGTGCATTAGAGGGAAGTTCGACCCCGAGCGGAAGGGAACACCGTAAATATGAGTTTCTCTTCGGCTCCGGGCACCCACCTCCCGGAGAGCCTGGTGATATTTCAGTTTTGGGCACAAACTTGAGGCCAAAGGGAAGTGAGTATTGAGATATGTGGCTCCTTGAGGCTCCCTAAATCAACCATTACTCTTCCTTCAAGGAGTCTCCGTTTTGAGTGTATAAAACGTCATATTTTAACGTAGTAGTTTCTCTTTTCAGGTTTTGACGGTACCATTTGCCAGAAAGGGAGTGAGGATGGGGGGCTACAGATGAAAGAATAATGATGTATATTTATGGGATGTAGCATCCTTTTAAGGTGCAAGTACAATCCTTCAGATGTGTTTCGATGGAGCTAATGCAATTATATCCAGTAATTAAATAGTATGATGCACAACGGTAATCTAGTTTTAACTTCTATATCTATAAAAATTATTTTATTTTTTAAAATTAATTTGAAACAATTTTATGCTTGGCACTTTAATGTATGCAAATATAGTGTTGTATAACTCGCGTAGAGACATGATTCACATGGATTCGTTTGCTAGGACTTAGTGCACCCATTTATCCTGGGTGTAGGTGTTGAGAACCAAGCATGGTGTAGTGGAAAAACAACGGCTCCTTCGGTGGTACGTGGTGAGTTCACCACACATGGTTCTGTAAATTTCTTATAGCTGTAAACAAAATATTAAACATATCTACAGATAATTAAGATGATATAGTATAAGCGGAGTAATGATAACAGTATAACGAAGTATGGTGATAGAGACGGTAATTTCTTTATCACAGATTTAGAGGTGCATAAAAAATATTTAATATTGTGCACGATTTCAATCGAAGCCATCAGCCGAATGGTGTCTCCTTTTGAGGCATTTTATGTGTCTTGGTGGAGGACGATGGTTGAGTATTGTAGAAACGAGTGGATTCGGATGAGTTGACTGTGGGGATTTCCAAATCCTTATGGAATTTCTCGTTTCTCCCGTACCACGGTGGTTATATTGGAGTAGCTTGTAGTGCTCAGCATCTATAACACAGATAAAACGAATACAAGTACTCCAGAATAGAGTACATAGAGTGGTAACAAAAACTAATGTTTGTATATGTTTTTCTATATACAAATCCACATTTTTAATCCGATCTCGATGAAACATTGCAGATTTACTATTTAAAGCACAATAATTCTGACTAGGTACGGCTATGTCAGATGACTAATCTTATCAGCTGAGTGAGCCCACGGGCGAATTTCATTCTTCATTGACCTAAGATACTGAAATTTGAAACAAAATACAAATTCTGAGAAAGAAGAAATGAGTATGAAGAGGATTTTAGGGACCATGAGAGTTGGAATATATTTGTAAAATATGATCTAAATTCGCAAATCACCTCAACGAGTCCATTCATTGCTGTAATTTTAATTTGACTGACAGTTTGTAGAATGCCGTCATTTTCGTTAAAAAGAAACGAAGTTAAATGAACTTGAAATATTCCAAATTATCAAAAGTCATAGGTTTGGTGAATGCTTCATTCGAGATATCTCTCAATATATTCCACTATTCATATGTGCATTTGTCTAATGCTTGGAATTAACCCTTAATACAGTTAAAACTAGTTTGAGTAATCCCCCTTCAATTTATCATATCAAATACAATCCTTCTTCCACTTCTTTTACACTCGATTGGTTGTTCTTCTAGTCCTTCCTTTCCTTCGACCAATGGGATTCAAGCTCTCTTTCACCAATGGCTATTTGAGTTGCATCCCTCCTGATGAATGTTCGGCTATTTTTCGTTACTCGTGATTATT
Source organism: Adelphocoris suturalis (assembly GCA_030762985.1). NCBI lineage: Eukaryota > Metazoa > Arthropoda > Insecta > Hemiptera > Miridae > Adelphocoris > Adelphocoris suturalis. The sequence goes on along the minus strand of CM061044.1, from coordinate 27,541,973 downwards.
GGAATCGATCTAAATTGTAACATTTTTTTTTTTTCGAGGAAATAGACCAATTTTTCATTAACCTCCGATTTTTCACTACCCTTCTTCATTATTTTACCTTACAATTCAGAAAATAAAAATGCCACTTAATCCTCATAAATATCTTTAGAAATTATAAATACTCTTATTCTTGCACGCACAGATCCTTTGACATTGCTTCAAGTGGAAAGCACAGTATCAAGGTAATGTGTACTTGATACCACTCCAAACGAAGTATTGTAAATATATATATATATATATATATATATATATATATATATATATATATATATACGCCTGTACCACGAAGGCGTGACGGTCTTCGAGGCACGAGGTGAGATGTCAGGGGATGTTGTTATTCGGCGCGGGGTACGCCAGGGGGATCCTCTGTCGCCACTCCTCTTTAACCTGGTCGTGGATACGGCCTTGGGTAAGCTGCCAGCTGAAATAGGGTTTGATCTCGCCCCTGGGGTGCGAGTAGGTGCATTGGCTTTTGCTGATGATGTCATCCTACTCGCAGAAACCCGTGAGGGCTTGCAGATCTCCCTCAACGCATTTGCTGAGCAGCTAGCCCGGTGTGGTTTGGTGGTAAACCCAGCTAAGTGTGGGTCGGTCTCCTTGGTCCCGTCCGGTCGCCAGCATAAGGTGAAGGTGGTGGATGAGGAGTGTTTTGTCTTAGGACAAACTTCCATCCCTGCCCGATCCGTGCTGGAGGTCTGGCGGTACCTTGGAGTCGACTTCATGGGTGTTGCAACCATTGCCGCAAGCCGTGTGGACCTTAGTGGAGCATTAGCTTGTGTCACCAAGGCTCCATTGAAGCCACAGCAGAAGCTGTGCCTCCTTCGCACGTACTTACTGCCAAAGCTAACCTATGGGTTAGTCTTTGGCAGGCTTACTGCGGGGAGGCTGCTTGAGTTAGATCGTGAAGTTCGCTCTGCTGTGCGCTCTTGGCTAGGCTTTCCACCTGGTGTCCCAAGTGCTTACATCCACGCACCGGTCAAGGCCGGTGGGCTCGGTATTGTCTCTCTTTCTGCCAGCATCCCATCATTACGCCGCCAGCGCCTGCTTGCCCTTAGGGGCTCGAGCTGGGAGGTCGCCCGCACTGCTGCTGACCTGGACTTTGTCCGGCAGCAGTTGTTGTGGTGCGATCGAGCAACACCAACTGCTCCAAAACCCAGCTCATCTGCTGAGTTCGCTGTTGCACTGCATGAGTCAGTAGATGGTAAAGAACTCCGACAGTGCTCTGAATCCCCCATTTCTACTCAGTGGGTTGAATGGGCTTCAGTGGGCATTGGAGCCCGCAACTATTGCCATTTTCACGCCGTCTGTTAGCCACCTCGGTGAGGTGTTCGAGGAGTAGTTGCGGGACAGTTGACACCCTTTGCCGTGCCTGTCGGGGTAAAAATGAGAATCTATATCATGTGGTGCAGCAGTGTCCTCGTACTCACGGTGGCCGCATTTTACGTCACGATGCGGTTGCCAAGCAGATAGCAGGTGCTTTGTCATCTAGCGGTTGGGATGTCGAAAGGGAGAGACTATACCACATGCCGAGTGACCGGGGCAAGGAGCCAGATATCGTCGCGATCAAGCCCGATGGGTCTGCCATAATCCTGGATGTCCAGGTTGTCAGTGGCAGCGTGGACATGGAGCAGACCTGGCGGGCTAAGAAAAGTAAATATGATAGAAATGATCTGCGCCATGCGATATCTGAGCTAAAAGGAGTGGCACCTAATAACATCAAGGTCATTGCCGCGACCGTGTCATGGCGCGGGGTGTGGTGCGGGAAAAGCGCCACGGAGTTACTCGAGTTGGGCATCTCGGCAGGAGTACTCCGTGGTATCACCACCCGCGTCCTGAGGGGTTCTTACTTGAACTGGTGGTCATTTTATAGGGGCACATCCTTTCATCCCATTCTTCCTCCTCGTCCTACAACTTCCCTTATCCCTAGAGCCGGCGTCGGGTAAACCTGGGCGTCCTCCCCACTTTTTTTATTTTATTTGTTTATTTTTCAATTTAATGGCGTGCCCCCTCCGTCTTTGAGGGGAGGTTTCTTAAAAAAAAAAAAAAAAAAAAAAAAAAAATGTGTGTGTGTGTGTGTGTGTGTGTGAGTGTGTGTGTGTGTCGTCCAAGACGATAACTCTCCTGAAGATTGAAACACAAATACCGTTCTTGCTCCAAAAAATCAAGCTTTCCAAACAAAAAGATGAGTTCGTTGGCCAGCACTTTTTGAGCACATTAAATTGGTAAAATTTCAAAAAATGTAATAATAAAATCACTAAAAATTTACTAAAAACGGCTAAAAACTTTACATTTATATTTTCTATCAAACTTTTAGTCAAATAGAGCTGATAAACAAAGAACCAGAACATTATAAAATTCATGCACAAAATTATGCCAAAAAACTTACTTAAATTTCATTTATATTTGCTGAAAAATCGATGAAAACTTCCTAAAAAAGCTAAAATTTCGAAATCTTGTTTGAATCGCTGTATATTATTTGAGACGAGTTTTGTTACCAAATAATTGTTAGTTCACTATATCTTTGTACTCTAAGTGATCAAAGTTCAAAACACTGAAACATAATACAGGGTGCGGTAGAGAGGACGGACAGTTTTAAAAAAATTATGAAATACTTAATTTTTACTCAAAAACAAATTTAGTGATGTAATCAGGTTTGCAAGGAAATAGCATTTGATACAGTCAAGTGTGAAAAATCACATCAGGTATGTGGTGGCCGGCATTGTTGATGCAGTGCTAGAGGAGTTTTTGGGCGTTCTCTCCAACATAGGCGACTTCCATGCTAATTGCGTCCTTCAATTCGTCCAGAGTTCGGGGCTTCTCGTACACTCTAGCCTTGAGGTGTCCCCATAATATGGATAAATCTGGGGACCCAGGAGGCCAAAAAGACACCTCACTCGACTTTTTTCGTAAACTTATGATTTCTGAATTTTCCCCCCACTCTCCCCTCTTTAAAACCATGTTCCACCACTTTAATTTATGGAGACTCTTCAGATATCAAATTCTACTGCTAAATAATTTGTTTTTGTGTAAAAATTAACTATTTTATGATTTTTTTAAAACCGTCCGTCCTCTCTGCCGCACCCTGTATAATACGATAATTTATGAAAATTCGCTCAAACAGTCATGCTGCATGACTGGAACTTTACCTTTTACTCCAAGTAAGGATCGCAAGAAATAGTCGAAGAAGACAAAGGAGAGGGAGGAAATAATGAGCCGGGCGGACGGGGGGTTTGTAGGTTTTATTACAATAAGACTTAGGCTGCACTCCCTCTTGGCGATTTCGGGAGATGAAGGAGGCAGTGCGGTAAGTCGCGGTTAGCGGTCAGGAGGTGGAGAACGGAGGAATTTCCCTGGAACGGCGGTCTTCCTCTGGAACAGGGAATTTCTGGAACAGGGAAGGTTTTCCCTGGAACCCCCCCCTTCAACATCTGAAAACCCCTTTTGCACCGCGGGGTAAAAACACAACAGAAACCGTCTGATGAAGGACAAACAAAGGCAGAGGGGGAGGAGGTCGGAGTCTATTGCACGCTCCCTATTGTTCCCCTCTGCCGCACCCCTCGCACCAACCCCCTTATATTCCCTATCCCCCTTATTCCTTTCCCTCCCTCCCCTTATTCACCCTATCCCGCTTACTCCCCCTTCCCCTCCCACCACCACCATTGTTCTACTTCAGTGGTAGATTGAGTTTACCCCCCCTCCCCACCACCAACACCCCTCTCATCCCACCTCCTTAACCAAGGCTTTCCTTTTCGTTGCCAGATGCGGATTCAAATATCTTTGTTTTCAATACGGCCGTATCTTCAGGCCTCAGTGTTCTGATGTTTTCGTTATTAAAACCCAAAAATATTCTTCTCCTTCACCTCGAGCTTCGCCAACAATGGCTTTGTCTTTCTGTTGCAACAAAGGTTTTGCTTTGTGATGCCATTCTCCCTGGTTTTCCTTGAAGTAAGTCTGAATGTTGAGCTACGAAGACCAGCTCTGCATTGGTGAACTACAACTCGTATTCACTCATCGTAGCCCCGGAAAAATTCCAGTTCAAAAATCTTATAATGACACATGAACGAACACTAGTGTTGTGGCGGATCCAGTAAATGATGTGACGCCATGTTAAGATTGTTTTTTCATATGTTTATTTTGACGCATGGCTAATTTTAAGGTGGGTTCACATCCATGCGGAAATGCGGTAATGCGGCAATGCGTTTAAGTAGTGGAGGGGGTTGGAAGTAGTGGAGGGGAGTGCGGAAATGCGGCAGGCCGTTCATAACCATCCGGTTGTGTTATCATTGTTGTTGTCTTCTATTACCATTGCCTTTTTCCAAAGAGACATATTTCCTCCCGAATTTTCTTCAAACTATCACACATTTCTTGGACATTACAGCTCCATTAACAATGTTGAATAATAAACTCATAAAAAAATCATGAGGGCGTACAGAAGAAATTGTTATGTATGTACATTAAAACTGCAAAGGCGACGTCGTTTTAAAATGAGACTGTTGGGTAATATTATTCGGTCCTTTCATCAACTGCTTATTCCAAGATAACATTATATTTCTACCCGAAAATCTGTGTAGATTAGCGCATTACAAATAGTTTATACATTGATGCACCATAAGAACTACTTACTTAACGTAGGTAATCTTTCCATTTCGTAAGAACAAGTACTATTTCTATACCTATACTACTTCCTTTTTGTTTTGCAAAAGTGTTATCGTAAGAACAAGTAGTATTTCTATACCTATACTACTTTCCATTTCGTAAGAATAAGTAGTATTTCTATACCTACTTCCTTTTTGTTTTGCAAAAGTGTTATCTCTTCTCAAATACCTACTTATTCGAAAAGCAGAAAATTTTATCATTGCGTTATTATTGTTTGTGTCTTCTATTACCATTGCATTCCCCAAACAGACCTGTTTCCTCCCGAATTTTCTCCTACCGGTCATTTCACGGACATTAAAGCTCCATAAACGAAGTTGAATAATAAACTCATAAATCATGAGGACATACACAAGAGATTTTTATGTATCTATGTACCTACCTACATTAACTGCAAAGGAGACTTCGTTTTGAAATGAGACTGTTGGGTAATTATTCGGTCCTTTCATCAACTAGGTAATTTTCCCAAGATAACATTATGGGTATTTCTACCCGAAAAAATGTGTAGGTTGGCGTATTTCAAATCATTTAAGTGCATTGATGCACAATAAGAAGTACTTACATACTTAACGTAGCTAATCTGTCTATTTCGTAAGGCCATCTCTTCTCAAATACCTACTCATTCGACAAGCAGGACATTTCTGATCTATAATCAAAAAATGTCTCAAAACACAAATGGAATAGGATCATCAGGAAGGTAGCTACACCTAAAAATCGGTACCTAAACCTAAGTATATTTAACCCAACTCGGCCTCATCTGCATAAAACCGTGTTTAATTTGAGTGTTTTATTAATTTATTATTGTTATTATTATACGCAAGCTCTTCATCTTTATCAAATACAATCAAAACTTTATCGAAAGAAACCAACAAAGAGAAACGAAGGTTCGCTACCTTCTTATCTTATCTTTCTTTATCAAACAAAAGAAAACTGCGCAATGGCCAACTGCGCACATGCGTAAATGCGGCTATCCGGTAAAATATCTATTTTTTCAGATGTGTACAGTCCGTCAAGAGTGCTTGTCCGGCAAGATTCACCCCACTCTTCCGACTGCCGCTAGCCAATCAGAAGGCCGAACACATGACCGGATAGCCGCACTTACTCATTTCCGCATGGATGTGAACCCACCTTTATTCTGAATAAATTACTCTTCAAGTTCGATTGGTGCAAGTCTGTCCTTTCATTTCTTACATTTTCTTAAATCTGGCATCCCTTGTGGGGAGTTCATCCCACCTACTGCTGCTTGGTGGGGCGGATGGTGAGAGAGGATGGTGAGGTCATCCAAGGAAATGCTATTATTGAAGCCAGGGGAGAGCCGTCAGCCATCAACGCCAATTCTGAAAATCATGTGTCGATCAACGCGCTGGAGAATTCGGTGCCCAGTACGTCAAGATCAGCGCGAGCAATCAAAATTCCTCATCGGTTTCTGCAGTGATTGCGCATAGCGGATACTGGACGAGCGCAGGGCTTATTCTGGGGCGGAGGATGTTGTGGCGGATCCAGTTGATGATGTGACGTCATGTTAAGATTGTTTTTTCATATATTTATTTTGACGCATGGCTAATTTTATTCTGAATAAATTACTCTTCAAGTTCGATTGGTGCAAGTTAGGGATGGGTATCGTTACAAAAGTATTGATAAAGGGTACGATAGTGTATCGGGATGCAAGTATCGATATACCAAATATTGCTTGAGCAAAGTATCGATATTTATAAATATTGAGTATCGATACCACATCCACAATGTTGCTTAAGAATAAGTTTTCCCCAACAAAAAAATTTTCAAACCGGAGTTTGAATTATTTAACTTAATGGATGGAGGTCATTGTAAAATAAAGTTCATGGTAGAAGATATATTATCTGGGAAAAATTATATTATTTTCATATATTTAAAATTACTGTATTGAAAAATCATGTAAGAAAATGTATTTACTCGAATAGATAAAATCACGTCTAAACGATAAAATAGTCACAGGGATGGAAACTCATCACTTGAAATTCATCACCACAACTCATCATCTACGCTTTTCAAAAATATGAGTTTGAAAACTTTCCTCCAAGTCGATTCCTTGCCGGAGTAACTGTGGCTAATCGCTAATTTGCGAGACGTTGATAAAGTCAACCAAAGAAAAATTGAATTAAGTTTGTTAAAGTTGTTTAGGAAAACCTCCCCGATATTTCAAAATATCGGAATTCAAGTATTGATACTCAATAATATTGGTGGAAAATATCGATATTTTGAAATATTGAGTATCGATTCCCATCCCTAGTGCAAGTCTGTCTTTTCATTTCCTACATTTTCCTAAACCTAGGGTGGAGGGACCAGTGTTTGACAAGGACCCAGTGATTGACATATCACCAAAAAGTTTAAATAATAAGGCATAAAGTGTTTTACGGGCTAGATCCTTTTGAATTTTGAGACAAAATACCTTCTCAGTAAAGTGTAAAGGCGGGAAAAGGTTTCAGGCGGGTTATGTGGAATCTGGAGAGCCTCGTGTCGTCATTTCTTTGGTAGGTACTGTTTCTTGTGATTTCGCTAAGGAGGTAAGTGTTTTATTTTGCTTCACCATGCCCTTCAAATTTTCAAATTCAATTGTCCCTGCGGCTTTTCTCAATCAGATTTTCATGTAGATTGCATTTATGCTATCAATTTTTGGAAATAATCAATGATAACATGTGAAAAGGTAAAATGTTAGTTACTAGTCCCCAAACTGATACTACCCTCAATGATTGACAGATGCTACCCTCTCTATTCGTTCTTTATTTTTTATATTTATACAAATACATACTTATCAGCTCACTGCTAATTTACCGTTAGAATCGAATCGTACCTATGGTATTGAGAAAACATTGTATTTTCTACTTTGTCTTTACAATACTGATATTAATTTTATATTTAGATTAATAAAACTAAGTTCAAATGCTCGTTTTATTTATAAAATGTTGAACTAAATGTTTTGTTCATAAACGGAATCATTTATTACACAAGAACTGCTGTGTAAATCATAGGGTGGCAATCACAAGTGCAACCGAAACTTTGGCTGTCAAATACTGGGTCGAAAAATGGATTTCGAAAAAACCAAGTTTTGATGTTTTGTGGCTTGAATTAGTGGTTTTTTCAATACTGAGCAGTTTTACGATCTGCTGCAGCAATAGATGGAATATTCAAGTTTGAACAAACGAAAAAACATTAATTAATTGCTTGTCAAAGTCAAAATTTCTATTAAGGTGTCGAACACTGGCCCCTCCACCCTATTTAAATACGCCTCGCAAACGTTTATAACCTTCCAACGGGCGCGAGTATCTGTGAAATAGAGGCAGACGCTTATTCCTGAAAGATCAGGGTGAAGAACACTTCTGAGCGTGCTTTCCACGTGGTTATTAGTATCCATTAGTTACCTGCGCCCGTTTTCATTGAACGGAAATCTATTTTCTTTCCTTTTTTTTAGTCATTATTTCTTACACTTTAGGTCACAGCTACTAATTGTGGCCCATGTTTCTCAGGAGAAAAGCTGATTCTGAAAATCAGGATCAAGAAGAACAGCCTAGCAAAAAACAATGCAGACATTGAGTCGCATGAACAGAACGGAAACAAATGCTTTAAAGCATAACGTACTTGAAGAAAAATCATTTGGTAGGGGAAGTAATGCTTGAAGTTGGTTTTACTTTTATTTGTGTGAATAATAATAACACTACAAAATTTAGTGGTGGTCTTGCTTCAGACCGGAGCTTGTCGGTTTCTTACGTTATTTGATGTGCTGAATCCCGACCATTTTTCTTCGCTTAGCTCGTTTGATTATATCATTGGGAAGCTAAAATTCTGGCGCAGTTTATAGGCTTACCTGCAAAAATTCACATGACTAATTTCTGGTACCTATGAGCGTTGAAAAAAACCAAAGATTTCCGAAAACTCACCTAATTCACTTCTTAGGCTGATTTATCACCAGTTCAATTCAAGCAAAAAATTTTGATTTGGCATAAGCAAGATAGGAAATGTGATGCATTTTCCAACGGTCACCTTAGATTTGATTTTACTTGCAAGATTAAGGGAGTTCTGGCTGTTTTATTGTCATAAGGTCGAAAACATGAAAATAATCTCAAATATTAAATTACTCGAAAACTAAACGTTAAAAAAAATCTCTAGGTGACACTTCCGATCAGAAATTTGATGGAGAATTGAACCCTGGCTGATGGTGAGACCTCAATGTGTACACCCTGTATGTCAAATTGTTCAGTGCCTACGGAAAATTACAGAAAAAACAAACGTCAGCCAAGTTGGGTCTGGCTTATAGCTTGCTCGTTTACCTATCATGAATGTACCTATTGAAAAGTTTTAAATGATCTTGAGAAATTCTATAGCGGAAAATATCAAATCAAGAAGTAGCGTGAAATGTCATAATTGGTCAATTAAGAAACGAAAAAATGATACTCAATGTGATTTACGTTTGTGGATGCGTAGAATGAACTGATGATTTGAAAACAATGAAATAGGTACGGAACCATCTTCAACCTAACGCGTATTCTGTGACAATTTCATCGAAATCGTATCAAAACTGTGGAAATTAAGGCCATTACAAGTATTTTACAATGGCGCATGCGCAGTAGCTATTAATTATACAGTAGTGTTGAAATTGATATGCGGTAATCAAGTCATCTCCTTCCAACTATCATCCGAATTTAACCGAAATCTGCGACTAGAGTGTGAAAAAATGGAACATAATGAAATTTACGTTGGCGCATGCGGAGAATGAAGTATTGATTTGTTAACAACGAAACTGATAGGGGTCCATCTAATACCTAACGCGTGCATTCTCTGACGATTTCATCGACATTGGATGAAAACAGTGAAATTGAGTTCGTTACAAAGATATCACATAGGCGCATGCGCAGTAGCTATAAATGATGGAATCATGTTGAAATTGAGATGGGATGATCAAATCGTCATCCCCTGACTATCATCCAAATTTGAGCGAGATCGGACGATTGGGCGTAAAAAAATGGAGCATAATGTAACTTACGTTTGCGCATGCGCAGATTGAAGTATTGATTTGGCAACAATGAAACTGACAGGGAACCATCTACTTATTAGCCCGCACATTTTTGAAAGTTTCATCCAGATCGGATGAGAACTGTGAAAAATAAGCTTGTTACAAGGATTTCATATTGACGCATGCGCAGTAGCTATTATTGATACAATCACTAGAGGCCTGTTAGGGCTTGGAAAGCCCTAATCTAGTCCGGATAACAGTAGTACCTAACAGGAACTCAGCACATTATCGTAACGATATAAGTCCTACCTATTTGCGGCGTTATGTGACCTGGTGCAAAGCTAAGGCGATGTTATTAAAAATGATTAAAAAAGAGGAAATACCGATCAAATTGTAAGTTATGTAATAAAATAAATATCACCAGTTGAGGTGGTCCTCGCCACTATGAAACTAAACAAAAAGTTGAATCGGGGAATTCAGAATTTGGGCATGGTGAGATGATGGTGTAATTCTATCTCGACTCTTCTTCGTTTCTTTGTAAGCGTGTGAATCTGCGCGTCCGTGTCTTCTATCTCTTTCTTTTTGTCGTTGATTGTATCTTGATCGGTTGTACTCGTAGATGTCGAACTGGTGTTGAGTTGTGTGTAGGAGAGGCTACAGCTGTCTTCGTCCTGATGTATCTGGTACCACTCCAGCAAAGCTCGTGCTTGTTCTGTGTCTGTATTAATTTCGAGTGTTGTGCCATGTCCAATTTGTGCTTCGAATGTATTTTTGAATTTTTTGGTTGTAATGAGGTGTGCTGCCACGATGTCATGTGAGTTGAAATTGAATTATTTCCCTCATTGGATAAGATTGACGGTTCCGGTTTTATCCCTAACCGGGATTTTGTAGAGTGTCAACTCTTCGTCAAACTGTGCACACATCGGCGGGACCAACACAAATTACTAAAATGTTGGCAGTGTTGTTTGGAAGATCGGTGATGCTGGTATAAATATATGTTCCCTGGTTGAGGTCGTTTTGGGATGGAGTGATTCTCGTAGATGAGGTTATTTGCATTTCCAGCTCTTTGCTATAGGAGCTGTATTTTATCTCAACGTTCTTAAACAGGCAGCACTGAAGAGGTTTTATTTGATTGTAAGTTTCTTCCGAAAAGGAAACTCCTCGTGCCAGACGCGTCCTGGAAGGTGAAGTTGAAGAACTTTCCGCTGCGCCCGTTCTTGTTGTAGGACTTCATTGGATTCCGTGAAGAATTTGGTGTAGACCTTCCTTGAGCGGAGATATGGAACATTTTGTATTCTATCAACATATATGGTAGAATGATGACAGCTGATCAGAAAAGACCCCATCCCTTCACTCGTCTCTTAATGTTGCAGAGAGTCTACCTATCAAATTTCAACTTCCTACAGTGAACAGGAAAGAATTTAGCTGATCAGAAAATACCCCATCACTACGTTTCTTACGTACCGATACTTTTGCAACGAACTTGGGGCCGTGCTGATTCGGAATTAAAATATAAAGACCGTTCGGAATTATATGTTAAGTCCGCTAAGTTCTTCAGTTTCAATTTCTTCGTTCAGGAATAACTCTCCTCGATGTTAGTAACTACACTACGTTTCTTACTTACCGTGAATTGATGGCAACTGTTGTTACCGCCACAGCCTAATAAACAACTCTCGTTGATAAGGACCGCCTAGAACACGATCAAGGCGGGTATAGAGACGAACGGCGACACTTTTGCAACAAACTTGGGGCCTTGCTGATTCAAATGAGCAGTCTAACACTAAAATCGGACCGCGAAGTTCTTCACAATTTCAAAGACCGTTCGGAATTATATATAAAGATATTGAAATTGATATAAGATAATCGAATTATCATTTGCCAATTATCCTTCAACTTTGAGTGAGATCAGATGACTAGGGCGTGAGAAAATGATGCTTGGTAGAATTTACGTTTGCGCATGCGCAGATTGGGGTATTGAATGGAGAACGATAAAAGTAATAGGGGATCGTCTAACCCTTAGCCTGCACATTCCCTGAACATTTCATTCAAATCGGATGAAAATTGAGGAACATAAGCTTGTTACAAGGATTTGCGGACACGACAGACACACACACAGACATACATACAGACAGACAGACAGACGGATCGACAGGCACGGAACCGAAGTTGTTCAGAATGGTCTAAAACGTAAATTCGAATGGAAATTTTGATTTAGGAGACCAAAAATTGGTTTTCTCCAGAAATTACAAACAATGCTTCGCTACCTTTAGGTAGACTCGGAAGAAATAGGTAGGTTAGGATAGAGAGGAAAATCCAGTGAATAATTTTATAAAGTGGCACAAAGAAAAAATAAACTGATTTAAGATCGGAATCCGATTTTTATTTTTTCATTTATTTTCTTTCCTATTGTAGAGAAATAAGGTTCTGTAGTGTAGGTAGAAGAGGGCAGAACTCATCCCACCACCCGAGTCCCTGGCCAGCGTATAAAAGACCTCAGTTATATAGGAAATATATTGCGATGGGACCTTTTCTATATTATTTAGTCAGAGGCATTCCTCGTTCTGTCTTATTCAATATTAAAGGGAATAGCGAGGGTCGGAATGGACCGTGAGGGGTGCGGGAGGGTGGAGAAGGGGGCAGTGCCCCCTTTTCCTCACGAAGGTTGGGAGCATTACGTGTAAAGGATGTGTGGTCTGAACCGAGTTGGGTCTCCTTCGTATTTTCCTTCTTTTTACCTGAAAACCAACCTTTTCCGAGGACGCTTTATTGATCACTGATGTAGCCTTGGTCAATTCTGGGCCGGTTGAACCAAGTTGCGAACTAACTGGTTGTCTAGGAGCGAGTACTTATTTAGGTGTTTGCACGTTGTTATTTTAGCACAACTTTGTACATAAATTTTTGAATTTTCTATTTTATAGTTAATAAACTTTATTTTAGTTATAGTTAATAAACTTTAACAATTTTTAGCCATTTTTAGTATTTTTTTCAAAACTTTTTTGAAATTTGACCAATATAATGTGCTCAAAAAACGCCGGCCAACAAACTCGTCCTTTCGTTTGGAAAGCTTGATTTTTTGGCACAAGAACAGAATTTGTATCTCAATCCAAAGGAAAGTTACCGTCTGGAATGACAAAAATGTTAATAAATATAAACATGTACAGGGTGATTCCCTCGCAGATGCAAAAAAACATTTGGGTGAAACTACATCAAAAATTGAGTAAAATGCCGCCAACTGCATATTTTTATCTCAATCCGTTCCCGAGATATGATTTTTTAAAGGTTTTTTTAAATACCGTGTTTTTTTTTCCTTTTAAACTCAAATTTCTCCACTTTACTTTATTCAATTTCAACTTTTGACTACATTTTCTGAATCAGCATTAAATTTACTATAAGAATAGTGTACTTTGGTTCTTAAAAAGTACCATCCAAATGCCCTCACATCAGCTCAAACATTGACGATTTTGAAAAAAGAATATTTCTGAAAATCTTTAAAACTTTACTACTCTTCCAAAACGAATCCTGGAAACTGGCAAATCTCATGAAAACTGCTTCGTCTAATACTCTTTCCAACGGTATAATCAAGTTTACTTTTATTTTGTTATTTAGTGGAGAAAATAATGTTTTAATGTAAAAAAATGTGGGTTTTTCAATGAAATTGTTGGTTTTCTCGAAAGATGACCCTCCATGAACCTACGAGTATGGGGTCGGTTTCTATGTATTTTTTCACGCTGTATCGAATGGTAACATTTGTAGATCTCTCCAACTCCGTTATAACCGAGTTTTACACTTAAAATCGCAAATGTTTAGTTTGTTTGTAACGATTAAATGTATGTGTGTTATGGGGTAAAACTAGTTAATTAAAGTGTAAAACTCGATTATAACGTAGTTGAGAGATCTGCAAGAGTTTCCACTCGATCCAGCGAGAAAAAATACATAGAAACCGACCCCATACTCGTTGGTTCATGGAGGGTCATCTTTCGAGAAAACCAACAATTTCATTGAAAAACCCACATTTTTTAACATTAAAACATTATTTTCTCCCCTACATAACAAAATAAAAGTAAAATTGATAATACCGTTGGAAAGCATATTAGATGAAGCAGTTTTCATGAGATTTGCCAGTTTCCAGGATTCTTTTTAAAAGAGTAGTAAAGTTTTAAAGATTTTCAGAAATTTTGTTTTTTCAAAATCGTCAATGTTTGAGCTGATGTGTGGGTCTTCGGATGGTGCTTTTTAAGAACCAAAGTACACTATTCTTATAGGAAATTTAATGCTGATATTGAAAATGAGGTTTAAAGTTCAAATTAAATGAGGCAAAGTGGAGAAATCCGAGTTTAAAATGAAAAAACACGGTATTCCTGAATAAGCCTTTAAAAAATCATATCTTGAGTATGGATTGAGATAAAAATATGAGGTTGGCGGCATTTTACTCCACTTTTGATGTAGTTTCACCCAAATTTTTTTTGCATCTGCGAGGGAATCACCCTGTATATGAAAAAGAGTTGAACTCTAGGATTCGTTTCAGAATGCCTCAAAACGGATGTCAATGAAGAAATTTTTCAAAAATTTTGATTTTCAAATTTTTGGAGCCATTGCAATTGATTTGCCACGAAAATTCGTTAAAAATGCAACTTGAACTAAGAAACATCTTAAATAAACACTTAACACAAAACTATCTACCTACTTGCGTGCTACAATAGAAATAAGTCACTAAAAGAACAATTATGTACCTACCAACCACACGGTACTTGTACCATACTCACTTACTCTTGCAGTCCCTGCGCTGGACGTCATAAGCTTACACTTGGTTTATTATTTTGTAAACTCTTGAAGAGGCCCGATGGGGGACAAAATAAAACGATAAAAAACTGATTGAGGACGCCAGTTTCTGCATCTCATATCCACACCCTCCTAAGACTTAAACGAAAAACTCTACAACCATTTTTGGTGCCAGGACATCAATCTGGTTTATAGTGCCAGATTTAATATGTTCTATAGGAGGATAGCGGACTATTCAGGTAGGCAGAAGTACTTGGGACTCATTCAAAATGTCCAGATTGAGAGGGTGTTGTGCCAGTTGCGTCTGTCTTCAAAGTTTTTCGTAACTGTTTATTATAGAGGTACTTCTCATAAGTTTAGAAGCGAGAGCTTATGCAATATATGCAATATGAAAGAAGCTGATGCCATTTTTGTCTGTTGCCCGATCTTAGAACCGTACCGAAGGCAATTCATTGCGAAATACATCTGTGGGCTCCTGGTTGAGGATGAGGATCGTCTGGCTAATTTGCTCGATTTTGGTGATGATAGAGAGAAAATGTTAAATTTATTTCATTTTGTTACTAGTGCACTAGCACTTCGATCAGTTGCGCTCACCGAATAGTGTCTGATAAGTACAGCATTAGCATTGTATAGTGTACAACTGGATAGGCTTGTTGTGGATATTGTACGAGTACCACAGGTATAGCGTGGATGTTATGGATTCATAACGGATCATTATTCTTCATATTATTTTCATATCGAGGACTTTGTTTATTTTGCATGTACTTCATTTAGCTGTTATGCCCTGTTAACAAGATTAGGAAGAAGATATTTGACTTATTTCTTATTTATTATATATTTTTCTAATGATGATGTGAAAGTGGACCTGAACTCTTTGTAATAATCATTGATTTAATGCAATAAACAACTTACTACTACTACTACTACAACTACGAATAAGGGAAATTCGTAACTGTTTGTGTCATCATTTCGAAAACGTTTCTTCTTTTTTTCATTTACCTACGACATAAGAAAATTATTGTACCGTTATGGGGAGTCATGCGTTACATTACATTAAATTATTTTACGACATTTTTGACATTTTCATGTCTTTACTTTGGCACGTAAACTCGAAAAATCCAGAAACAGAAAAGTTTTATAAAAAAACATTACTGTGTTTTTGATGATTCTCGCTTGCAACCAAATCGATGCAACGGGATTCTATCATTTCCATTTTTCATCGTACAAAAATCTTTCGCTAGTCGTTGAAAAGATCTCAATTCATGCTAAAATCTTTTGCTATCTGAAGAGTTTCGAAAATAAAAGCAGCTGGGCTACAGATATCTATAGTACATTTGATTGAAACTTAAGTACATTTTAAAGCACAGTTTTGTGTAAATATTTTTTAATGTCATTGTTCGCGGGTGATTGATACACTTTTATCAGGTACAGTAATGGTTTCAGGATGTATCAAAACGGGTTTCAAAAGGAAAGTGTTGAAAATGTTTACTTTTAGGACTTCAATAGCTTAATGCTTTCAAAAATGCTCCAAAATTAGCTGATATTTGCAAGCGCTTAAATATCTTGAACTTTCACGAATAATAAGAAATTTGCTTCTTAATAAGTATGGATCTTAAATCTTAGATCTTCTTAAATGTGCTACACGATTGGAAACACAGGGTCGTAACGCATGGAAAATCTTATCAACCATAATTATAAGTCGGTGTCACAATGACATTGGGATATTTCCAAGCATAATCAAATCGCCAACTGAGATATTCTGTGACATTCGCGAGTAGGGTTCGGTCCCGTTTTGTGCAATCATAGGTGGAAGTTGTGTTCTAAACGTGGCATAACCTCGGAGTCCGGCGGACGAGGGATGGCATGAGAATAGAGGAGGAAGGATGGAAGGAGGGGAAGGGGAAAATGAAGGGTGGTGGTGGGTGCCTCTCCCAGCGACATTTCTGAAATGCTTGGCGTAGCTCGGACACAAACTATGTATAACCCCTTGCCGTGGCTTCACCATGGATGAAGGAGAGAGAGGCGAGGGGATGTTGTAGCGACCCCCCTCGCTTCCCTGGAGTTGGTTGCACATCAAAGTTACCGCCATCCAGACATCTTCACCTAAACCTCTCTCATCCTCTGTGAGGCTCAACTTTCCCTTATTGATCCCGCGCGAGGCTCTGGGAGGAAGGTAGTTTATGTTTACTAGGGAAGGAAAGTTCTTAGATGCCACTAAAAACTTGCCAGCTTAGTCTAATAGAACACCAAGATACAAGATGAAATATTCATGGGTTTACGTACTGAATAGTAAGTGTGCCAAAATAGAGGTGAGCCAACCCATTTTATTTCTGTGTACAGGCAGAAACAATAAATTGTATTTTTATCCTAGAATCAACTTTGTGCTCTTCAACCATAATAATTTTCAGACATCAGGCATATGAACTTCTCCAGACCAAATGACAACTTTCTTCAAGAAAAAATACTCTTGCATTCGGCTATAACTATCCTCCATCACAATGGAATGAATGTGGGCATGCTCATTTATTATTGACAGTGTAAGAGAAATATATATGATGATCATATAAGCTGTAAGAAACCAGTGGACTTTAACAAGGCTCAGAGAACTTATCTCCTCACATACCTAGTTCGAATGGGCACTGATGCCATACATCTACTTTTGGCCCCAAATCTCTAAACGCTGCAGAGTCATGTCCGGTAAGGCAAGAAAGGGTTATATTGCTTTTTCACATTCGGGAGATGGAAAAAAACTTAAAAAATCTAAATTCTCACTCGTGATTTACGTTTAAGACCATTCTGAACAACTTTGGTTTCGTGTCAGTTTGTCGGTCTATTTGTGAGCTTTTATCCGATTTTGATGAAATTGTCAGGAAATATAGAGGGTCAGGTGATGCCCGATCAGTTTCATTGCTTGCGAAAAAATACTTCACTCTGCGCATGTCCAAACGTAAATTGTGTCAAGCAGAATTTTCTCACGTAATACCCGGTATAATTGAGAAGAGGTAAATTAGTCATCTCATATCAATTTCAAGGCAATCGTATATTTAGTAACTACTGCGCATGTGAAATCATTGAAACAAGTATTAGATACAGCAACTGTTTGCCTAATTACATTCGCATATTGTTACATTCGATTATGATCGAATATTCTGAGAATGTGAGGGTTAGGCTGACGACGATATCCAATCAATTTCTTAGCAATTATGGTTTCGGGAGAAAAAATTGAAGATTGTGGGGTCCTGGAGCTGTAAAGGTGTTAACTCTTTTCACTGCGTCCGAAATCCATCAATATTGTCATGTTCGCACTGCCTAATTATCACGTTTTCAGGGATTGGAGAGTTTGTCCTTTGAGATTATTAAAAAAATTAATGATTTATACATTCATGTTACGGATGCGAGAAAGCTGTGTGACTAATTCAACGTGGGAGATCGTATTTGAATATACTCTTTATACACACGATTAATTTCTTCATATAAACTATATACTAAACGTATAAATAAGTATAAAAAAGTATACTAAACGTGAAAGTTTTTCTTGAGCGATAAAATCAATAAACTATTTAAATTCTCTGAATAAACTGGTCACTGGTATTGATCAGTTGGTGCCGGGTAATTTATAACACGAATATAGGAAGGGTGGATTTTTTGTCATACTATCTGAATGATCTGACGATCTGACTCATCACCCTTTTCAGTCACCAGACTATTTTTACATCTGAGCAACCGGCAAATGGGAATCTTCACCAAAATATTTCCATAGTCGTGTAATATCTCTACATTATCGTATAGCAATTACCTCGCAAGGTCATGGACAATGGTAGGAGTAGGTAAGGGGATCATTATTAAGAAATGAACCTCCGTACAGATAACACTAAACACTTCCAGTTTACCTGCTCATTAGACTGACGGATCTGTGCCAGCGTTTTCTACTTCAGTTCATCTATACAATTAAATAAATTGGTATCGAATGGTGTCTATATGTGTGTGTTACGCAGTCACGTAAAAACTACTGGACCCATAAAGCTGAAATTGCACATGGACATTCTTAGGGTCCGTGGTTAGCACTTAGGCTATATTACTATCCTCCACATTGACTCGGCTTTCCCTAACGATGTCGCCGTGCAACACTCGGGTAACCGGCTCGTGTTCTATAAAATGTTTATTTTTCTAGGGGAATTAAGTTTGTGCTATGTTCGGTGTGGGAAAGGAGCCTTTCTTCTTCAATGAACATGATAACCTAGGGACATAGTAACCTAATCTAGGGAGAGAGTTGTGGATATAACTCGGCATCACGGACTTGAGATAACGACATGGAATTTTGAACAAAACCTAACTTATCTATGATGGCAGTTAAATGCGAAATGAATCAAACCTTGTTTTGAAAACTTGTATTGCGAGAAGAAACTTGCCATCAACATTCACATTGCGTCTGACCTCAAGCCACCTGACTCAAAGGTGCATTCCCACGGTAGTTAAGGCGTGTAGTGATTATGTATCAGCTTCGACTACATCAAATTATTGTTGTATCCAGTCTCATGGGTGGATTCATAATCTTTCAACAGCTCCTAATATAAGCTTGGATGAATATTAGCATAATATTGCCTCAAACGTTTTATGCATGAAGATTAATATAGAGATGTACTTATGTACACGTAACATAAATGTAGAAGAGGCAATAATAACGTCATTTTCCAACTACACAGGTTTGCCTAACGTTAGGTCATGTATTTATTTGATTCATTTATATTTCATCAATTTGTACTTTTTATGAATAATCTTTATTAATAATATCGGGAAACTTTTTGAAGGTTAAAACCCTGAGGCAGGCAAGTGAGGCTCCAGTTTTACCAACTTAATCTATCGAAGACTTAAAAGGTATTGCGTTTCTCAAGAGTTTGGTCTACTGCGAGGCTTCACCGTTTATTTCGGGCGTCAAGACCTTCTTTGCCAGGGTTACTGAGGCCCATGGATTTTGGATTTGAGAAAAGCCCTTAGCAAAGTTTTGATTCTGTGATTCTAAACTTTTTTCATGGATTATTTGAAAATTGCAGTGATGCATTCATCCACCAGTAGTATTGGAACGGTCGTACCTGATTGACGCTCTTGCGGTGGTGAACAAGACGTCCTTTCGTATCCCATCTTCCGAGCCGCGATTAGTGTATAGATCCATCATACAACTGAAATCGTGATTTTCAGGGCTCAATCCCACTTCTGATTTCGGAGGGAGAGGGATTTCAAAATAGCACTCGAGATAACTCTAACAATGTAATGCGTAATGAACTTCAATAACGACGTTCAGAATAGTTAGGATAAATCAGTGAACTCAAACGAGAATTCGTTTCCCAGAGAACATTGACACAATACATACTAAACTCTTTAGGGGCGCAGTATTCTTTTTAGTCTTCAATAGGTTTAAGTTGGTACAACTGGTGGATCCATTGCTTGCCTCGGAGTTTCTACCCGCACGAACAATAAAAACCGAATTTTCTTACAGACTGACAAACCCAGAATAACCTTATGCCTGAACTCGTCCAATTTGTCTACTTAAAAACTAATTGTAATTATTTATAAAATTCATTGTTTATGTAAAAAATATTTTAACACAGAATGTGTTTTAGCCATGGACTAACTAGCCGAAAATGGAACGCGGGATGGTAACGAAATGTGTGACGGATGATTTTCACGTACAACCGAGTCGTTGCTAGGGAAATGGTACTTCGTCGTTTTTCATCCCACAAAATTCGTTGACCATTCGTTCGAAAGCTCTCGATTTATCCAACAATATTATGTTAACTACTGCGAAGTGCGTGTCCAACAAACTGAGTTATGAGCATGGTTATATAAATAATTGTTTACACACAGGTGATCATTCTCAATAATTGATATTGTGAACATGATTGCAACCGCTTGTTAATTTCTGATGATTTCATTGAGCTTGTGTTTCGATGATTTGATTCATAGCAGGTGATCTGAGTATTACGAAAACGGTTTGATTTGTGAAGCGGAGGTTAAATAATTTGAATAGGTAATTTCTATACTTTACACTCTAAGAAGCTGTAATTTCGTTTGTAGCCTCTTTAGGACATTTACTTGACGATGCTCAGGGTCCGGATCAGATGTGTGGCTCTTAAAGCTAATTTCTATGCTTTACACTCTAGGAAGCTGTAATTTCGTATGTAGCCTCTTTAGGACATTTACTTGACGATGCTCAGGGTCCGGATCAGATGTGTGGCTCTTAAAGCTAATTTCTATACTTTACACTCTAGGAAGCTGTGATTTCGTATGTAGCCTCTTTAGGACATTTACTTGATAAATCGCTCTTGATTTATCACGAATTTATTTCGTATTTTTTTTCGTAGTTTCATACTATAACTATATAAATTGATGTTATAAATGAATAGTAAACAATGACGCTTGTTTGGTTGTCACTTGGTTGCGCGACAACGCAAACACATTCTGTGTTTCAATAATTTCGTCCGAAGTATGTAAATAGAGGTAACCGGGGGTCCAGGGGGCTTGCCCCCTGGCGAGGCGCGGAGCGCCGAGTTTTAATATTTATTAATTATTTAGCTGATAAATGTATTTATTTTCAATTTTCTTCTAAAAAAGTGTCCTAATGTGTTTTCAAACAAAGTGGCGCCTTTTATGGCAGCGTAGCTAACTTCAGAGTTTGCAAATCAAAACATTGAAACCACAACAATCGATTGTTGATCTCAGTGAATTCAGGATCGTTTTTACTGAATTTGGCTGGAAAGTAAACGAGAACGAAACAAAAACAAGATAATAATTAACAAAAATAAGAAGAAATAAACAAGGTGTAATTTGACGGATACACCAAGGTAAATTAATTGACATAATTGTATATAAAATAACATTGGTAGGACTAATGCAACAAGTGTACGATTATATTTGACTAATTTTGAAATTTTTGATCGAATCTTTTTAGATTTTTTATGGTTCTGTTTTGTTTTCAGTTTTTTTTAACACCGTCTACCGTTTGTGTTATTAGAAATTATAGTAATTACTGGCGAGGACATTCGAATTTCAATTTGACGGATGTTTTATGGTAAATATTTACACCGTTGTATATGAAGCAAAATTGAAAGGACCATGTGGCCAAATCAGTTTTCAATTTAAAATTCAATTTGCAATAATGTTTTGTTTATAGAATTTCTCGTAAATATTTATCACTTTTATTTGTTTACAGTTTTTCCAACACTTTTTATTAAATCCTTCCTGTCGACTGGTTTTATAGTTAGAAATTCTGGTTCTTAATACAGTAACGAAGAAAATTAAAAGTTTCAATTTGGCGAATGCATCATGGTAAATATCAATACAATTGTATTTGAAACAATATATTGAAAAGATTAAATCGAAATGATGTTTTTCTGATTCTGGGGGCTGATTCTGGGGGGGGTCATGACCCCTGTGACCCCCCCCTTGGATCCGCGCCTGCGTCTTCTGAAAAGAATCCAATGAATTCGGTACATGTCTTACAAACTTGAGTGAATCTAAACAAACATCGTTGAACCTCCACCCAAGGATTGGAAGGCTTTAGTGCCCTTACTGTAATGTAGAGTAAAGAAAAACGTTTTTTAACCAATAAAGTTTACTAAAACTAGAAAAATCAATACAGTACTTATTAGACTTCGGTTGTTCGACCACAATCACTACGGTAATGAGCCACGTAACCCACCAGGGACGTTTAGTGCCGAGTGGAAGAAGACTTCCAAGACTTCCCCTTATTTCGCCATCAGTTAGCCGCCTCTCCCGCCTTTCCCTAGAGATCACCTCCACCCTCCAGCCAACTCCACCCCGAATCCTAACCAACATATGTCGGCTCAGATGTACTAAACTTCATCCTGGCATTTACGACCGTTCTTCTTTCCCAAGATTGAATTATTTATATTTAATATTTTATAGTTTTGCGTCTTCTTCCCCCCCTCTCTCCAGGACCTCTTTCACCTCCAATCGCACTTTCCCCGACCGCACATATTGGTTTCTCCCCAAGATTTTTTTCTTTTTTCCTTTATCAGTGAGAAATCTGTTTGTCTCTTCCTCCGCTGACTCTCAATGTTTATGTTTACATCGAGATCTCGTTTATTTTTTTCATTCCGGTGGCTCCCCTTGCAGCAATATACTGGGTGACGACCTGATCCGGTTTTCCAACATACTTGGATTGCATACCTTTAACTAGGGTTTCGATAGAAAACCAAAGTATGGTAGGTAATCAAGAAAAGTTGAATACTTGCTAATTAAGGATAGTCATTATAGTGCATAAATTATAATAGAACTAGCTGTGCCTGCTCGTTTTGCTCGCTAGTCCTGGTTCCAAATGTACCATCATTTATACTTATAATTATTTGCCAACAAATTAGTGCCTACAATAAAACAGTAAGATATCCAGAGAGGGTACATTCAAAATTTCAGTACCTTAAGTTGAATAGGAACGAAATTAACTATACAACTCACCATGTTGATTACAGTGGTTCCTCATGTTGCAGTTATTCTGTTCATCATAAATAAAAAATTTAATTTATATATAAATATAAATTACAGAATCTCAACTTGAATCGAAACGAAATTCGCAACAGAGCTCACTCAGCTAAAGAGAGCGGTACCCCAAGTTGTAATTATACTCCTTCATTTCTGGAGAGGTTCCGTTAAAACAAAGCACTTCTCTATTATTCTCGGCCTAAACGTCGATTTCATCCGGTTTTGAATGGATTCGTCAATAAAAATATATATAAGGTACTACAAGTCGATGTCCCTGGCTTCCCTTACTCCTACATTCCTCAGATCGTGGTCTTCAGACTGCTTCCTTCTCAATCCAACGATTTGCGTATCTCGCGCAAACTCATCCATCCACCTGTTTATCGGAGGATCGCTTCTCTTTCAGGATTCTAATCTTGATTTGAGCATTTTTTTGGGTACTTTCTGTACATGTAGCCAAATCAACGAAGTCTACAAAATTTAATATGCCATAAAATGTCTTCGTTCTCTAAAATGTCCTTTATCTTGCTATTTTTTCCGATTCTCTAGCTACCGATCTTAAAAACTTTTTTTTTAATTCTTCTGATAATTTTCCTTTCAAAGGCTCTAAGTTTTTGCTCATCCTCAGCTCGAATCGTCCATGTTTCTGAACCGAAGCAAACTTCGCGTCGTATTAGGGTCATGTACAGACGGAGTTTGTCTTCCTCACAAATTTCATTAAAAGCTTCTTCTGATGCACTAGGCCTTCGGAATAAAATGGTAATGTCATCGGCATACGCCAGAATCTGCCGGCGTTTATTTACAATGGTGCGACTCTTGCTCACTCTTTGCTATACCTCCTGAAGTGGAACATTGAAAAAAGAAGCAGGGAGGGAGTCGCCCTGTCGAACACCGACTTGACATCAAAAAAGCTTCTGGAGCTCCTCGCTTTGTTTTCCAAGAGGGATTTAAAAGCACTAAAAGTCATGCCAATCAAAGCCACCAGCTTCTCAGGCGAACCATTCTTCAGAAGCACATCCACCATTGCTTTCCGATCAATAGCTACTGTCGAAAGCTTGCAGGTAGTTGGCAATCTGCTCATGAAATTGGATATCATGCTCAAAATACTTTTCTAGATAATATGAGTTGGCTTTTTAAAAATAACTGATTGAAAATGACCTGGTCCTCCACGTTGGGGGTTAAGCGATGGGATAAAAACACACCCCTGTAAAACTCACGTGTTACGGATTCTGAAACAAGTACAAATCCCCCGGACTGGACTTTTTGGCTTGCGTCCACGGCAAGAAAATCTGAATAAACATAGGATGAATGATTTAAAATTCTCTACTTGAAATGTGAGTATATTTTTGCAGACTAGGAATACAAAGGAAGTATCTTTCGAAATAATGAAGTTCATGTTTGATCTGATTGTTGTACAGGAAGTTCAGTGGCAGAGAAGTGGTAAGATTGAAAAGAAGGACTACACTTTCTTATACAGTGGACCATAATCCCGGACAGTGTCGAAAGTCACGGTATTCTTTATGTCGGAGAGGTTTAGAAAAGCATTTCTTAGTTTCGAATCAATTACAGATGCTGCTTGAGTATAAGTGAAAGGTTCAATTACCTCACCATATTCTCAGTATGTGTTCATACAGAAGATTCCCCCGGCGAAGAAAAAGAATAATTTTATTCTATCCCGCCTTGTAGAAAAGCGCAGTTATATGGAACTCTGATCATTTTTTGTGATAGCGGAGCCGCTTTTTAGTAAAAAGATTGATAGCAAATGAAAGATGTTAAGAGATTCAGTTACTGCAGCCGCCAGAGGTAATAGGGGAGCGAGAACGTGCTGAAAAAGAATTGTTTCACGATGAATGTCTGCAGATGATCCACTGAAAAGAACCTTGCTTAACAAGAACCTTTCATTCCCAATCGACCTACAGCGATGAAATTTTAAATATAGTGTTTTTCGATCACATTAATTGCAATTACAAAGTATGGAGGGGAACTGACCAGCTGATGGACCTCATAGGTTAATTCCTACCCCAATCAAACTACGGTGCTGGAATTTGAAATATACCGCATTTCAAATACCTTGAAAACAATGTTAGAAGGTACGGACGACCACTTGTCTATTGAGGGTTTCTGTAGCAGATTTATTTTCTAATAGAACTACTGAACAACATTAAGTTATTGTAATAGAGAATTTTATGTGCAATAAACTAACATAGTTTCAAATTAATACACACTGCATGCAACCCTTCTACATGGTGGGAAAATGAATTTTTTATAAAGGATTTTCTTTATTAATGTTTAGGTAAACGTAAAATTGAGGCGTTCCGGTGCTGTGAGGGGCCAAATCTTGAATGGAATATATACCGAAAACTAAGAGGCACTTATTGTAGAAATTAGTTGTAGAGATAATCCCTGGTAGGTTCATCAGCAAAAGTTTTATAGATGTTTGGATGTAAAAATATGTCGTCAGTCCTTACTGAGATCCCTGAAGTTTGGCAAAGGAGTATTTTTTAATATATTTATACCTAATAAAGTGCCCTAATTCCTTCTTTCAACATGAAACCATTGTTTATCCTTTTCGTCTGTCCTATCACGGGCTTAAGTCTACCAGCTCCAACCGCCCGTCCCTAATCAGGGTATCAGAGCTTCTCTAATCGCGGTAGGAGCTCCCCCCCTTTTCGAGTTTAATAGAAACTTTCTCAACTCGCGGCTCTCTCTCTTCCCAACCTGTTGCTAGCCGCACAACCATAGCAGCCTTTTAGCCCGAAAGTTGGAAACAATGAAGCAATTAGCAGAATGAAATTGGGATTCCTTATTGGAAAGATTAAACTTTGAACAGCACGCATTGTTTCTAAAAGGCTATTGTTCTTTGTGTGGAATTGTATATCATAAAGGTATAAAATTCTGAAAGCGGAAAAACGTGGGTTCGGTTGAAACAAAATCTCAGGCAACACCCATTGTAGAGTTTTACCATTTCAACGAATTTTCTCCAAAATTGAGCTATTGTAGTGATTTCAATTAGAAAAAAAAAATTTTTTTCGATTAAAGATTAAAAATGAAACAATAGGAGCCAATCAGCTGATCCGGGCCGAGGCATTGTCAACTATAAGTACCTACTGAGGAGTCTAGATACTAAATTACAGCTTCATAGGGTATAGCTATATAGGGTATGACTTTTGATTAGTTATCTCAACACCATTTTCTCTCATTAATTAAGTCCCTTGGTGTTTTAGGACGCTGTTTGATTGGATTGCGAGCTATTTGTTCGACCGGCATTTAGTTGTCCGTATTAGGAATGCTCTGTCCACCCCGTTTGCCGTCTCTACAGGCATTCCTTAAGGACCTCATCTTCGTCCTCTCTGCTTCCTGCTAATAATAAATAGTGTGGCTCACATTTTCCATGAGAGTGTCCATTGCTTGCTATACGATGGCGACCTCATATCGCTGTCCTACGTAAAATCATTTGATGACTGTACCAACTTATAATATGCGATCCGAGACCTAGAGAGCTGGTGTTCGGTGAACCACATCTTCTTAAATCTATTCAAATGTTCAGTGGTTACCTCCACAGCTCCAGCCAACCTATCTTGTTTGATTATTTGTTATATGATGGCCAGCTAATGTAAAATCTCTACTCAATTCATGTTCCGTAATTCTCTAATAGAATTTTGTAATAATGTTTATAGTGTTCTTCTTTTGTGTTTCGAATGTTAATTTTTTTCTTATAATTATATTTTTTTGTAAATTTTATTAAGATGAAATATTTTGTTTATTTTATTTTATGTACAATTGGGCTTGGTCCCGTAAATATATAAAAAAGAAAAAATGGAGAACAAAACCGTAGAAATTGGCTATAAGAGTCACTCAGCTGATCTGGTGCCTAAGCATCATCAACTATTTATACATCCTGAGGAGTTTAGATACTAAATTACAGCCTCATTGGGTACCTATATAGCAATGTCTAAAAATCAAAAGACATGTGGTTAAAGTAGCATGTCGTGTCGCTCGGAAATTCGGTCAAAAGTCGTGTCAGTCATTAGTGAATGATAAAACACCTGGTGCGAGGCTTCAAACTACTTTCCTTAGTGTATTCATTTTACATGGATGCTATCATGATGGACCACATCTTAGAAGGATGGGGTTGTAATTCGATTGTTTGATTTTTAAGTATAGGACTCCATTAGTCCAGAAGTTTCTTCAGATGGCTGTCAGAAAGAAACCGATGAACACTGATAGTGTGACTTCCTGTATTTACTTTCTGAGCGAGTATGAAAATGATAACTGCCTTCTAACCATCCCTAAAAATTGCTAAAAACTCCTGGTTTTGGCAGAATATTAAACATGAATAAATTCAACATTGAAAACTCTTGCTCGCCTGATCTGTTGAAGTTCGAATCAATTTCAAAAGCCAGCTCAATTACTGTTTTGTCGCACAAAAACTCGTTAAGTTATGCTTCATTTTAAATGTTTGCTGCGGTAAGTGGTTACTACTTTCCGACCCGCCCAAAGAGTAATATAAGAAAGCCGTGCGATCTTCTTAAAAACAAAAATTTCTGCAACTCCCACAATACATGAGTATAGTAGCTAGATCTTATCTGAACACACATCTATACGAACCGAAGAGATATATCAATGTATAAACAAGGCAGCTGGTCGCAATAAGAATTTTGGCAGTGAGCGCAAGCTACGCACTAGAAACGTTAATGGCAAAGATACACTTTCCGTGACTATGATGTGGTTGTAAGCGATGATCCTAGAAAATTTTGCAACCCCTAAAAATTGACGCACTTTAAAATTAGTTCTTTTCACATTTGTGTGCCAAAATGAAAATGTCAAAAAGTTTAAATAAGAACATTATTCTCATTTCCTTCCTTAGAGCGGTGTAGGAGTAGAAATGGTGAAGAAATTGTGCCAGAAGAACTTGCGTCACCCTGACCTGACTGGAATTGGCACAAAGTAATATCATGGATTCAGCAGACGTATATAGAATATTTCCTCTAACTTCGTCTTTATAGAATGAAAATGGTGTTCGGTTTAATTCGGAATGCATTGAAAATCATTATTTGCAGATGATATTGCCTTGTTTGGGGATTTTAAACTGGATATGGAGAAAATTACATGCTATTCATGAATTATCTAGTTCGAAGGGCCTTAGCATGAATGCATCTAAAACAATAGTGGTGTGTTTGTGGAAAAGGGGGTTGAAGGTACGTATCTACACTGGATGTTTGGTTGAAGGCGAACGAACCTTCAAGGGTCGGTTTTAGAACTCATTTCTAGTCGAAAGTTCCTCTTATAGTTTTGCTTCCGAAACTGCAAGGCAGCGGAAGCTTTGTTTTCACTTTCGAAATAAAAAAAAATGTTTTGCTCCAAAATCTAAATTTCCACTCGCATTTTGCGTTTCAGAGCCTCTTGAACAAATTTGGTTCCGTGTCTGTCTGTCTGTCTGTCCACATTTCCTTGTAACAGCCATAACTTCCACAATTTTGATCCGATTCTAACCAAATTTTCAGGGATCGTGCGAGTTAAGCTCTAGATGGTCCCCTATCAACTTCATCATGATCGAATCAACGGTACCTTCTGCGCAGGCGCTAACGTGAATTCCTTGTGACGGTCATAATTCGGTCAATGTTGAACGGATTTCGGTCAGATTTTCAGGGATGATGTGGATAAGATCCCTTGAGGTCCCATAAGACAATCATTATAATTCCATTAGCGATACGCTCTGCGCATGCGTGAACGAAATATTCTTGTTACGGTCCTTGCAACAGCCGTAATTTCCACAATTTTGATGTGATTTTCTTCAAATTTTTAGGGATCGTGCGGGTATAGCTCTACATGGTCCACCATTTTCCCACCTTATTAATTCCCTGATGCCAGAACCGGTCGTTTCTAGTTTTCTGGAATTTAATGGGGACGTACAGTGAAGGTCACGAGGAAGCTCATGTGCCTTTTCCTTGGCAGTGCTTTTACGCTTTGTTTAAACCGCGTTTAAATTGACTAGACTATAATAGCCCGTTCACAGCTCAGGGTGGTATTCAGTTCGGGTGAGCTGAGTTCTTTCTAAATAAAAATAAACAAATAAATAAATATAAATTAAATAATAATAGTAATAAATAAATACCTACTCATTCATTTTCGAGTATTTAAAAAAGGGATTTTTTTTCACATTTCAACCTTTGGAAACGTTAAATAGCCAGATTCATGGACAACTACAACCAACTACCAACCCATTTCAGAAATTATGATCCTCTAGTTTGGAAAAAATGCTTCAGAAAAAATTACAAGAAATGATGAGGGGAGGGGAGTTAAATTTATTTATCATGGTCAACTACAAAGGTTTATTATAATAAACCTATTGATAAATTTATTTGCTGATTATGTTGGTGATGTGTTGGTATTGTAGGAACAAAGAGAAGGAACGTTGACCTTTGTTAACCTTGTTTTGTTATAGCCGGATTTTGTTACGCTGATTCCCACCGCATTATCTAATACAAATCTGGTCTGTTACGTGTCGATGGGGGAACTTGGAATTAGGCAGTAAACCATGCGGAACAACTACTCGAGAGAGAAAGAGAGAGGGATAGAAAAAAGAAAACGAGAAGAGAGAAGTCCTCTGACCCGAAATAATAAAATGAGTAAATAAGAGTTGATCCCCCGAACGGCGGTGAAGGTATATTTACGGGTGAAGGCTGTTAGCCCCCTGGTAGACATAACCAGGATACATTCGCACATAAAGTCCGGGAGAATAAGAGGAGAGACGGGATTTGGTCGGGGATCACTATTCCTGGCGTTTTCTCCGGGAATCCTCACCCTTCTCCCGGGCTGAGGTGACATTCATAGGTGAAATGGTGAAAGAGAGGCGAAGGGAAGGTGAGTCGGGAGCTCCTAGTGCTTCCCACGGGAGGAAAAGTCCCCTTTGAGGCCTTAAGGAGCCTGTGTAAGGGAGCGGTAAGGAAGACTTCGAAAAGTCGTCGTTTTCTTCTGGCAGGTGATATATATATATACAAGTCCTTGTACAACCCTATCAGCCTTTTTCCTTTCCGATGGGGTTTCCTTTTCTGGCCGTTACCAAACCGCAAACAACGAATTTGTCACTGGGTAATCCCACGTTTTCTCTGCCTCCTATTCACGTGTTGTGGTCCTCCTCGTGTTTTCTATGCTTCTCCCAATTAATTCTTAAAACTTTAACTACAATTTGTTTTTCAATAGTTTCACATTCAACGTTACTTCCTTGTTATTGGGATCCGGGGGAAAGACGTGACGCACCCCAGGTACAATGTAATTTCTGTAGAACAGCCAGTATTGTTTTGGACGCGTATGGTGCTACTCACGAGTCAGTAAAATTAATAAACACACAGTTTGTGCACATAGCACATTGTTTGGTTGTTTGTGGCTGATATATTGCTAGGGAAGAGGTTGTTCAATCATACACACCTACCATTTCTATATTTTATTGTAAGAGTTGTAAGAAATAAAAACTAGCAGAGCAAAATGCTCCCAAATACAAATTTGAAAATTTGAATGGATCATTAATAAAATTCCACCTTTTCTGCGATAAAATATTTCAATTGCCTAATGTGTTTCCCTTAACTTTTCTTAATTTCCTTCAACCTTATAAGTTTCTCTTAACTGATCTCTAGACATTAGACTGTACGGTGTTCAGAGAAACCTATCTGTAGTCGAGCTAAGTCATGAATCCGGTAACTAACTCGTGGCCTTGAATCATGGCCGAGGATGTCAAAAACACCAACTTCCTCTTGATTCTGCACACACTCATTGTTTTAGCAGTATTAGAACAGTGAACTACCTGTGATGAGTCACTTAGACAAACACCAAGGATACCTTGTCTATGACTAACCCCCATTTCATTACCATAACCATAGGCTCTGATTTTCTCTCTGTTCCACAGCAAGAAAGACCAATTATTATAAATATATTAATGGGCTCAAGTTCCACCACGATTGCTAACTCAGGTTAGATAACATGTGAGCCGCATGCAGACATGATGTGAGCAGTGGCAGGATTATGGTCATACTGCTAGTGAGAACGAAGATTAGAAAAGTTATTTAGTTGTTATGGTCTGATTGTTCGAGGTAACTGCTGGGATTGAGCATAATACATTCATTACAAAAAGGCTTAGCCTTTGGGATAGCCCTAGTACGATCACAAGGAACAATGGAACACAATTCACACCATCAATCTCCACACATTTGAAGAGATTCATTCTGTACTCTCCACATGAAAACCCTACCATATAAACCCTTGTCCTTGTACCTTGGAATGGTAGCATTATATGAGACATCCAACATACCTAATACAGGTCGAACTTTTGGCGTGGGAATGAGTGATGAAACGACGCCAGAACGCCCTAGTGGAGGTTCGGAGAAGGTGGATCAGCTGTTTAGTGTGTGCCTAAATGTCTCCCGAAGACCTAGAAGAAACAATATTCGTTAAAGACCTCATCCATCAGTACAGCAACAACCATGTCTCGACTTGATTTTGTGTAGCAGGATTGTTGCAAAACTTTGCCTCAGTTCCACATGAGCAGAGACTTCAGTGACCCTATGGCTCCTCTACACAGCACTCGTTCGGCCACATGTTGAGTTTTCCTCCCAGGTCACTCATATATTCTTAGCCTTGGAGAATGTTCATAGGAAGGCATTAAGATACATATAAGAAGGGCATCAGATGGGACGAATTCAGTTATTAAGACTCACTGCGAGGGGCTAATCTCGTTACTCTGGAATGCCGCCGATGATGCTCGATGCCCTATTTCTCCATGGGCTATTGTATGGGACGACAGATTACCCCCTTCTCCGCTCCTATGTGAACATATAAGCTCCTCCTTGCTGCACGAGGCTAGAGCAGCCATTTTATTTGATGCTAGCATCCACGAACTACCTCAGAAATACCCCCTTGTTTCGCATGCAGGAATTCTGTAATCGTCTGGTCGGTTCGGGCAATTCGGAATTGGACATGTTTACAGAATCTGTGGTCGCATTGAAGGAATTGTTAGGCGCTGCGTGTGAAGCGAGAACTGTCGGCGAGCGCTGGTCTTCTGAGTTCTTGTGTAAAAGTCAGCTGTTTTGTTAGTTGTGAATTTCCTCAAGTATGTATATGTACAGTATGTATACCAGTATAACTTGTCACAATAGACCATTAGTGATCTCCGCGACTAGGGGCTCTTACCTGTCCAAAAAAAACTGTATAATTTACTTAACGATATGTTAATCTATGTTATTTTGTATTTACTCATATTAATTATTTCTGTTAAATTATCTGTAATTATGTAATTAGGCTTCAGTCTGTATAAATAAACAATAAACAATGAGCATGAAAACCAGTCGTTTTGACCAAACCCCAGAAGACGATGGCCACCATCACATTTTTAGCGACTTTCTTAGAAAAAGCAGCTATTGCAAAGGCTCCAAAAATCAAAATTAAAATTTTCGAAACTTTTCAACATTGAAATCCGTTTTGAGGTATTCTGAAAAGAATCCTAGAGAGAGAGAGAGAGAGAGAGAGAGAGAGAGAGAGAGAGTGTGTGTGTGTGTGTGTCCTTCCAGACGATCTTTCCTTAGGATTGAGATAAAAATTCCGTTCTTGCGCCAAAAAATTAAGATTTCCAAACGAAAGGACAAGTTCGTTGGCCAGCATTTTTGAGCACATTAAATAGGTCAATTTTAAAAAAATGTTGGAAAAATCACTAAAAATAGCAATAAAACGGCTAAAAATCGTTAAATTTATTTATTTTTTATTTTTTTATTTTTTTTTTTGCAGAATATTGCTCAAATCTAGTTTACTAACTATAAAATAAAACATTTAAAAATTGATGTACAAACCTACGCTGAAAAATATACTTACATTTCAATAAAATGTGCAAAAAAATCAATAAAAACTGCAAAAAAATTTCAAATCCAAAATCTTTTTTTTTTTTTTTTAATAGCAGATTATTATTTAGAACGAGTTTTTGCCATAAATTTGGTAGCTATTAATTTCACTCAAAGTCCTAAATTTTCAAAACAATGTAACATAATATAGTACGACAATATAAGATAATTCGTTCATACGATCATGTTGCATGACTGGAACTCTTTTTTGACCACAACTAGATAGATACTCTTCCAAAATTTCTGAGGGCGTTCAGTTGACAAACACGCCGGACTGTGGGCATTGGGTGTAAAAATCTCATATCATGCCGCTCCATCATACCCGAATCACAAAATCGCATCCGAAATCTCCCAGCATAGGACAAGGGGGGTTAGCGTTTGTGGAAACACAAGGAACCGCTGATTCCCGCGATCTAATATTCACAATTCGCTGGAGAGAGGGTTATGGAGAATGGTATTAATTTGATTCGGTTATAAATTTCACATGTTATTTTATGTTATTATTTTTTTAATCATTATTTCACTGGGAATTCCCTATACGACCTATCATCATTGGATCATTAGCTCCTTCTGCGTAGGAAAGGCAGTAGGTACAGCTAACACTTATGTCTACTAAAAATTCGATTCTCATCTCATGATTTCATCGCATACTACCTCTTTATGCACAAAGGATAATTCAGAAAACAATTTCTAAGATGATTTGCTCAACGAGATTCATAAAAAAGTTTTGGACACCTCACTTTTTGTTTATTTTAAGGTGGCATCCACAGGAATCCATCAAGATCACTCGCTAGCAATCAATCACAACTTGATCAGAGGGGTGAAACACTTATTGGGAGATATTTCACGAGGGAAATGCCTGGCGGCTTCACCTAATCTGAACCACCAGTTTATATCCTCCCTTCACCTTCCCCTTAAGCCGACAATTATTAATGACATGGAAAATCCTTAACATTGACAAAGTGAACAAAGTTGAGTTTCCGAAAGAAGTGGGAAAGGTAACCTTAGCGGGTTCCTTCCGCTATAGGGATGGATCGTTTAGGGAATGAGAGCCTACTACGGGAAGAGGGGAAAACTATGAGAAGTTAGGGGAAAACTTGGAAAAGTCTTGAGAAAAGCGGTTGGTAAATACTGAGAATGGTTTTCCGGAAAAGGGTTTCCGGTTGGGCACAAAAGAAGTTGAGGAGCTGGGAGTTGTCAAGACCAGCTTCTTTCAAACCCGCCCCCCCTCGTCGCTAGTTTTCTTTCCCCCTGGAGTGTCTTGAAGACTTTTGAAGGGATGAGGAGGCAGTGGTTGAAAGAAGTACCCAGCGACTTTATGTTACCTTAGCAGATCCATCAACTGACCAGCAAAAGTTGCCTCACTTGAGGTATAGCATATAAGAAGTGAAAATTATTGTAATACTGTAATATTGGAAGTTTTACTGAAATGGATGTAATATACAATGTACCTTGACTCGATGAGCTCTATCTATCTATGATGAGTATCTCTATCTTCATAGGCCGCACAGTGTGGCCAAGGTGTGGACCCCCCCCCCCCCCCCCCCCCCCCTCATATCCAAACGAGCATCTAAATCCCTCCAAAACTATTACTATTCATACTTCGAGGCACCAATCCTGAAGGTTTCAGTCCAAAAAGTCACTAACCTGGTTTTTGCAGGCTGTAGAACCAGCAGATTTTGGGGAAATTCCAACATTGCAAGAGCAGTTTTATACTTCTTATAAGTCTTACACTCTACAAAAATGGTGAAACATGAAATTTGTTCAGTATGAACTCAGCAACGAGGAAGAATTTTTTCTTTTCACGAAAAAAAATCTGGCAATGTTTTTAGCGAATTTTAAAGGGAAAACCGTATCTTGTTTTGTGCATTTCATTCTATGTAAATCGAGCTCAAGGCTCAAGCTAGCTGCGGTCTGAGACTGGATTTCCTGAATAGTAGGTACAATATCCATAGAAAAACCTCTAAGTCTTCGAAGACCTCGTTCTCCTCCTTTTTTTCTACAGATTTTAATGTAAAGAATATAAAAGAAAACTAGTTGTCTACACACCGAACTTCGAACTCATTATGGTTGCCAACACGCAGTTCGGGGCCTTTCTTTGAATGTGTTTGGTTTTGACGATGGCGATCAGCTGAGTGAGCTAAATTCTATCCTGTTCACCCTAGGAAGTTGAAATTCGATAGGGCGACTCTTTGGAACGTTAGGAGACGATTGAAATTGAAACCGACTAAGCCGTACACGTGGGTCCGTGCAACGCACGGGTATCCAGCTAGTATAATATAGTCGTATAAAATACCGGGTGGTCCTTAATGAACGTACCACCCTTTTAATTTCGTTGGTTGTGGAGAAATCAAAAAACTTGTCGAAGTAACCTCCCCTTATTTTTTTGCAAAGAATTCGAAAATTGCAGTTTGAAGCGTCGCGCATGCGCGCAAATGCGCGCTGCGCGCACCAACTTTGTTTTTTCAAATGGAACCCCCCATTTTTATTGCAGATTCGCATTCTACATCAAATTTCATGAACATTTTACTTCGACAACTTTTTTTTTCCACTGCGCGAAACGGGCGCCAGGAGCGTTCAAAGTTGCTAAAGTCATCAAAATTGCGCAAAACATGGATTATGGTAAACCCCAAGTGTGGAACATGAATTTACTTTTGTTTTTCAGCGCTGATTCACGTGGTGCTGTCAGTATTTAGATTTAGCTCAGTTTTTTCGATTTTATAAGCTTAATCTACGTCTTTTGGTGAAATATTACAGTTTTTCCGAAGTATCAACTTTGGCAGTAGATTTATTTTCCCTCGCCCTTTCGCAACCTGGGTTTGGGACCGGCTAAGGCGGCCTTAAAAATAAATTACGTGGTGTTTTTTTATTGAACTTGATGAATCCGAAATAACAGCCGGAAACATGGTCGTTTTTTTAAGAAAAAAGTGGCTTGGTTCCTGCACCCAGAAGGATACTCTGAGAAATCATGAATGTTATGGTACCAAAAGCGTTTGAATACGATTGAATCACAAGAGGTAAACAACTCGGATTTCTCGATTCTCGGACTGCTTATCTGCTGCACTTTGTGACGAGACGTCACTAACCGCTCACGTTACGACTTCAACTCCAAGTTGATCTGTACCCGTTATCATATTTATTTTGTCTTTAATCGTGAGAAGCAACTGATCCGGTTAATAGTCTCACTGTGAACGTTCTTGAGTGCGTATCATGCCGCGTTTTACCCAAAACGAACTGACCGAGATGGTGCGGTTGTACTACACGCACGACGGAAATGCTCGAAAAACTGCAGCCGCTTGTCAGCAAGTGTTTAATCGGCTGGTTCACCACCAGGCGATATTACGAACGGTTCGCCGTTTTGTTCGCACGGGCAGAGTTGACGTTCCTCGTCCACCCGGAAGACCTTCCGCTGTACGCTCCTTCAACTTTGATTTGGACGTGTTGCTGTATCAACGGGAAAATCCTCACTCTTCCGAACGTCAGACGGCTCGAGTAGTTGGTTGCAGCAAAACCACAGTTCATCGGGTCCTTCACACCTATGGCATGAGGCCATTTAGGTCTCATGTCGTTCATGGCCAGCGTGAAGGGGATAAGGAAAGGCGGCTGCTTTTCCTCGCACACATGGAGGCGCTCCGCGAACAGGTCCCACACTTGGCCACCGCTCTTTTGTGGACCGACGAGTCCACATTTACAAACAATGGACTCTTCAATCGTTGGAATTTTCGAACGTGGGCTGACGAGAATCCACGATTATCGTATTCCACCAGACACCAGGTGCGTTTCACGGTAAATGGTATGGTGTGGGTTGGTCGGCAACCACCTCATTGGGCCACATTTCTTGACCGGTGGTAGCCTCAACGGGGAGAGATACCTTCAGTTTCTCCAGGAGGTTCTGCCTGAATTGTTGGAGGACGTCCCTCTCGCCACCAGGCAGGCAATGTGGTTCCAACATGATGGTTGTCCTGCCCACAACGCACGGGCTGTTACACGCCATTTGGATGCCCGATTCCGTTCTCGGTGGATTGGCAATCGGAGCCTGATTTCTTGGCCACCCCGTTCTCCGGACTTGACTCCACTAGATTATTTTTTATGGGGTTACCTGAAGAACAAGGTCTACGACGCCTCCCTCCCTCCTATCGCAAGAGCTGCCGAATTGCAACAGCGGATCATCGACGCCTGCGATTCGGTATCTCCGGCATCTACGTTCGAGGCAGTCACCACCGAATGGGAACGTCGCGCTGCCGCCTGTTTGGAGGACGACGGCGGTCCATTTGAACGACTACTGTGAACGATTTATTTTCTTAATTTTTTTTCTTTTATTCTTTTTTAAAAAGAAGGAATTGTTTTTGTTGTATTTTAGCAGAAAAATTATCGAGGAGTGTGATTTATTTTTAAGCCCGCCTTAGCCGGTCCCAAGCCCGGGTTGCGAAAGGGCGAGGGAAAATAAATCTACTGCCAAAGTTGATAATTCGGAAAAACTGTAATATTTCACCAAAAGACGTAGATTAAGCTTATAAAATCGAAAAAACTGAGCTAAATCTAAAAACTGACAGCACCACGTGAATCAGCGCTGAAAAACAATGTAAAGTCATGTGCCACACTTGGGGTTTACCATAATCCATGTTTTGCGCAATTTTGATGACTTTAGCAACTTTGAACGCTCCTGGCGCCCGTTTCGCGCAGTGGAAAAAAAAAGTTGTCGAAGTAAAATGTTCATGAAATTTGATGTAGAATGCGAATCTGCAATAAAAATGGGGGGGTTCCATTTGAAAAAACAAAGTTGGTGCGCGCAGCGCGCATTTGCGCGCATGCGCGACGCTTCAAACTGCAATTTTCGAATTCTTTGCAAAAAAATAAGGGGAGGTTACTTCGACAAGTTTTTTGATTTCTCCACAACCAACGAAATTGAAAGGGTGGTACGTTCATTAAGGACCACCCTGTATATATATATATATATATATATATAATATAATATATAATATATATAATATAATATATATATATATAGATATATATATATATATCGTTAGTTTTCGAGAAAAAAAATCACGAAGCGTTGGTTTGCGGATGTATTTAGGTTATTGAATATATAATGACGTAGGTACCTGCAGTAAAATTAAATTTTCACCTGTAATACCTGTGTACTTTGTCGCAATCATCACCCAAATAAAAAAGGTAGGGAGATTTTAATACAGTTCGATGAAAACAAAATATTTCTGAAAACGGTCAAAATTGACTGAAAAAAATCGAAAATTTCTAAAATGAAATTGCATTTTTACGGAATATTTAGATCATAGTGAATGTTGATCACCTTTGTGTACACAAACTTGCATATTTCTGCACAAAAAATGTTTGGTTTTTGGGTCTTTTTTCGTTTTATGGTCTATTTTTTCGTATGCTGCATGAATGGGGATTATGTATTATAAATTGTCCTTTCCTTTCTATTTTTTCTTCCTGAAATATTCTCAATTCAATATGACAATCTGTTTTCAATGTATGGTGTGTTTTCCGTTTTTCGGCCATTGGGCCACACCGCACCGTTCCAAAATCGCAGCTTATTGGGCGGATCATGCTCCTTTTCGTCAACCTTTTGTTGTTTATACAAACTGACACTCTAATATTAATTTATTTAGTTAGGTAAATGTGTTATATTCACATGTTGATTATCATGTTGTGTTGTCAACAAATAAAATTACTTCGCCTCTAAAATCTATCAAAGATAGTTGTGCTAATTTCACTTATAAAATAACTAACTCTGCTAAAATAAAATTAACTAAAAATCACATATTTACAAGACCTTTGTGTTCTGGAAAAGATTCCCACTTTCCACCAGGCTTAAGATTCCGTTTGAAGTTGTCTTCTGAATCAACCTCTTCAAAGTCGAAAGTCCCAAAGGCTCTGAAGTGTCCAGCTTAGAGGGCTGAGTGTACGAAAATAAGACTGAAGGCTTATTTTCTTCTTGGCTGCCCAATCTTCACGGTCTTTATCCATAGAGTTCCTCTTTTCAGATTTTTCCTGAAGTACCCGTGTAAAGTTTTCTCATAGGGTTCATCGTCAGATCCCGTATTTTCGTTCACTTTTGGAGGAAAGATGGAGTAGTGGTTAAAGAAAGTAGGATGCAACTTTCTGTTACCTCTGTAGATCCATCCTCTGACCAGTCAAAGTCACCACTAATAAGCAAATTTAACGGTTTATAAGACATGAAAAGTGTGAGGAAAATAGTAATGTTGCAATAAGCGCTTTTACATGAGATTGTAGACATAATGTAATGTGCACTAATCACATGGCAGCGGAGCACAAAGTAACTGATGATAGTATTTAGTTTTTTACCAAATGCATATCATCAGGATATCAATTCTACCAGCTTGACTATGAGCCCAGGTGTAGGGTTTGCAGGCGACACTTTCCTAATCCTTTTATCAAGTGGCTATACTGACTAATATTTAAACACATCCAGGGGGGCGCTAGT
This sequence comes from Adelphocoris suturalis, assembly GCA_030762985.1. Taxonomy (NCBI): domain Eukaryota; kingdom Metazoa; phylum Arthropoda; class Insecta; order Hemiptera; family Miridae; genus Adelphocoris; species Adelphocoris suturalis. Next base: position 27,502,669 of record CM061044.1, on the reverse strand, counting down.
CTCGCATTGCCAAGCTTTCAATAAACCATTGCCAGTCACCAATATAGGCAGCCATGTACCTACTACAAGTTTGAAATCGGTATTGCCAAATCTCAAAGAATAGTATTTGCACTTAATTAGCTGGACATTATTTTACGAAATTCCATCTTTAATCAAATATGTGTCGAGGATAAAGCTTTAGTTTCTTTCGGTAAGTTCCAACATTTTCGCGTCTGAAAATAAGATCATCCTAAACCTTCGCTCAAAAAGTTTAAGGAACGAAAAAAATCACAAGATTGAAATATTCCCAAATAAGAACGCGTTTCACTGTTTCTTTGTTACTGGCCATCAAACCTCATTTTAAAGGTACTCGGCCCAAACGTAATTTCGTACTACACACAAAACGACCGAAATAAACCGATTTTATCGCACCTCTCAGAGAACGGAAAAAAAGTATGCCACCTTCTGTCTGGCTGGTTTCAACTTTCAGGGAGAGTTTTTTTTTTTTTTTTTTTTTGAAAAATTCAAGTAGGTAGGGCTATATTTTTTCACGGAAAATACCGCGAGGCAGAGGGGAAAGGGGAAAAGTTGAAATTGGGGTATTTTCTTTTTCTTGAGGGTAACCTCAACTTCTTGTACCGTTTCGGAGTAGGGGAGGGTTCTATGCAAGGGATATAAAGGGTATTGAAGGTTAGGGGTGGGAAGAAGGGGGTGGATTTTGGCGGTTCGGAGTCGTAAAGTCCTCCTTTTTTCCCAAGCTATAAACAAAGGGCATAAAAACATTTCATTACCTTTCTTCGTTTTTTGCTCTCTCTCTCACACTCTCTCTCTTCTCTCTCTCCCTCTCTACCTCTTCTATCTCTCTCTTAACCCCCTCCCCAATACTTTCCACCTCTCCTTCCCTCTCTTTCCCAAAAGGATGCGCTGAGAAGACGGTTGGGACAGTTGGAGAGGGGAGTGCGCCTGAAAAAACCGGCAAGGTCCCCAGGCGCCCGTAAAATTCGTTGTAATTCTTTTAGCTCTAGGTCGGTAACCCCCCCCCCCCCCCATCCAACCATCCAACCAGACCTTAAAACCCCCACCCCCTCCGTAACCACCCGAAAAAATTCCCCGAAACTCACCCCCTTTTTTTTTAAGCACTTCGCTTTTTTTCTTTCTTTTTAAATTCTCCCGGGGTAGTACATCAATTTAATTTTTTCGTCCCCCCCCTTCACGCACTGGGTGAGTTTCTCTTTAAAATGTATGGCTCCCCGATTTTATAAATTTGCCTCTTCTTCCCGACAGTAATTCGGCTACCAACTATGCTCCCTGGAGCATGCTTTCAAACCGTCATTAAAAACGTATTTTCTCTCTACACTCTTCTTCAAATCCCTCCTTTTCGTCGGAGAATTCATTTCGTGATTTTTTTTTCTTAATCATTTACTTCAGAGTGAAATTAGAAAGGGAGTGTCTTGTACGATTGTAATGACGTACCTACCTATTATCGTTGTCGGATCAATAAGTTTGGGAATTGCAGCTGCTGAATTCAGAGTCCGGAATTTATAGCAGTTGAAATAATGAAAGCTACCTTTTGTCCGAGAAAATTTAATTTACGTCAAGTAAGCTGACAGGATAATCATTTATTTATTTACAGGAAAGGTGGCCCAATTCACAGTATGAAATAACAAAATATGATGAATATTGAGTATGAATGGAATTGAAAAATATACAGATGTTAAATGAGTCATTAAAAGAAAAAAGAAATTTAAACATAACCATTTTCACTGGGTTGACTGGCTTGAATAGTAGGTAATAATGTGATTTTTATAAACAGAAAAACTCCTGGAAAATAAATCAAGGGACCTAAGAAATAATACGAAATAGACCAATATCAACTGAAGACTGAAGAAGTCATGCTTGACACGAATATGCAATGTTTTCGTATGCGCAGAGACTTTTTTCAGAGTGGAACAATTCACGGGGGACCACCTAAGGACAACCCGCATATATTTTTAGAATTTCATCGAATTCTAATGAAAATCCTTGGAGCAGTTTCATTTGTTAATTTAACAACTTGTACTTAAGCTTAAGTAGAAGCCATTATCGATCCGGTGGCGATGACACCCAACTGTTTGACCCCCAACCCGAAGTCCTCCGATATCGGAGTAGGATTGGAAAAAATTCTATTCTTGTCGATTTTTATAAAACATTTGACGCTGATTCCGAATATACTCACATATTAGGATCGCAAACTTGTTCTTTTACGTTCAATTAGCAAAAAATGGCCCAAAAAATAAAACAATTTTTTTTTAGGACTAAATATGGCAAAATTATAATATTATTCCTGTTGGCTCCTACCTTCCTAGAATAATATTGGGGCGTGAAATTAGGAGTTTATTTAAAAACGAGCATGGTTTTAAATAACAATTTCAGAACCAGACGCATATAATTTGGATATCATTAAGGTTACCAGGTGGTTTCAATGAAAGAACGGGAATTCTATCTACATCCTAAGGAAAGGTATTGTTTGAAATGACTTTATATATATATATATATATATATATATATATATATATATATATATATATATATATATATATATATATATATATACATGAAAAGGCGCTAACTTCAGGAATCGATTCAGAGTGCCTCAAAAAAGATTTCAATTAAGAAACTTTTCAAAATTGTTCATTTTAAAATTTTCCGAGGCATTGCAATAGCTTTATTTTCTACAAAAAATCGCTAAAACTGTAATGAAGGCGATTCCAGGCCCTTTGCACGGAAGCCTACCGGCCTTTTGGACTTTCCTAAGAGTGAAAATTCAGTTTTTTTTTTTTTTTTTTTTTTTTTTTTTTTTTTAAGCCTACCAAAACTGATTGCAACCTTACGCCGCTGCAAGTAGGTTTACATGGAAACAAAAGTTGTTGTAATAAAAGTGTCAAAGTAAATGATTACGAAATTTTCAAGCTGAAGTTGACGAATTGATCACTGCAATGTGGATGTTTTATGCTGAAAGACCCTATGTTTTAATAAATCAATGAACTTTGGGTTGAAGGTAGCAGTTTCAATTGGAAACCCAATAAAGCACGAGTCAAGGAGTCGCCTCCATTAGCCAACTTCCCATTGGGCAGTTTGAAGAGCAGATAAAAAACGGCTGGTTAAGTGGAAAGTCACTCACCTTCTGAGTAAAGGGAAAACTCACGTTGAAATGAAGGTGATGAAAACCGGAGGAAAGCGCTTTTAATTCGAGAAAGGCGATCTAAAATAATGCGAATTACCAGGGAAAGTACTCGTAGATCGCCCTATCGGCGGAGGGGAAAAAAATTACCTCATTAAAGAGCTCCTTCCTTCCGCCCCTATTGATTGTACAGGGTCTCAAGTTACTCGGCTGAGATGTGGAAATTGGTTTTGGAGAATCTTTTATAAACGTGGAGGGGATGAAGAAGAAGGGAAGAATACATTAAAATATCGCTTTATCGATTCGAAAATAGTCAAATCAGTACCTAATCAATGTTCAAACTTATAGGTATCAATAAAATTACAAGTTGTTTCGGTGATTGTGGCGGTATTTTTGTTTCATATTCACGGAAACGACACACCATGATGTGTCTCCCATGTAAAGAATGGTGATTAGAGAACAGTGGGGACGTTGTGGTGGCACTAGGTGACTTTGCTAGCAGAGCCTCGGAGTCAGTATTGCGTTCCTAAGGACTCAATCAAACGGAACGCGGAATGATCGCAGTCCAGCGCTGACTAGGGGGGTCAAATAAAACGCAAAACTGATGGCGAACCAGTGTGAATTTTTCCAATCCGAATGGTCATTATGTCCAGCGACTCTTCTGACAAAGAAGAACTGAAGGGCGGAAGTACAAATGGGTCTAAGTGCCAAAATAAGGAAACTAGTGTTTTTGAATTTTACAGGTCTCTATGCCAAGGCCAGTGATATGAAGCAGGTACGAGTTTCATTGGAACCGTTATATAGTTCCTTCAGCAAATCGGCCAATGGCAAATTTTGAATTTGCTTGATTGAATTTTTGATTTTAGCTAAAATTTTGAATGTCTATGACAGCTACTGTCCAAACTACATTGCACCATAAACTTCGTCTTAGAGTACATCTAATCGTAGGTTTTCAAAGAAAAATGTTTTCATTTAATTCATCCCTGTTACTTTAATACTATTCACATTTGAAACAACATTTGAATTGGCCTGCTGAAAAATTTGGCAGAAGGCGCTCAGACCCTTTTGCGCTTCCACGCTTCAATTGCTACAGTTGCTGTCTATAAACTCAGTAACAAGATGAAAAAGGAAATGGGTGTTAAATTATAGTAGTGTACCTCATATTTTGGGTTGTAGTTGCCTATAGGCTCTCTCTTGTGGAGAGGGCTGTTTTTCGAGCTAAATACTTGTCGTGCTGGGCCTGTAAATATTAACGTTTCTCAAAAGAGGTAGATGTGAACCTGAAGTGCTGCACCTAGAAAAGAGTAAAATAACTACCCTGGAAAGGGAAGCCCTTATCTAGGGGACTAGCGTGATAAATATGGCGGCAGCTCGGTCGGGATCATGATCATTCCCGTTCTTTCTATTCACTTGTTCTTCTCTTAAACATCCTCAACAGGCAACGTTGTCCTAGAATATACATAATAGTCTAGATCTAGACTCCGGCTATTCCTTTCACGAAACGACCTTTCCGATTAGGCTTCCTTGGTGATGGTGTCACTGAGTCCAGCTGTTTCTAAGTACCTATCCTTCGAGAATCAGTTGTCTGTTCCCTAGTCTCCAGGATAATGTAGTAAAGTAAACAACTATTCCGAATTGGGGCTATTCGTCCAACTGCCTCGCGAACGTTATCAGCTGTCCTCCAAATGTTTATCCCATCATCATAGAAATTCCGTGATTTTATAGTCTAATACGATTCATGGTTTTTATTAGTTCAGAGTTTACACGAACAGTTTTTTTCCATTCATCAACTCGCTGGACAGAATTAGAACGAGTTCCCTAGATTTTCGCTCGACTCACTTAGCTAGTTTAATTATCGTTCGCATGCAGCCACAATAATAGGTACTGAAAAAATATAGTCAAGATGACTTAAATCGTATTTTTAAAAAATCGGCAGTTACTTCGATTTTCTCGCATGCGGTGTTTTGTATTTTATATTTCACTTTTTGCAGATATTTTGTACCATAGCACGGGTTACGGGAGTTTCGGTTTTGCGATGTATCTATTGCGATATCTAATGATTATAAATGAGAGTATATAAGTACCCCAAAAGACACCCTTCCCCCCCCGCCCAACAAACAAATAAAAGTCACAAAAAGCCCAATTAATGATAGATACCATCATCCCTAATCCAAGAACGGAATAAGATATCGCAATTTTACTTTCACCATCGTGTTCAACACTTGAAAATCTATAAAAAGAAGTATCACTCGGCAAAAAATGGGAATTCTTTTTCGAAGTACCCCATACACCCCCCTGGGTAGGTATGTAGTTATTTGTTTAAAACTTAGTATCAGTCATCCCAAAAACGCTCTCCAAGTTTCACTTCGATATCTCAAAAATTGTGGAAAAAAGTTAGAGATGGGGGAGGGGGGGGGGTTACTTTTGGGACACCCTGTATGTAGATATCAATTGGAGTAAGCATGCTTTATTGTGAATGTATGGTTTGGATTGCTTGATTGGAAATGACTTATTCACCTAATTTATATGCGCTGATAAAATTAAGTCCCATTTTATATTAAAACGTCAGTTAAATTTTGGAAATAATTGGGAATGATACGAACGATTTTCATGAATTATATAAATAATCGTATACAAAGTTTATTTACTCGCCCCAAACCTAACCCCAATATACAAACAGTGCAAATCTTCATCTCTAAACATCTGGATAACTTGGGTTTTTGTCGGCGTGGCTTTAATGGCTCACAAAAAATAAATAGAAAAAATAAAAGCCAGGCCTCCTGCTCCCCCGTTGCCAAAGTCACTATAAAAAGGGGAAGCGAAGTGAAAGTGGGGGTAAATTAAAATGAAATCTTGTGGATCTGCCCCCCTCCCCGCCCTACCCCATCTTTCCGTTCTCCTCATACCAGGGCCATCAACATCTTACCAAGTAAAACTAAGAGACCCCGGGGTTGGAAGATTCTCAGTGCGAAAAGGCAGAAGAGGTTGGCAGAGTTGCCTTAATGAGTTTATTTTAACTGGATTAGCCTGAAGTTAACAGCCCCTAACGCTCCTGCCCTCCCCTCGCCGTCCTTTCTCGCAGTCTCTACTCCTATATTGCTAACAAGGTCAAATACCGATCTTCTCACTTAAACCAGGGAAAAGAGAAGGTAACCTAGGTGAAGCCGCGGTGGAAATTGTAGCGGAACGGATATACAGCTCGCAAAAGAACAGAAAATGAAACGTGTCTTAAAAAACGCTATAAATTATTACACAACGGTTTATTATTTGAGAGAAGTGGGTAGGTGAGAATCGATTTGCCTAATGAAAAAGTACAGGATTTCCTGAATAGAATTTTTTAGTTATAAAAATTTGTCATTGGAGTTAAGTTTAACAAGAATCAGCTTAACTTCAGCTTCAACGCAGGGATGGACACACCACAAAACAAAATATTGATAAAAAATTATAAAACGGCATGGATATTCCAACATATTGGAGGATCTTCCCACAGGTTGAGGAAGCGATCGTGGCGGGACATCAGGGAGGGGTTTCTCCTACATTGGTGCCTCGTGGAGGTCGCAGAGCAGCGAAAACAAGCAAGAAGGCGGGAATATCAGCGGGTCCAGAAGTTGTGGAGGAAGCATCCGGCTCGTGTTGATGCGGAGGTACTGGAGGGAGCTGGGGATGAAAAAGTTTTACCCCCTCTCCAGGAGTTTGTGGATTATTGGGAGCCACTCTTGAGTGCTTCCAGCCACAACCCTGGTGAGCCGGTGGTGCCCCCAGCTTCCACCAGGGATTCCTTACACAGCATTTTATGCTCACCATTGCTGCACGATGAGGCACATAAGCGCCATGTCAAAACTCCATGTCTGCTGGACCTGATGGTATTCCTGCCCTATGGTGGAATAAAGCCCCAAAGAATGTCAAGCTGCTAATCCTCAACCTGTTACTTCTGTCGAGAAGACTTCCCGGACCATCTTCATCCGAAAGAAAGGAACACGTGGGCCTGGCAGCTACCACCCGACTTCAATATCGTATAGCCACTTTCAAATGATTCTGGCATCTCGCTTTCAAGTGGCTGGGTGACGTCCAGAGAGCATTTTGGCCAGCGGATGGCACAGCGGAGAACATAACAGTTTCCCAAACTGTAATTTTGCTGGCCCTTATCAAGAAACGGCAGCTCCATCTTACCGCTGTGGATGTCGCTAAGGTCTTTGACACTGTAAGCCGTTTTGCTCTGATCGATTGTCTTTGTGGTGTCGGGGCACCTGCTCGTTTAATTGAGTATGTTGCCTGTCTGTACCATGAAAGCTTGACGATCCTCGAGGCTCGAGGCGAGATGTCTGGAGATATAGTCATTCAGCGCCGGATACGCCAGGGGGATCCTCTGTCGCCACTCCTCTTCAACCTGGTCGTGTATACGGCATTGAGTAAGCTCCCAGTTGAAATAGGGTTTGATCTCGCCCCTGGGGTGCGAGTAGGTGTTTTGGCTATTGCTGATGATGTCATCCTAATTGACGAAACCCGCAAGGGTTGCAGATCACCCTCAATGCCTTTGCTGAGCAGCTAGCCAGGTGTGGTCTGGTGGTTAACCCAGATAGGTGTAGGTCAGTCTCCTTGGTCCCGTCGGGTCACCAGCATCAGATGATGGTGGTGGATGAGGAGTGTTTTGTCATAGGACAGTCACCTATTCCCACCGGATCCGTGCTGGAGGTTTGGCAGTACCTCAGAGTTGACTTCATGGGTGTCACCACCATTGTGGCAAATGGTGTTGACCTTGGTTGAGCTCTAGCTCGTGCCACCAAGGCTCCGTTGAAGCCACAGCAGAAGTTGCGCCTCCTTTGTACGAACTTACTGCCAAAGCTAACTATGGGTTAGTGTTTGGTAGGCTTACTGTGGGGAAGCTGCTTGTAGTTAGATCGTAAAGTTCGCTCTTGGCTAGGCTTCCCACCTGGTGTCCCAAGTGCATATATTCATGCACCGGTCTAGGTGGGTGGGCTTGGTATTGTATCTCTCAGACAGCGCCCCGCCAGCACCTACTTGCCCTTCGGGGCTCGAGCTGGGAGGTCGCCAGCACTGCTGCTGGCCTGGACTTTGTCAGGCAGCAGTTGTTGTGGTGTGACTGAGCAACACCAACTGCTCCAAAACCCAGCTCATCTGCTGAGTTTGCTGCTCCACTGCATGAGTCAGTAGATGGTAAAGAACTTCGACAGTGCTCTGAATCCCCCATTTCTACCCAGTGGGTGGAATGGGATTCAGAGGGCATTGGGGCCTGCAACTATCGCCATTTTCACGCTGTCCAGGTGGCTACGTTTGCCACCGCTCTGAAGTGTTCAAGGAGTAAATGTGGGACTGTAGACACCCTTTGCCGTGCCTGTCGGGGTAAAAATGGGAATCTTTATCATGTGATGCAGCAATGTCCTTGTACTTATGGTAGCCCCATTGTAGGTCACTAAGTGGTTTCCAAGCTGATAGCAGGTGCTTTGTCACCTAGTGGCTGGGATGTTGAAAGGGAGAGACTATATCACATGCTGAGCGACTGGGGCAAGAAGCCAGATGTCCAGGTTGTCAATGGCAGGGCATCCAGCAGACCTGGCGGGCTGATAAGTAAATAGTATGGTAGGAATGATCTGTGGCAAGCGATGTTTGAACCAAAAGGAGCGGCAACAAATAACAACAAGGTCTTGGCCTCGACCGTGTTATGGCACGGTGTGTGGTTCGGGAAAAGTGCCACGGAGTTACTCGCATCGGGCATCTCAGGGAGAGTGTTCCGTGGTATCACCACTCGCGTCCTCGGGGCTCTTACCTCAACTGTTGGTTATTTTATTGGGACACACACTTCATCCCTCCTTGAATCCCTCTCTTCCTACTCCTCCTCCTGCAACTTCCTTCATCCCTATAGCCGGCGCCGGGTAAACCTGGGCGTCCTCCCCACTTCATTTATTCATTTATTTATTTACTTTTTTCAAGTTAATGGTGTGCCCCCTCCGTCTTTGAGGGGAGTTTTCTATACATGAAAAAGTAGAAAAAGTATGCCTATCTCCTTAGGATTGAGATTTAAAAAATAAAATCACCCAGATGAAGGTTTGAAACAAAAGTGATGTAGGAAAATACCAAGAAAAAATCTCCAGCCAACTAAACATTCCTGGGTAAGGTTCAAATAAACCTTGCACTATAGTAACTTGATATAGGTTGAAATTTGTTTTTCATTGAGTAGGCCTGTGTAGTCGGGTAGTTGAAGAACTTCCCAAGATTTTTGTAAGTCTCCAGTTTTCTAATTTGTATTTTTGGAAGTCAAGAATGATATAGCACAAAACTTCTTGGTGCTTCGAATATATATTTATGAAATTTAACTTTACCGATTTATTTTTCAGATAAACGTCAACTACCTCAAGTAGCATGACTTTTTAAAAACATTTCTGTGGAATTAACTGCATCATTGATGGAAAATGATTAATACCTTTTTTTAATTTTTATTTATTATATATATATATTTTTTTTTTATTTTTTTTTTTTTAATTTAGGTAATTGTAAGGAAACACCTTTAGATTATCACATATGTTTATTGCATTAAGCAAAAACCCAAAGCTTTTCAACTAAATTTTAGCCATCTTCAGGCACACGCAACAAAAAAAACACAGGAGAAAAGCTACTAAACTGGAAACCTTTGAGTATTAATAAGATGGAGGGCTATTAGTGATGTTTCAGGCAGTCAAACCATACGTGCCACTACTGTCATTTGGCCTTTGAATTGATCAGGGGCAAAATGGCCGATCACTGATCAGCTGATGTAAGATGTGATGTTGAGTTTGGTGAATGAATGGGGATTGTATACCTAGGACATATTTCTTATTTACGATTTACTCCCTAATTTGTGCACCGTACATGTACACCGCTGTTTAACACCGTTAATATTTCATATTTTTTACACTGTGGGAATGAGTGGAAATGACGCCCGTACACTCTAGTGGATGTTTGATGAAGGTAGATCAGCTGTTCTGTGTGTGTCCCAAAAAAAAAAAAATAAATAAAAAAAATAAATAAATAGGAGGCACCGAGATTTGGGCATGGGAACCAAAGTATGAACATACTAACATCTAGACAGTTATGTCTACATACATAAATTAATAATAAAATGTAACAATAATAAGTAATATCAAAAAAACTCAAATTACAATAAACTGCTATGTCATTTGAATTTGAAAAAAGCGTGGAGGGAACGGCAAAGCCAACTCGACTTTATTGACACGAATGCCTTGACAGGGAAACAGCGTTGAACTCAGAGCAATAGCCCTCCATCTTATTAATACTCAAAGCTGGAAACCTCCATAAATATAAACATAACCTTGCATCGGCAGTAGTACCAACCTTGAACAAATATATTTCCCTACTAATGTTGATGGCTGAAATTAATGAAGAATCTAAGTTACTGATTAATTATAAAATTGCTGTTGTGATACATAAATATGAGTGAAAACAAATTACAGAATTGTGAGGAGAAAAATACATTATTGAAAAATTAACAAGACAAAATAAGAGAAGAAACATTAAAACAAGGCTGAGTGAGGTAGAATCAAACAATTTTCCAAGGTTCTAGTTTTCTCTCCCACTACCCTTTGAAGAGGAAATTTCTTTCTGAAAATCTTATATTTTAGTTATTGCATTTCCTCTTTGATAGGTAAATATGAAGGTTCTTCCAGTTATCCGTTTTTGTGCCCCTGCAACAATTTACCTTTTTCTTCTGTTATACATTTGCCGCCGAGTGTATGGAGCACTTCATTCACTTAGGCGCTTAAAATTTTTCAGACCTCATGGACTAAAGAAGCAACTTGTAGTTTCTTTTTTTCTCCCTTACTTTCTTTACTGCGATACAATATTCAGTTGTTCATTGGATTATAAATGTAAGCAACGCTTAGAGGTTGCTTTCAATAGTTGCATCCGATATATCCACAACTTGAAACCTCGAGCACATATTTCTTCATTCAAAGCCTCTTTGGTAGGCCTCGACCAAGCTACTATAAATTACGCCACCTTGTCGCCATATTCAAGACTAGCCGCTCCGGCTCGCTACGCTCGCCTCCACGTCCAGCCGGGGGGCAAGCCCCCCGGACCCCCCATTAAGTTGCTCGCTTCGCTCGCAACGTGTGGCGTGTAGGGATTATTGCTCGCTTCGCTCGCAAAGTCTGGCATGTAGGATATGTTGCTCGCTTCGCTCGCAAAGTCTGGCATGTAGAAAATGTTGCTCGCTTCGCTCCCAAAGTATGGCATTTAGGGAATTTTACTCGCTTTGCTCGCAAACGGTAGATCCCTAAGGGTAGGTTTAACTTCTGTAGGGGATGCTGCTCGCTACGCTCGCTTGAGGAAGTTATACTGCCCACCCAACTTGGCAGACGTTTTTTTCTGTTGGGGAATTCTTACTTACAAATTAAATCTTATAAAACTACGTGGAACCACGAAAAGTTTATTAGGGGATGTTGCTCGCTTCGCTCGCAAGTCCGTATTTATTCTGTGGGGGATGCTGCTCGCTTCGCTCGCTTGAAGAAGTTATACTGCCCACCCAACTTGGCAGACGTTTTTTTCTGTTGGAAATTCTTACAAACAAATTAATTCTTATAAAACTACGTGGAACCACGAAAAGTTTATTAGGGAATGTTGTACTGCCCACCCAACTTGGCAGACGTTTTTTTCAGTTGGGAATTCTTACAAACAAATTAAATCTTAGAAACTACGTGGAACCACGAAAAGTTTATTCGGGGATGTTGCTCGCTTCGCTCGCAAGGTATACCTGTATATGTGTAGGACAAAGTCCGTATTTATTATTTGAAATGGCTCTCGCTTCGCTCGCAAGGTATTGCGTAGAAGTGCAAATGGGAACCCCCCTGTGAGGCTCCCTTCAGGTAAGCAACGTTGTGTAACGGCGGCCCGTGGTCGATTAATTTCTGATGTTAAACGCTTCCCTCGCAATTCCCCTCCCAATTTGACCTACTTTCCGTCACTTTTTTCGATATCCGACTTCGGATTCAGATTCGGCGGGATCAAAGCTGTATTTCGCCCGCGAAAACCGTTCCGAAAAACGTACCTTTATGGGGTATATTTTAATCGGAAAAAACCAAGTTTTTCGGCGGACTTTTCGAGAAAACGGGTCCGTACTCTCGCATTTTTTTTACGCATTTCCCGATACTTTTTTCGCGATCCGATCGCTCCGTCGTCTTCCTCGTAGGAAAACCTACGAAACCCGTATTTTTCCGGAATTGTCAACGGCCGTTTAGAGGGGTAGGGGAAGCGGGGAAGTGGAAAAAGCGCACATTAATTATTACTTCGACCCCCCTCCCGCCCTACGGCCCATGGTTCGGGTGGGATTAGAAAATTTTAAATTCGCTTATACACCCTATCGGAAAATCCCAAAAAGATCCCCCCACTCGTAGACTCCCCCCACTCAGCCGTTTGGCCGTGCATAGACACGACAGACAGAGCGACAGACAGACGGAGTTTCATTCTTATTAATAACTAGCCGCTCCGGCTCGCTACGCTCGCCTCCACGTCCAGCCGGGGGGCAAGCCCCCCGGACCCCCCATTAAGTTGCTCGCTTCGCTCGCAACGTGTGGCATGTAGGTAATATTGCTCGCTTCGCTCGCAGTCTGGCATGTAGGATACGTTGCTCGCTTCGCTCGCAAAGTCTGGCATGTAGAAAATGTTGCTCGCTTCGCTCGCAAAGTATGGCATTTAGGGGATGTTGCTCGGTTCGCTCGCAAACGGTAGATCTCTAAGGGTAGGTTTAACTTCTGTAGGGGATGCTGCTCGCTTCGCTCGCAAACGGTAGATCTCTAAGGGTAGGCTTAACTTCTGTAAGGGATGCTGCTCGCTTCGCTCGCTTGAGGAAGTTATACTGCCCACCCAACTTGGCAGACGTTTTTTTTCAGTTGGGAATTATTACAAACAAATTAAATCTTATAAAACTACGTGGAACCACGAAAAGTTTATTCGGGGATGTTGCTCGCTTCGCTCGCAAGGTATACCTGTATATGTGTAGGACAAAGTCCGTATTTATTATTTGAAATGGCTCTCGCTTCGCTCGCAAGGTAGGTACCTATGTAGGCATACCTGCTCGCCTCGCAATGTTGTGACATCGAACCCTTCACGTCAATTCTTGAGCCTTCTCTCGTCCACGGCAGAATCATTTTAATCGCTTTGCTCGCTTCTGCTCGCAATTTGACCGAGTTCTCGTCACTTTTTTCGATATCCGATTTCGGATTCAGATTCGGCGGACCCAAAGCTGTATTTCGCCTGCGAAAACCGTTCCGAAAACGTACCTTTATGGGGTATATTTTAATCGGAAAAAACCAAGTTTTTCGGCGGACTTTTCGAGAAAACGGGTCCGTACTCTCGCATTTTTTTAACGCATTTCCCGATACTTTTTTCGCGATCCGATCGCGCCGTCGTCTTCCTCGTAGGAAAACCTACGAAACCCGTATTTTTCCGGAATTGTCAACGGCCGTTTAGAGGGGTAGGGGAAGCGGGGAAGTCCAAAAAGCGCACATTAATTCTTACTTCGACCCCCCTCCCGCCCTACGGCCCATGGTTCGGGTGGGATTAAACAATTTTAAATTCGCTCGCTCCCACTTTTGGAAAATCTCAAGAAGATCCCCCCACTCGTACACTCCCCCCACTCAGCCGTTTGGCCGTGCATAGACACGACAGACAGACAGACAGACGGAGTTTCATTCTTATTAAATAGTATAGATATGCAATGGACTAGCACCGGAATATTTGAATTGCCGCATCTCTCGTGCTCTCTCTCTCTCTGCTAGATCAAACGCATTGAGAATTATCCAGCATCAATCTCGAGCACTGGCTTACTCATTTGGTGTTGCAGGAGCGAAGCTTTGGAATTCATTGCCCCTTGGGTTCCGTAGCCTGACTTCCATTGCTCGATTCAGGCGTGCTGTAGGATCGTTTCTTGCGCGCGGCAACTAGCTTGCCCCCTCCCCTTTTTCTTCTCTCTCTCATCTCTTTTAATTTCTTCCTCCCCTTAATTTTTCTGTTTCTCTTCTTTTACCTCTCTGTATCTTCCTTCAATAGTTCTTCACAGCACTCACTAGATTCTGTTTCATTATTTGTCTTCTTCTTTTTTTCTCTCTCTCTTTTCTTCTCTTCTTCTTCTTTCCTCGTGTTATTTTAAATATTTTATTTTAAAAAGGTTTATTTTCTTTGAATTTTATTATTTTTGAATGTATATATATTTTTTTTCTTTTCACTTTCACTTTGTTTCTGTTAAAAACATTTTGTATTACTATAACTTGTTAGTTTTAATTTTCCTGCCCACCACTCTTGTAAATGATTGTACAGATATAAGGGCCCCAGTGGCCTCCATACAAATATACGTTCTATCTATCTATCTACTCAAAATCTTCTGAGATGAATAAGTACCGTTGCTTATAATAACATTAAGTTCTCGTAAGTCTCTCTGTAATGTAGTTACGTATTTCGGGGATTGTGGGAGGGGGGGGGGGGGTAAGTGAGAAGAGCAGAGCGAGGCGAATAGTCGGAGAAGAGGTGGGTGGGAAGGGGGAGGAGGGAGTTCTATGCATTTGAATGTGTCAGCAGACACGGTGGTTGTTGTTAGTGGTGGAGTGGAGGAACACAATAGGACGCCACTGTATCTGAGGAGGAAACGTCAAGAGAGAAAACAATATGACGTCATATCTCCCTTGGAAAGGGTCGTGGGTGGCGGGGGAGGCGGGATGGCAGCGGAAGCAGCGGCGGTAGAGGGAAGGGAAGCCGGGTCGAGATAGCGGTGCCCACCGTGTGATTGTGATTGACGTCCCCCGCCGCCGCCGCTGTTCCGTCGCGAACAACCGCGAACCCCCGTCGTCGCGGGCCATTGTGGACGACGACGACGAAGCAGAGATGGGACGGGGGGGAGGGGAGGGGGGTCATTTCCTCCCCCCCTCCCCCTCTCATCTACTCCTTTCTATCATCCTATCAACTTGCGGTTGTGCGGGTATCATTTATAGGAGATTACAACTAGTCCTAGTTAGGTCATCATAAGCCACACTCATGAGTTACCCACGCGTTGCGCAGTCCATCATCTAAATAATAGCCTATCCCAATAAAATACTCAAAAATCCTTATATATCTCGCAGATGCAAAAATAATTTGAGTGAAACTACATAAAAAATGGAGTGAAATGCCGCCAACTGCATATTTTTATCTCTATCCGTTCTCGAGATATGATTTTTAATGGTTTTTTCAGGAAAACCGTGTTTTGTTTCTTTTAAACTCAAATTTCTCCACTTTACTTCTTTTAATTTTAACTTTATACCACATTTTCGGAATCAACATTAAATTTACTAGAAGAATAGTATACCTGGTTTCTTAAAAAGTACCATCCAAAGGTCCTCACATTAGCACAAACATTGACGGTTTTGAAAAAATTCTCGAAAGATGACCCTCCATGAACCTACGAGTATGGGGTCGGGTTCTATGTATTTTTCCACGCTTAATCGAATGGTAACATTTGTAGATCTCTCCAACTCCGTGATAACCGAGTTTTATACTTAAAATCGCAAATGTTTAGTTTGTTTGTTACGATTAAATGTATGTGTGTTATGGGGTAAAACTAGTTAATTAAAGTGTAAAACTCGATTATAACGTAGTTGAGAGATCTGCAAGAGTTTCCATTCGATCGAGCGAGAAAAAATACATAGAAACCGACCCCATACTCGTTGGTTCATGGAGGGTCATCTTTCGAGAAAACAATTTCAACCAACAATTTCATTGGAAAACCCACATTTTTTTAACATTAAAACATTATTTTCTCCACTAAAAAACATGCCGTTGGAAAGCATATTAGATGAAGCAGTTTTCATGAGATTTGCCAGTTTCCAGGATTCTTTTTAAAAGAGTAGTAAAGTTTTAAAGATTTTTCAGAAATATTATTTCTTCAAAAATCGTCAATGTTTGAGCTGATGTGAGGGTCTTCGGATGGTACTTTTTAAGAACCCAAGTACACTATTCTTATAGGAAATTTAATGCTGATACCGAAAATGAGGTTGACAGTTTAAAATTAAATGAGGCAAAGTGGAGAAATCCGAGTTTAAAATAAAAAACATGGTATTCCTGAAAAAAACTCTAAAAAATCATATGTCGAGAACGGTTTGAGATAAAAATATGGGTTGGCGGCATTTTACTTCATTTTTGATGTAGTTTCCCCCAATTTTTTTTTTTTTTTTTTTTTTTTTTTTTGCATCTGCGAGGGAATTACCCTGTATATATGAAATGAAATGAAAATGAAATGAAAAAGTATTTATTTCTGAAAAATAGGACAAAACAATTCACCTACAATAAATGAAAGAAATTTAGTCTCAATAATGGGTGATACCCACGACAGGGAAAACGAGTTGTTACAATGATCCTGTAGGTTCTTAAATATTACATTTTTTAAATTCTTAATACAAAAATAATTATATCATGTTGTTATGTATAATTATATCAATAAAGTGCCATTACATAAGAATAAATAGTACAATCTAGATGATATTTCATTATTTACACACATAAGTATTATTAATCATTATCTTGTGTTTTGAGGAAAATTTTTTCAAAATTTCATTCACTTGATTAGGTTGAATTAACTTATTTTTAATGATAGAAGGCAGATTGTTAATGCCTTTGTTGAAGGCATGATTGTTGCTTGATATAAAACTAGCCTAGTTTTCTCGCTCGCTTGGTATGGCCGAATTGATCCGATGGTCTTTACTCTTGAGTGGGACACGTAGATTGACTGAAAACGGTGAATCACTAAGGATGATTTTAAATGTGATGGGGATGTTGCTCGCTTTGCTCACTCTCTGTGGGATGCGTAGATGCAATGGGTAGCTGGAATTGGAATCCCCTAGTCGCAGACTTTCGTTTGAGCCCACACACGGATTTTCCAGTGTTTCTACCCCCCACCCCTTACTTATTTCTTATGGTAGCTGGAATTGAAACCCCCTAGTCGTGGACTTTCGTTTGAGACCACACACGGATTTTCCAGTTTTTCTACCCCCTCCCCACCACCCCCACCTCTCACAACCACCCCATACTTATTTCTTATTTATGGTAGCTGGAACTGAAACCCCCTAGTGGTGGACTTTCGTTTGAGACCATACACGGATTTTCCAGTTTTTCTACCCCCCACCCCTTACTGAGCAGGGGTTGCACAATTTTGATGTGGCCTACGAGTATATTTTGCGCCGGAAGTGACTGGTCATATCAAAAAAAGAATCGCGCAAATCGGTCAATCCGTTCAAAAGTTATGTAGGTACCCACATACAGACACTTTATTAATATAAAGAAGAAGATCCAAAGTTTGTTTCCATCTATCTATGTATGTTTCTAATGTATGTATGTACGTTTCTATATGTTCCCAATAGACGGCTAACCGCCTGGACCGATTCTGATGGGAGAGGTTGTAATATGATCAGCGAGTTCCAAAAACAACATAGGCTATGTTTGAACCTCCAAAACATCCTTCTACTTCATAAACGGAGCTACCCTAAGCAACCAATTTGTTTAGTTCCTGAACTTTTGTTAGTTGTTTGCTAAGAGGCAGTTTGTTAGCGGTGGAAATTCGTGACAAGTGGAGTAGCCTTGACGGGTTGCTGTATGAGTGTTCCGAGTAAAGCATGGGTTGAATTATTGATTGGTTATGGAAGGAATTTTTATATTTCGTGCGATGAGCGGGACGGAAAACTGATTTGTTTGGCTCCCGAAATTTTATTATGATTGACAACTCGCTGTTCGGGGTTTTCCTTACCGCGTGTTTGGTTTTGATTATTTCGATCAGCTGAGTGAGCTGAATTCTCTCATGTCCAGTCTAGGAAGTTGAAATTTGATAGGAAGACTCTCTAGTACATGGATTCCTAAACTGGGGGGCGTGAAGACGGGTTAGGGGGGGGGGGGAGGGGCCGTGAAGACGGGTTAGGGGGGGGGGGGGGGGGCGTGAGACCATTCGACCATTCTTTGGGGCAACATCGAGCCAACTCCAGGAGCCAGCTCGTTTTTGCTCCAAACTACCATATATCATCCTTGGGGCTGACAGTTGGAAAAAATTATCTCAAATACCACTGTCCTTCAATACAGTGAAACGTCGTATTGATGATATGGCTGAAGACATAAAAAACCAGGTAGTCGATGGAATAAAACGATCACCATTTTTTGCCATCCAGCTAGACGAGAGTACAGACGTTGCTCAATGTTCTCAGTTAGTTGTATATGTTTGATATGTTGAAAATGAATCAATAAAAGACGAGCTACTCTTTTCAACAGAGCTGGGCACCACCACAAAAGCTGTTGATGTGATGAAAGCCGTGTCTGATTGTTTTGACAATCATGGACTCTCGTGGCAAAAACTAATGGGCGTATGCACTGATGGCGCCCCTTCAATGGTTAGTTCTCGCTCAGGCTTCGTGCAGTTATTCAGAGAAAAAAACGCTGATGTGACTGGGATTCATTGCTTTATACACCGACAAGCCTTGGCAGCCAAAACTATTCCAAACGACCTCAATGCCGTCTTAAAATTATGTATTAAAATAGTGAACTACATAAAAAACAGTGCACTAAATACCCTACTGTTTAAAATTCTTTGTGAAGATTTAGGAATTGACCACAAAACTGATATTTCACACAGAAATACGCTGGCTCTATTTGAGCTCCGAGATCAAGTAACTTCGTTCTTGGAAAACCAGAAGCAAAATCAGCTAAGCATGAACTTCAGCAAACCTAGTTCTCAAGTAATGTTGGAAAACCCCTGAAATTTTTCAAACTTCCCAAAACTAGTATCAATCTCAGAAGAAACACGCTTCAAGGAGGTTTTTGAAGAATAAAACTTGTCAAAACAAGTGTCAAACCATTGGAGACGCTCACTGATGAATCGGGAAATACTTCCCTAACACTGCTGACGAACATATTTACAGACTTTCAACAGATCCTTAACATGTCAACGTTGAACATGTTCCAGAAGCCCTGCAAGAAGAATTTTCGGAATAAAAAAATTATTCTTCTGCCAAATATGACTTCGAAAAAATGGAAAAGTCAACATTTTGGATCAAATACTTCCAAGTGTATCCCAGAGTGTCACAGGAATCTCTTCGGTTAGTTTTGCCTTTTTCAACCACCTACTTGTGTGAAAAAAACATTCTCAACACTCCTATCAATAAAAACAAAGAATCGGAACAAGCTTGATGTTGCTAGTGACTTGCGTTGTGCCCTTGCCAAAACATCACCAAGAATACCAGTGCTAGTAAAGAAAATGTAAGCCCATCCATCTCATTGAAATTAACTTATTTTTGCTTAAAGGCTATTTCATAAAAGCTACGTTTTATCAAATCGTGTTTTGTATAAATAGCAAATAAAAAATTATTTTCAGTGTAAAACTTGCATTTTTTCACATCCATTCATTAGTTACTAGCCGCTCCGGCTCGCTACGCTCG
The DNA here is from genome assembly GCA_030762985.1 of Adelphocoris suturalis. Classification (NCBI taxonomy): domain Eukaryota; kingdom Metazoa; phylum Arthropoda; class Insecta; order Hemiptera; family Miridae; genus Adelphocoris; species Adelphocoris suturalis. The sequence continues at coordinate 27,483,079 of CM061044.1, read as the reverse complement.
CCTCCACGTCCAGCCGGGGGGCAAGCCGCCCGGACCCCCCATTAAATTGCTCGCTTCGCTCGCAAAGTGTGGTATGTAGGGAATGTTGCTCGCTTCGCTCGCAAAGTGTGGTATGTAGGGAATGTTGCTCGCTTCGCTCGCAATTGAATCATGTAGGGAATGTTGCTTGCTTCGCTCGCAAACGGTAGATCTCTAAGGGTAGGTTTAACTTCTGTAGGGGATGCTGCTCACTTCGCTCGCTTGAGGAAGTTATACTGCCCACCCAACATGTAGGGAATGATACTCGCTTCGCTCGCAAACGGTAGATCCTAAGGGTAGGTTTAACTTCTGTAGGGGATGCTGCTCGCTACGCTCGCTTGAGGAAGTTATACTGCCCACCCAACTTGGCAGACGTTTTTTTCTGTTGGGGAATTCTTACTTACAAATTAAATCTTATAAAACTACGTGGAACCACGAAAAGTTTATTAGGGGATGTTGCTCGCTTCGCTCGCAAGTCCGTATTTATTCTGTGGGGGATGCTGCTCGCTTCGCTCGCTTGAAGAAGTTATACTGCCCACCCAACTTGGCAGACGTTTTTTTTCTGTTGGAAATTCTTATAAACAAATTAATTCTTATAAAACTACGTGGAACCACGAAAAGTTTATTAGGGAATGTTGTACTGCCCACCCAACTTGGCAGACGTTTTTTTCAGTTGGGAATTCTTACAAACAAATTAAATCTTAGAAACTACGTGGAACCACGAAAAGTTTATTCGGGGATGTTGCTCGCTTCGCTCGCAAGGTATACCTGTATATGTGTAGGACAAAGTCCGTATTTATTATTTGGAATGGCTCTCGCTTCGCTCGCAAGGTATTGCGTAGAAGTGCAAATGGGAACCCCCCTGTGAGGGTCCCTTCAGGTAAGCAACGTTGTGTAACGGCGGCCCGTGGTCGATTAATTTCTGATGTTAAACGCTTCCCTCGCAATTCCCCTCCCGATTTGACCTACTTTCCGTCACTTTTTTCGATATCCGACTTCGGATTCAGATTCGGCGGGATCAAGCTGTATTTCGCCCGCGAAAACCGTTCCGAAAAACGTACCTTTATGGGGTATATTTTAATCGGAAAAAACCAAGTTTTTCGGCGGACTTTTCGAGAAAACGGGTCCGTACTCTCGCATTTTTTTGACGCATTTCCGATACTTTTTTCGCGATCCGATCGCGCCGTCGTCTTCCTCGTAGGAAAACCTACGAAACCCGTATTTTTCCGGAATTGTCAACGGCCGTTTAGAGGGGTAGGGGAAGCGGGGAAGTCCAAAAAGCGCACATTAATTATTACTTCGACCCCCCTCCCGCCCTACGGCCCATGGTTCGGGTGGGATTAGAAAATTTTAAATTCGCTTATACACCCTATCGGAAAATCCCAAAAAGATCCCCCCACTCGTAGACTCCCCCCACTCAGCCGTTTGGCCGTGCATAGACACGACAGAGCGACAGACGGAGTTTCATTCTTATTAATAACTAGCCGCTCCGGCTCGCTACGCTCGCCTCCACGTCCAGCCGGGGGGCAAGCCCCCGGACCCCCCATTAAATTGCTCGCTTCGCTCGCAAAGTGTGGCATGTAGGAAATATTGCTCGCTTCGCTCGCAAAGTGTGGCATGTAGGGAATGTTGCTCGCTTCGCTCGCAAAGTGTGGCATGTAGGGAACGTTGCTCGCTTCGCTCGCAAAGTGTGGCTGTATACATGCGATGTATTACAATTGAAACGTGTAGGGGATGTTGCTCGCAAACGGTAGATCTCTAAGGGTAGTTTTAACTTCTGTAGGGGATGTTGCTCGCTCCGCTCGCTTGAGGAAGTTATACTGCCCACCCAACTTGGCAGACGTTTTTTTCTGTTGGAAATTCTTACAAACAAATTAGATCTTATAAAACTACGTGGAACCACGAAAATTTTATTTGGGATGTTGCTCGCTTCGCTCGCAAGGTATACCTGTATATCCTTGAGGAAGTTATACTGCCCACCCAACTTGGCAGACGTTTTTTTCTGTTGGAAATTCTTACAAACAAATTAAATCTTATGAAACTACGTGGAACCACGAAAAGTTTATTCGGCGATGTTGCTCGCTTCGCTCGCAAGGTATTGCTGTATATTTGTAGGAAAAAATCCGAATTTATTCTGTTGACATGGCTCTCGCTTCGCTCGCAAGGTACCTGCTCGCAACACCCAAACACCGAAACCTGTACCTGAGTTATCGAATCCCAAAGACCTCTGTCTTCCCAGAGCCTTCTCGCGAACACGGCAAAATAATTTCTGATGTTAAACGCTTCTCCTCGCTTCCGCTCGCGATTTGACCAACTTAAAGTCACTTTTTCGATATCCGATTTCGGATTCAGATTCGGCGGACCCAAAGCTGTATTTCGCCCGCGAAAACCGTTCCGAAAAACGTACCTTTATGGGGTATATTTTAATCGGAAAAAACCAAGTTTTTCGGCGGACTTTTCGAGAAAACGGGTCCGTACTCTCGCATTTTTTTGACGCATTTCCCGATACTTTTTTCGCGATCCGATTGCGCCGTCGTCTTCCTCGTAGGAAAACCTACGAAACCCGTATTTTTCCGGAATTGTCAACGGCCGTTTAGAGGGTAGGGGAAGCGGGGAAGTCCAAAAAGCGCACATTAATTATTACTTCGACCCCCCTCCCGCCCTACGGCCCATGGTTCGGGTGGGATTAGAAAATTTTAAATTCGCTTATACACCCTATCGGAAAATCCCAAAAAGATCCCTCCACTCGTAGACTCCCCCCACTCAGCCGTTTGGCCGTGCATAGACACGACAGAGCGACAGACAGACGGAGTTTCATTCTTATTAATAACTAGCCGCTCCGGCTCGCTACTCTCGCCTCCACGTCCAGCCGGGGGGCAAGCCCCCCGGACCCCCCATTAAATTGCTCGCTTCGCTCGCAAAGTGTGGCATGTAGGGAATATTGCTCGCTTCGCTCGCAAAGTCTGGCATGTAGGGAATGTTGCTCGCTACGCTCGCAAAGTGTGGCATGTAGGGAATGTTGCTCGCTTCGCTCGCAAAGTGTGGCTGTATACATGCGATGTATTACAATTGAAACGTGTAGGGAATGTTGCTCGCAAACGGTAGATCTCTAAGGGTAGTTTTAACTTCTGTAGGGGATGTTGCTCGCTCCGCTCGCTTGAGGAAGTTATACTGCCCACCCAACTTGGCAGACGTTTTTTTCTGTTGGAAATTCTTACAAACAAATTAGATCTTATAAAACTACGTGGAACCACGAAAATTTTATTAGGGGATGTTGCTCGCTTCGCTCGCAAGGTATACCTGTATATCCTTGAGGAAGTTATACTGCCCACCCAACTTGGCAGACGTTTTTTTTTCAGTTGGGAATTCTTACAAACAAATTAAATCTTATGAAACTACGTGGAACCACGAAAAGTTTATTCGGCGATGTTGCTCGCTTCGCTCGCAAGGTATTGCTGTATATTTGTAGGAAAAAATCCGAATTTATTCTGTTGACATGGCTCTCGCTTCGCTCGCAAGGTACCTGCTCGCAACACCCAAACACCGAAACCTGTACCTGAGTTATCGAATCCCAAAGACCTCTGTCTTCCCAGAGCCTTCTCGCGAACACGGCAAAATTAATTTCTGATGTTAAACGCTTCTCCTCGCTTCCGCTCGCGATTTGACCAACTTAACGTCACTTTTTTCGATATCCGATTTCGGATTCAGATTCGGCGGACCCAAAGCTGTATTTCGCCCGCGAAAAACCGTTCCGAAAAACGTACCTTTATGGGGTATATTTTAATCGGAAAAAACCAAGTTTTTCGGCGGAATTTTCGAGAAAACGGGTCCGTACTCTCGCATTTTTTTGACGCATTTCCCGATACTTTTTTCACGATCCGATCGCGCCGTCGTCTTCCTCGTAGGAAAACCTACGAAACCCGTATTTTTCCGGAATTGTCAACGGCCGTTTAGAGGGGTAGGGGAAGCGGGGGGTAGTGGAAAAAACGCACATTAATTCTTACTTCGACCCCCCTCCCGCCCTACGGCCATGGTTCTGGTGGGATTAGAAAATTTTAAATTCGCTTATACACCCTATCGGAAAATCCCAAAAAGATCCCCCCACTCGTAGACTCCCCCCACTCAGCCGTTTGGCCGTGCATAGACACGACAGATAAACAGACAGACAGACGGAGTTTCATTCTTATTAATAGTACTAGCCGCTCCGGCTCGCTACGCTCGCCTCCACGTCCAGCCGGGGGGCAAGCCCCCCGGACCCCCCATTAAGTTGCGCGCTTCGCTCGCAACGTGTGGCATGTAGGGAATATTGCTCGCTTCGCTCGCAAAGTCTGGCATGTAGGATATGTTGCTCGCTTCGCTCGCAAAGTCTGGCATGTAGAAAATGTTGCTCGCTTCGCTCCCAAAGTATGGCATTTAGGGAATTTTACTCGCTTTGCTCACAAACGGTAGATCCCTAAGGGTAGGTTTAACTTCTGTAGGGGATGCTGCTCGCTACGCTCGCTTGAGGAAGTTATACTGCCCACCCAACTTGGCAGACGTTTTTTTTCTGTTGGGGAATTTTTACTTACAAATTAAATCTTATAAAACTACGTGGAACCACGAAAAGTTTATTAGGGGATGTTGCTCGCTTCGCTCGCAAGTCCGTATTTATTCTGTAGGGGATGCTGCTCGCTTCGCTCGCTTGAAGAAGTTATACTGCCCACCCAACTTGGCAGACGTTTTTTTCTGTTGGAAATTCTTACAAACAAATTAATTCTTATAAAACTACGTGGAACCACGAAAAGTTTATTAGGGAATGTTGTACTGCCCACCCAACTTGGCAGACGGTTTTTTCAGTTGGGAATTCTTACAAACAAATTAAATCTTAGAAACTACGTGGAACCACGAAAAGTTTATTCGGGGATGTTGCTCGCTTCGCTCGCAAGGTATACCTGTATATGTGTAGGACAAAGTCCGTATTTATTATTTGGAATGGCTCTCGCTTCGCTCGCAAGGTATTGCGTAGAAGTGCAAATGGGAACCCCCCTGTGAGGGTCCCTTCAGGTAAGCAACGTTGTGTAACGGCGGCCCGTGGTCGATTAATTTCTGATGTTAAACGCTTCCCTCGCAATTCCCCTCCCGATTTGACCTACTTTCCGTCACTTTTTTCGATATCCGACTTCGGATTCAGATTCGGCGGGATCAAAGCTGTATTTCGCCCGCGAAAACCGTTCCGAAAAACGTACCTTTATGGGGTATATTTTAATCGGAAAAAACCAATTTTTTCGGCGGACTTTTCGAGAAAACGGGTCCGTACTCTCGCATTTTTTTGACGCATTTCCCGATACTTTTTTCGCGATCCGATCGCGCCGTCGTCTTCCTCGTAGGAAAACCTACGAAACCCGTATTTTTCCGGAATTGTCAACGGCCGTTTAGAGGGGTAGGGGAAGCGGGGAAGTCCAAAAAGCGCACATTAATTATTACTTCGACCCCCCTCCCGCCCTACGGCCCATGGTTCGGGTGGGATTAGAAAATTTTAAATTCGCTTATACACCCTATCGGAAAATCCCAAAAAGATCCCACCACTCGTAGACTCCCCCCACTCAGCCGTTTGGCCGTGCATAGACACGACAGAGCGACAGACAGACGGAGTTTCATTCTTATTGATAACTAGCCGCTCCGGCTCGCTACGCTCGCCTCCACGTCCAGCCGGGGGGCAAGCCCCGGACCCCCCAATAAATTGCTCGCTTCGCTCGCAAAGTGTGGCATGTAGGGAACGTTGCTCGCTTCGCTCGCAAAGTGTGGCATGTAGGGAATGTTGCTCGCTCCGCTCGCAAAGTGTGGCATGTAGGGAACGTTGCTCGCTTCGCTCGCAAAGTGTGGCTGTATACATGCGATGTATTACAATTGAAACGTGTAGGGGATGTTGCTCGCAAACGGTAGATCTCTAAGGGTAGTTTTAACTTCTGTAGGGGATGTTGCTCGCTCCGCTCGCTTGAGGAAGTTAAAATGCCCACCCAACTTGGCAGACGTTTTTTTCTGTTGGAAATTCTTACAAACAATATAAATCTTATATAACTACGTGGAACCACGAAAATTTTATTAGGGGATGTTGCTCGCTTCGCTCGCAAGGTATACCTGTATATCCTTGAGGAAGTTATACTGCCCACCCAACTTGGCAGACGTTTTTTTCAGTTGGGGATTCTTACAAACAAATCAAATCTTATAAAACTACGTGGAACCACAAAAAGTTTATTCGGGGATGTTGCTCGCTTCGCTCGCAAGGTATTGCTGTATATATGTAGGAAAAAATCCGAATTTATTCTGTTGAAATGGCTCTCGCTTCGCTCGCAAGGTACCTGCTCGCAACACCCAAACACCGAAACCTGTACCTGAGTTATTGAACCCCAAAGACCTCTGTCTTCCCAGAGCCTTCTCGCGAACACGGCAAAATTAATTTCTGATGTTAAACGCTTCCCTCGCAATTCCCCTCCCAATTTGACCTACTTTCCGTCACTTTTTTCGATATCCGACTTCGGATTCAGATTCGGCGGGATCAAAGCTGTATTTCGCCCGCGAAAACCGTTCCGAAAAACGTACCTTTATGGGGTATATTTTAATCGGAAAAAACCAATTTTTTCGGCGGACTTTTCGAGAAAACGGGTCCGTACTCTCGCATTTTTTTGACGCATTTCCCGATACTTTTTTCGCGATCCGATCGCGCCGTCGTCTTCCTCGTAGGAAAACCTACGAAACCCGTATTTTTCCGGAATTGTCAACGGCCGTTTAGAGGGGTAGGGGAAGCGGGGAAGTCCAAAAAGCGCACATTAATTCTTACTTCGACCCCCCTCCCGCCCTACGGCCCATGGATCGGGTGGGATTAGAAAATTTTAAATTCGCTCGCTCCCCCTTTCGGAAAATCCCAAAAAGATCCCCCCACTCGTAGACTCCCCCCACTCAGCCGTTTGGCCGTGCATAGACACGACAAACAAACAAACAGACAAACAGACAAACGGAGTTTCATTCTTATTAATAGTATAGATAGAGATAGATGTAAGGGGGGCGTGGGGGCTTTCATTTTACCGCAAGGGGGCACGGTACAAAAAAGTTTGGGAACCCCTGCTCTAGTACATTAAAAGACTATTGAAATTGTAGTCTCTTTCCTGATCAGTTGTGGGAGCTAAATTCTCTCCTATTCACCCTAGGAAGCTGAAATTTGATAGGGTGTCTCTATGGAGTTTCCGAATCATCTGACTGTGTTAAATTCTATGCTGTTAACCCTAGGAAGTTGAACTTTGATAGGGAGACTTTATGAAACGTTAAAAGACGATTGAAATTATGAGCTCTTTCCTAATCAGCTGACTGAGCAAAATTATCTCTGGATAAGCCTAGGAAGTTGAAATATTATAAAGAGGCTCTCTGGGTCATGAAGAGACGATTGAAATGATGGGGTCTTTCATGATCAGCTGCGTGACCTCAATTCTCTCCTCTCCACCTTAGGAAGTTGAAATTTGACCGGGAGACTCTCTGGGTCATTATGAGACGAGTGAAATGGTGGTCTCGATTCTGATCAGCTGAGTGAGCTAAATTCTCTCCTGTTCACATAGGAAGTTGAAATTCGATAGGGAGACAATCTGGTATTTAGTGAGTAATATTGATATTATCCACTGTCGGAGACTTTTCTGAAACCGTCTATTAGTTCTAATGCATTTATGTCGGAGGGATATTTTATGTTCAGAGTAGATAGAGTGGGGAAGGGGAGAAGTGGTATGGCAGTGTACGTGAACAATGCTTATCAACATAAGTTTGCTTTCCATTCTTCGTCGATGTTTTCAAACTCTCCTGAATTTCTATTCATAGAGATGGAGTTGAGGTCTTCAAGAATGCTGGCTGGCGTTGTATATAGACCACCTAAATCAGTGAATATGATTTCTGTCTTTAATTAATTAGCTGAGGTCTCACATGAGTACGTGTCTGTATACTTGGAGATTGGAATGTTGATCTTCTTGTTGATTCTTATGATTCTAGATATTTCTCTGGCTGTATCGAATCTCATAACTTGCATATTATACCATTAAATGCTACTCACCACTATATTTTTCCACCAGTACATACCCAAATTGATCTCATCCTAATCAACAATTCATTGTTAGTATCGCAATTTGGTCAGTTTCCTGTAAGTGGTATGTCCAAGAATGAACTGATTTACTGTTGTGTGCAATCAAGCTATGCACTTTGGAAGTTTCAAATTCGCTGTCGGTGAAGGGGTTGAATGGTCGTTGGGAGGAGGGGGGGATTATTTCCGATAAATTATGATATTTTTGTTTTTTCTTTTATTATAATTCTCACCAAAATTGTGTACAATCCATTCATTAGGACGTCCCTGTAATGCATGCATTAGTTTCCAATATGTTTACAGATTGTTTAGCATATTTTAATAAAATTTAAGTCAATTGTTAACTGTTAAAAATAAAATTAAATTTAAGTTCATTTTCATGCACTATTTTAAATAAATTCCTGAACGATGAATAGTTAAACGTTGATAAACTTTTCCGAATTAATATTCTGCAAAAACATAGTATTAGCCATTTGTAGTCCGGTTTTGAGCAAATTCTTTGAAAAGCAGGCCATTTTTTGTACTCAAAAAGTGCTGTTTAACATTTTTCGTAAAACAGGTTTTTATGTCAATTGTATGGAGAGTATTATCGTCTGGTATACCCCATACATGTATACACTTGAGGCAAAATACCCGATTTCGATGGAAAAATTGTTGGAAAATTTTATTTTTTGAAATTTAGGAGCTACTGCTATATTTTGATTTTATTTGATAATTCGCTGCAAGTAAAATTAATAATAATCACAATAATCATTCTCATTGTTCTTATAACTTTTGTAGGAAGGCAGCATTGGGTGGTTGCAGTGTGCTGATCCCAACAGCTCCGAGTTTTTGTATTTAAGAATTTCTTAGTACGCTGGATTTCTCAGTATTTTGATATTTTTGTTCTTATCTACTGTTTCATTTCTGTCATCTTCAGGTGGGGTACTTGCAAGCATTGGTTTATCAATTTCCAAGGGAATTTATTTGTGTACATAGTAGATACCTACATAATTAAAATTAATCGTGTCCATTCAGTTTGCTTGTAAACCTTGTGGTAAGTAGGGTAGGAAAGAAAAATGGAAAATCTACATAGATAATTAAGTGGTCCATTAAGAAAGTATTCGATCCCGGAATCTCCGTTTTAAAGCTGAGAGAGCCCACAGTTTGCTAAGAAATATCTCGGACGATTTCAAGTTATAGGCGGTGAACTGGGGGGGAAATGGGTCGAACGAGTGAGTGGAGCGTTTAAGTACAAAACCGGGATTAGTTTCGGACAACGTTTATGCCCTTCCGTGAAATAGGTCGGCCATATTTAAAGTTAAATTACCAAAGATGATCCCTTTCCCCCCTCTCGAAGCATTGCGGGAAGGAGAAATAGGTGGATTTTTGTAACGAGGTAAAAGAGGGTTGTTTTAGGTACCAACACTGCGTTTTCTACCTCTATTTTCACCCCCAAAAGCGCGGGAGGGGGTGAAGCGATACTAGCGCCTCTACGTGTTTTTCCGCAAGGCGCCGCCAGGGGGTGTATATAAACTGAATTGTAATGAGTCTGAAGGAAACCCCTTCAGAAAGGGTGGGGGTAAAGGCTATTTCCTCCCCTGTTAAATACACCAGTCATTACGCTAAGTGCTGGAACCCCAAAGTACACACCTGGGCCTCTTGGCGGCGGGGGCTCCTTTCTAAATTATACACTATATATAATTATTTACAGAGTGGCTTTTCGCAAGGGTTTTCCTGATAGGAACGAGCGGAGTGTGAGGGGCAAAAGCCGTTTCAACGTCAACCCGTTTTATTTATACATCCGGATATATATGTTCTCACGCCTTTTGAGCTGAAAACTCCACCACAGTCGTGTAACGCACATTTACACGTCCACCTTGACGAGTGTGTGCTTCCTAGAAGGACATCCCAAATTTGGGTCGCAGACTCAAGAGAACATTTCCCTTAAAAGCATCCAAGAGTTCCCCTTAAGCTTCTTACGACGCCGCAAGCTATTTTCTGGCCGAGGTGAACCCTCAAGTTTCATGTTACCCTCTTTTTTTCGCTACCTTGTTATTTCGTATTTTACCACTTTCACTTAACTTTTTACGGGGTTTTGTGTTTGTTTAGGGTAAAATTTTAACGTTTTCGCGGGTTTAGCGTTGTAGGAAATGGATTCTTCGCGTGAATATATCGTTATGAATGCGGTGTGTTGCGTCAAAGAACGTATCTTTCTTCTTCGTAGGATCGTAACTTCCTACACTGATTCTTGGTTTGAATCTACAAGGTTACGAGGTATATATTTGTCAGAACCAATCACTGACGAATTATCGCTTTCATCGGTTCTCTTATCGTCTGATACCAACACCGGTCTTGTCACCAACATAGTTTCCAGATGCCCTTTGCATACGGTAAACGTATGATAATATTGGCCTTCCAGCGTCATGTGATAGATGTGTGGAGGAGTTTTCTCTAAGCCATGCACACAATAGCAAAGGAGGGGGATTCGTAAATAATGGGCATTATCAGATTCGTAGTACAATGGCAGCCTTGACGAAACGGAGTACCTGGTCTCGTTGCAGACATTATGACCCACGGGGTTTAGGATAGGGAGGAATCGCCTTTCGTTGAGCTTCGTGTGACGCTTCCTCCATTGCCTCTCGTAGAATGAAAAAGCTGGTGGCACCACTCATATGACAAGCACGGAATATGCCGGAGGACCTTCAAGTCACATTCATTACGCTCATTACTTTCAGCGAGGAAGTGTTGCATAGTGAATTCATTTCTTTCGAGGGAGCAATGGTGGAAGTTTCTGCAAGAAAATGGGAGAGACCTAGGTCACAGCTTCCAGGATGGATGAAAAGGCGAGATCCAGGAAGCTACCAACCGAGCTGTGTCAGTGGGGCTTAGACACACAAGAAGATGCATTCAATCTCCATACATTAAACAACGAGATAGATTGCATCGGTCTCGAAGACAGTGATCCCCTTCTTCTCATATAGGGCATCATAAAATTGTGTTGCTGATAAATCTTGGTTGTCCGATGCTGCTGGGAGTACCGAAATCCAAAGCGATGTACCATTGACCCACTGTAGGACTCTGTTGTGTTTGGCTCATTAATTGTATCACATCAGTACTTTTTATTACGTCTCTCTTCGGTCTTTCTCCTCCTCCAACTCTTGTAACATGTTCGTTGTGGTCCTCACATTCTAGGGATTGACCAGTATGAATTGATTCAGCCAAATCTTCAGTTTATATAACCGACGTGTGGTATGTAAGGGAAGAATTGGGAGGATTCTGAATGCCCAGTCCTCAAAACCTCTCCGGGAAGCTCATAAATTCAGCTTCTGAGTCACTCACTTCTCGTCCCAATAAGGCTGGTATGGGTGCAGCAAAGAGGTCCATACTCTGCAGTAAATCCATCAACGACCCTTTCCGTGAAAACCCATTCAAATTATAAGGACTTGGTGAATGTTGAATGGACTGCTTGGGAGCTCTTTCTCGCCGCATTAGCAGATTTTAGTGTGCTGTTCACTTGCTTGTCGACCTTTTGGCGGACTAATCTTTTTTCTGGTCAATAGGTCCTGTTATCCCACCAAAATACCTACCGTTGGGAACAAACAACCTGAACAATAACCTAAACATTTAACACTATTAACTATTGAACTATACGTATATTTCTTACTATTGTACATGCAAGATAGAAATTTGATAGAAAACAGAAGTAGGGAAATTGGGAGTTTCACGTCGATGGGGGAACGCGTCGTTGCCATGAATAAAATTACAATACGTTAATAATGAATAGTTCAAGTCTAAGCGGAGTGAATGTCGATATAATTACATTATTACACTCCCCCTTACGATCACAGGCTTCAGTTGACGTTCATGGTTGCATTTCTCAGACTCCCAGTTCCGTTCGGTGGTAAACAAATTTTGGAACTGGTAGGGGTTTTGTGAAGAAATCAGCGTCCATTTCTTCTGTAGGATGATATTCATTTTTTTAAAGTCCATCACTGACTGCTTTTCTGATAAAATGTTCGGATATTTTATTTGTTGTGTTTTGAACTATTTGATTGTCTGTCATGCTAGTCGTAGACTGATTTTCATTCAAAATCATGACACATTCCAAATTCAGTTCTTAAACAGTTGCCAATTCTTCTTTGGCTTCATGAGTTAGTGAACAGTATTCTGCTCCACATGACGATAGTACTCAGGATTTTTGTTTCTTGGACTCCCAACTGAAAATAGCTCCACCATAATTGACGCAATATCCGGAATCGGAATGATAATAATCTTTATCACATGCCGAATCAGCATTTACCAAACCAATGAGGTTTCGTTCAGTTCGGTGATATTTCAAGGTTAAGGTTGTTGTGCCTTTCGAACAGCGTGGCACCCGCTTTGAACTGTCTTACCGCCAAAAAATTATTGAACTGGCTTAGATAGCTTACAGTATACGCTACGTCAGGTATTGTACCAAATGCTAAATACATAAGCGATCCAATTAGGTAAACTGCTGTAATTATTCGAATCAGACTCCATCAGCTTCATCCCTGGTCCCGTGGGATTCGGCTTGCGGTCTTCCATCTAGAATTTACGTTTATCGTCAAGTTGATATTCGTTTATCTATGTATTTCTCTATCACTTAGTCTTATATAGAAATATCCAGTAAAACTGGAGCTTATGCAAAAATTGCAAAAACTTATGCAATTAATCTTGGCTTAAGGCATCAAAATATGATCCAGTATCGGAGAGTTGAGTAAGTATTTAAATTAAATACCTATGTCAAGAATGGAAATTCTGGTTATACTAAACACATTCATATTTTCATCAGTTTTTTTTTTTTTTTTTTTTTTTTATCTCTCTTCATTTCTTATTAGCGAATTTTGTAAAAATTAAGCGATTGCAGTGGCTAAAAAATCCAATCTTGCGCAAAAAAATCAAGCTTCCCAAATGAGAAGCTGAGTATATTGGCCATGTCATTAAATTGCTCCAATTTCGAAAAATGTGCTAAAAAAATCACTAGGAATTGCTAATAATAATTATATATATATATATATATATATTTTTTTTTTTTTTTTATATATATATATATATTTTTTTTTTTTTTTTTTAAGCAGAACCTTAATTTAAAAAGTTTATCATCAATGAACTAGACCATTAAAAAAACATTCTGAAAAAATGTACCAAAATTTCAGTAATATTTGCTGAAAAATCTATTTAAAAAATGGAGAACTCCAAAATCTTTATTTTATCGCAGAATCTTACGAGGGTTATCCCAAAAGTAAGTTTCCCTATTTTTGAAAAAATCGAAAAAATGCTTTATTGACTAAAACATTTACATGGTTGGAAAGCTGCAGACCTTAACTATTTTTCCACATAGTCGCCGAGTCGTTCCTGGCACTTTGCATACCGTGTGGCGAGTTTTGTAAGCCAACAGCATACCAGTTTCAGTCCAATCCGCGTAGCCACTCGTTGACGGCGCCCTCGACTTCTGCGTCACTGGAAAATCGCTGGCCTCCCAAAAAAGTTTTCAATGCCGGGAAAAGATGGTAATCACTCGGAGCGAGGTCTTTAGAACGAGTTTTCGGTCATAAAATTTAAAATTGATATTGAGCAATTGTTTTGTATTCGAAGTGCTCGAATTTCAAAACGATGTAACAAAGCATCATACGATATTTTATGGAAATTAGCTCATACGATCGTGCTGCATGGAAGTTACTAGCTTACAGCGCTTTAACTCCAGGCACTTTGCATAGTTTTGGGTTTTCCCATATTTACGAATGAATTAATAACCAAACGGTCTCGCCTCTTCTAAACGCCAAGAAAATTATCGAGCTCTGGAGAAACTAAGGAAATGGAAAAAAAAGCAATTTTCCAAGGAGAGAGCACAAGGGGTATTGTCAAGCTGCTAATTGACCTGTCAGGGACGGCAACAAAACGAATAGTCCAATTAACCACTTCAAGCTGCTTCCCTCCCGAAACCTTTCATTTTCCTAATTATTTTGTCGAGTGCATTTTATCACTTACGCCCGAAAAACACCTCGTTATAGTGAAGACTCCGTTGAAATGGGAAGTGTGAGATCCAGTGAGGAATTGGCGCTAACTGGGTTTGCAGAGGCAGGTGCGTATTTCCGAGAGTTCGTCTTCAAGTGGGGAAGTGGCCGAGTGGAGGCGAAGCTAATGAATTTGAAGGGCCTCTTGAACCGGGAATTCTCTTTAGATTGGAGTTCCTAAGCATTATTAATAAATGTGGGAAGAAGGTGTTGATTTCGAGCATAGTTTCGAACTTCAACAAGTATTTCCAAAATATATATATTTTTTGACATTTTTTAATGTCTTTGCTCTGGCACATAACTCTAAAAACCGTTACCAAATTTGTTACCAAATATTCTGATATTCTGATGATTTCCGCTTACAACCGAGTCGTTGCTAGGGATATGATACTTCGTCGTTTTTAATCCCAGAAAATTCGTTGACCATTCGTTCGAAAGCTCTCGGTTTATCCAACCATATAATGTTAATTACTGCGAAGTGCGTGGCCAACAAGCTGAGTTATGAGCATGGTTATATGAATAATTGTTTACACACGGGTGATCATTATCAATAATTGATATTGTGAACATGATTGCAACCGCTTTTTAATTTCTGATGATTTCATTGAGCTGGTGTTTCGATGATTTGATTCATAGCAGGTGATCCGAATATTGCGAGAACGGTTTGATTTGTGAAGCGGTGGTTAAATCATTTTAATTGGTAATTTCTATACTTTACACTATAGAAAGCTGTAATTTCGTATGTAGCCTCTTTAGGACATTTACTTGACCATGCCCAGGGTCCGGATCAGATGAGTGGCTCTTAAAGCTAATTTCTATGCTTTACACTCTAGGAAGCTGTAATTTCGTATGTAGCCTCTTTAGGACATTTACTTGACGATGCCCGGAGTCCGGATCAGATGAGTGGCTCTTAAAGCTAATTTCTATACTTTACACTCTAGGAAGCTGTAATTTCGTATGTAGCCTCTTTAGGATATTTACTTAACGATTCCCAGGGTCCGGATCAGATGAGTGGCTCTTAAAGCTTATTTCTATGCTTTACACTCTAGGAAGCTGTAATTTCGTATGTAGCCTCTTTAGGACATTTACTTGACGATGCCCGGGGTCCGGATCAGCTGAGTGGCTCTTAAAGCTAATTTCTATGCTTTGCACTCTATGAAGCTGTAATTTCGTATGTAGCCTCTTTAGGACATTTACTTGACGATGCCCGGGGTACGTAGATTAGCTGTGTAGCTCTTAGAGCTTGCATACGAGTCTGCAACTATAGACATAAAATGTCCCAATGTGTTGCAGACTCGTATGCAAGTTTAAGTATATTTATATAGATGGATAGAATGAGGGGGATATATCCGCCTGAAAGTTATAAGTTTTAGGTTTCTCTTCTACTTTTTTCGATTGCTCTATTCTTATCATCTTCCTATTTTCATGTTATTCATCTTATTTCATTAATTTTCAGCTGCCTTTCAGTCCAAGGCACCTCACCTTCCTCCTGGTGCTCTCTTATCCTCAATGAAACAGCCCGTATGATCGAAATTCGGGTTTTCACTCTCACCCATTGGGTGATGTGCGACAAGGGATTCTGCCATTTTTCAGATAGCACACATACAAGCCTCCTAAGAAAACATTCACATTCTATGTGCACATGAAACCACCAGTGGTGTGAAGAATCCCCTCACGTCTTCTGCTGCTGCATTGTATTTGGAGTGTTTGGGGTTTGCTGCATTTTGGGATATTGTTTTCCAACCCTGAGAGCAGTATGAGGCGGCGTCAGCGTTAACCACGCGCGTTTCAAGCACGCAGTTCTCTCTACGTCACAGAATCCGTGTACTTTAAATCTGCAATTCGTTTTTGGGCAATTATAATTGATCAGGGATATGCAGTGTATCACGAAATTACATGATTGTTAATGAAGCGGCAGTGTTTAGGGGACAGAATTAATTTTTAAACCTATATATTTTGGTTTATTACTTTCAATAATGATCCTTTGTAATGGACAGAGAAAAAAATTTAACCTCCCTGAAAATTTGTTGATTTACGTTTCAAGATGCGTAGAATCCAAAAATCCAATAAAAAAGAATCCGTCCGTCCACCGTCCGCGGCTTTTCTCCAAGATAACTATACTAAACTTTATAAAACTTGTGTTAAATATCACACTTTGGGTCTAGATGAGCCTAAAAGCTCGGTAACAGATCTGGAATACAATTACAAAGTATGGAGGAAGTCAGATCAGGTTGGGAATCTGTGAGGCTAATTTCGGGTCTTAATCGTGTTACGACCGCTTGTGGTCTTGTCTATTATACATCCGCAAAACAATTTTCTATAAAAACAGAAATTGATATATGCTCTAAAAACCGTTCCCCAATCACTTTTACGTCCACCGTGGTAAAATAGATCAGAATGCTGTGTATAGTTTGGTGGTCTGGATGCTCGCAAGCTCGCATCTCAAAAATAAATAACATCAAGTAGTCAATCCTTTAGTAAAAATACAGATTATTTGGACATACAGGTCAGAACTAATAAATAGTAGTGAATTAACGGAAAAGTTTCTTTTTTTAACAAGTAAAAGTTTTCATTTTATGGATAATTTCAGAAACACAACTATCGTTCTGTTTCTATAGAAAATTGTTTTGCGGTTGTTTAACAAAAAAGATCGTAAGCGGTAGTATAACGAAAAATACCCTAATTTCTTTCCTAATACGTTGCTGTTAATAATGTGGAGCTCCTTCGAGAATCCTCGGAAACAATTACGAAGTACGGAGGCGTTCTAATCAGCTGAGGGGCTCTCTGAAGCAATATTCTTCCCATGCCTATCGACTTTTGTTACATTTTTAATGTGAAGCGTAAAATTGCGGGGTCTCGAAACTGTAAAGGTGTGAACCTTTTAGGAGGCAAACTGCGCCATATTCTGATCATATTTTACCCCAGGGGTTTAATAATGATACACTAGTAACCTGCGTTGAAGGGCTATCTAACACAGAAATAATTGAGGAGCTGACATGGAAAAGCAGTTAAGTCCAAAAATCGAAAGAAAATTTTTTTTCGTCGAAGTGCAAGTAAACAGTCACGCCAACGGCGTGGAAAAAGCCTTTGGTCCTCTCGTCCTTGCTAGATCGTATCGTGAATAAATGAGTGACCTTTGCATGGAGGAGAGATTATGTCCAACAAATCTGATAAGAGTTCAGAGGGAGTTCCTATGAAATTTGATTTTTGGACTTAACTGCTTTTCCATGTCAGCTCCTCAATTAACCGTTGTGTAATAATTTGCAGCGTTTTTGAAGATTCATCTATTTCGTTATTACCGATTTTTTTAACTCTTTCTTTTAACTTCGATTCTCTTCTTGCTTGCTTGCTTGAGACAAAATTTCAGATCGATTTTTAACCCACTTCCCGATATCCAATCGATCTGAAATTTCGCACACGAGTTCATGCTGGCGTACATTTTAATCTATCAAATTTTCGCGAAGAAAAAGTTAGTTATACTATAAAATTTTCGAAAATTTGAAATTTAATATGGGACACCTTACACGTGTTGTGTATTGTAGGGAGGAGGAGGAGGAGGAGGAGGAGGGAGGAGGAGGAGGGAGGGGTGAGGGAGGAGGAGGGGGGAGGAGAAGGATAGTGTTGAACGTCTGCATAAAATGACAACGAATCCAGGGTCAATAAAATATTAAATGATTTTCCTTGTCAATTTAATTTGTTATTATCAATGTGATTTTGAAACAATGTGATTTTGTTTCAATTTACTGTTGCCAAGAAACTACCAAATATTGAAACAACAATAAAATTAACTGAGAACATGAGAAAAAGAAAGAGTTACATTAAAAACTTGTTTTTATGGGTTCATTTCTTAATGTATTATATCATATTTTGCTTACACTAATTTGAATACCCACAATTTTTTGTTACAGTCTCTCACATTTCGGTCTGTATAGTTCGTGAGGCCGTATAATGCAAAAGTCCCGTGTATTCCTGGATTTTGTGAAAAAAAGTAAAACCTTTCATTTTTTGGGTAATTTATCAATTGAGCTAAGAAAAACTCCTTTAATATCGCTGCTGTAGAAAATTGTTCAAGCTTTGTGGTCGTATAATAGAAAAGACGCGAACTTTGATCAGAGTTGGTCGGTTTCTAATCCTCGATGGTAATCGATCTTACAAAATATTCCAATAATTTATACAATCACTTTATGCGTGCGAGAAAGCTATTTGCCACTCGTAGACGTTTTCCCTTGTAAAATTGTACAGGAGTTCATTTGAACGAATTTTGTATCAGTTAACTGTAATTCCTTATCGTGTCTTGCATAGTCTTATTTATGCTTGTATTTTATTGCTGAAGCATTATATTATGTAATCGAGTTTCACTTATCTATTCATCTGGATTGCTGAAGGGAACGCTGAATAAAACATGAGATTGAATCGAGGAAGAAGGCGCCGCTCCGTGACGCCTCGGACGGCGAACTCCGGACGGGTGAAAGATGTTGAGATGTGAAGAGAGAGTCAGTGTGGGAGCGAGGGAGCTAGTGTGCGATACAGCGAGTCAGTGCGAGAGGGAAACATGCGAGTTTCAGCTGTAAAAGGGAGAGGGAGATGTATATTTGATGGTTACCCCAGCTCACCTCGCCCATGCACGTCCCACAGGCACCCTGACTTATGTCTCTGCCCCCCTCTTTAAAACCCCCTCGCCTACAAGGGAAACCCCTTTTAACCTCCCGTGCCGCCCCTCTCCCTCCCACTCGCTCTCTCTTCATCCCTCTCTATCTCTCTCGCACTCTCTCCGTCCTATTTCCCTCAACTGAAACCGCATCCCTGAGCCCTCTCCTCAATGAAACATTCACTTTTATGACCATAATGAGCCTCTCCCTGCCCGTTGTTTTTTCCCCTCTGCTTGACATACGGTGGAAAACTACCTGACTGAGCCCCTCCAGTTGTATGAACATGACAATGCACGTGTGCGTATCCCTGACACGAACCTCATCCAGCTAAAGTTACTGTGATGGAGTTCCTCCACAACTTATCTTAGGGGTTCGGATTGCAATTTTCTGTCTTATTCAGCAAAACATCCGCTAGCAAACTCTCACTAGACCAGAAAAATATTTCGCTATCGAGAGGTTTTTGTAATCGAGAAAATCCCTCAATAGTGGAAACCATCTTCTATTGAGAGGTTTTATCACGACTTATTAGAGTTCCTGGTTACTATAGCGTTCCTCCACGCTGTGCGTCCAACTAGGAAAATCACAAATCTTTGTTTGCGATTCCGCAATACAGTGAGACAATAATTTTTAACATGGAATCATGTTTTAGCGATGGATCCCCCGCCGAAAAGTGAGACTATAAAGTGAGATGAAAGTAGCGCCAATAATTGTGATGATTTCCGCTTACAACCGAGTCGTTGCTAGGGATATGATACTTCGTCGTTTTTCATCCCACAAAATTCGTTGACCATTCGTTCGAAAGCTCTCGATTTATCCAACTATACTATATTAACTACTGCGAAGTGCGTGGCCAACAAGCTGAGTTATGAGCATGGTTATATGAATAATTGTTTACACACAGGTGATCATTCTCAATTATTGATATTGTGAACATGATCGCAACCGCTTGTTAATTTCTGATGATTTCATTGAGCTGGTGTTTCGATTATGTGATTCATAGCAGGTGATCCGAATATTGCGAGAACGGTTTGATTAGTGAAGCGGTGGTTAAATCGGGAGAATGCTGAAGACGCCATGGTGATCACTGATCAGCTGAGTGAGCTCCAAAGCCATTTTCTTTCTTATTCAACGCAGGAAGCTGAAATTTCAGAGGGAGGGTCAAGGAAGAATGCTGAAGACTTCTGGGTGATCACTGATCAGCTGAGTGAATTCCAAAACCATGGAATGTGTTTTAGTCATGGACTAACTAGCCAACAAAGCTAACGAAATTTCGTAACAAAATCTGGGACGAAATCTTGGAGGACAACATGGATACCGATGATACGGAACTAAGGATCGTGTAACCTGGTGTAACCTATGCGATATTTTGTTATGACACGGTTTATGAGTTATAAATATTTTAAGTTATTATCTCACTATTGGAAGTTAACCAATCTTCAACTTAAGATTGAAGAATGGTTTATGTGAAATGCGTGAGCTAAAACACATTCTGTGTTTCAATAATTTCGTCCGAAGTATGTAAATAGAGGTAACCGGGGGTCCAGGGAGCTTTCCCCCTGGCGAGGCGCCCAGCGACCATTCCATTTTGATCAAATTCTCTGGAAATGTGCAAAATAGGCAAGTCCCTTAAGGGACTTAAGAAGGGAAGATAAGGGTAGTCCCTTATCAATTTAATCACTCAGAAATTGAGAGTATCCACTGGGACTGCGCAAATGTAGAATCGATCAAGTGTCTTTTTGCCTATTCTCCTGATTTCTCTCAAATTTGAAGGGTAGCTGGGAAATTATGATGGGATTATCCCATGTGAGTTTCATCATAATCATATTTTTAGTATCTGCTGCGTATATACAAACCACTAATCTGTATAACAAAGATGACTTCTACAGACTTCATCTGACTTCGATCAAATATTCAGGGATTACTTGGTTCATCTATTAAGATTATTTAAAACATATCAGTAATGAATATATTTATTTGACGAAACGAGAAGGCCATGTGCAAACAACCAACTTTTTTTCTTTCGTGTTTGGAGGAATTTCTAGAACACTGATTTTTATCCTATACGTACGTGTATATCGATTCACGAATTCAAAGAAGAATATCATGTTACGAAAGCTAATAAATTTATGAACGAAATCTAGGTTAATGTTACCTATTAAGCGAATTGTTGATGATTGACTCTTTATCTAGTTGAGAATGAGGAATAATTTCATGTTTCTTACTTTAGAAGGAACAACCCCTTCATAAGACGATCTGTGCTTCCTATTAAAAAAATATCACCTTGATTTTTGATAACTTGAATATACATGTTTCCTAATTTTACCTTAGTATAAGAGATACCTAAAAGTGGTCCTTTTGGGGTGTCCAAAACTAGTATTTTAAGGTGCCGAAAATTGGAAGGAAGGTGCCCCAAAATGGTGCTTTTGAGGTGCTGAAAATTGGGGGAAAAATGTACTCGAAAATGGTCCCAAAAGCCTTTTTTGATTAGTATTTTTAATTAAATTTTTTGAAATAGGAAAATAATTGTATAAGGGTTACTTTAATTAAATAAGAGACCCTGTTGAATAACTGAAAATAAAAGGCGTGTCAACAACTATCGTACTTTATTCACGGCATGGCAAATGCTGAGTAAAATTCCTTAAGGGTGCTGAAAACCGGGTATTTTCCCCTATGCGCTAGACACATATCTATGAAGCCTTCTGTTGTCATCATATCAGATGCTCAATTAGTACTCACGAAAATCGGAGCTATGTACCCTCCAAGGAAATTAGTTTCCTTGAAAAAGAAATTATCAACTCCAAGGAAATTAGTTTCCTTGAAAAAGAAATTATCAACATGATGGAAATCATAGGAGCAGCTGGTGTCCAAATCAGAGTCATTTGGATCAGAGGTCATTTCGACATACCAGGAAGCACATAAGACTTTCTTTTTTTTTACACTTGCAGTTTCAGTTTATCGGTCTGTGACCTATCCTTGGTATCTTACAAAAATATAAATACTGAATTGAGATTAATTTAAATGAAATTCTCCGAGATTGTACCAGATTAGATCTTACTTCTCATCGCGGACACATCAATATCTAAGCGTGTCACCTTGCGCAAACCTGAAGTACTTCAAACACATACCTATTCTTATCGTTTAATGGTTCAAATTTGCTCGAAGTATAGTCCATAAATCTGGTCCATGAATTCCATTGATATTTACAGCTACCTCGCACGCATAAACATTTTTTTTTTTTTTTTTTTTTTTTTTTTTTTTTTTTTTTTAACTTTTAGAGTTAGCTTATCATCGTGTAGTTGAAACTCGTAAAAAATTGTAAGTGATAAGTGAATTGTCTCGGTATTCATAGCCAGCATTGCCTACTGCGGTTGTGCAGTTGTAAAATTTGACTTAAGTTTGAAAGGCCGTTTTTTTGCAAAATCTTGATAGCATTTTTAGGAATTGAGTAGGTTAGTGCCTGTGAAAGTTAATGGTTAACGTGTAACATAAATAAGGTGCATTTAATAACTTTATCCCATCTATATGTCTATACTAGGTTTGTTTCAGTTTGAACTAGGGAGTTATACTGCCCACCTAACTTGGCTGTCGGTTTTTTTGTAGAAAGAGCTGCAAGATGACTAACCAGCTGATACCCTTCGTTGACAACTGAATGCTGACTTAAGATACAGTCGCCAAGACTCCTTGGACAGCCCTAGTTCCCATGCAACAGATCCTCGCGTTTACTCTAGCATAATTGGCAATGAATATCTGTATCGTGGCCCACTCACGAGAACCATCACACGGCATAGAACTGTCAGGAAAAAGATGTGTTCGACACTTTCCTCTTATGAAAGAGATGGGCTACGGAAAGAAGAAGGTTGCAGGATGCTCTGGAAGTGCCACCTCAAGATGTGACACTGGAGGTGGTGGTAGCCAAAATGATTGAAGAGGAGCAACATTGGACCTCTGTAGCTGTATACGTTGAAGAAATCCTCCAGAAAAAGATCATCTAGGAACGGGAGAGACAGAGAAGGGAGCACATAGACCTAGAGGACTATAGATATTTCTCAAGGACTCGGCCTGAAGTGATGTTAAACAGTTCCAGGCTGAGTTCCAACGTGGAAAAAGGAAGATGAGGTTTCAGAGGCGTTTGAGTCTCACGTCTCAAATGACCCGGAGTGTGGTCCCTTGCAGGTATCCTACGAGATCCGATTACAACCGTAGGATGGTAAAAATTTCCTGGTACTTTTCCGTTATAACCCCCCCCCCCCATCTGTTTCACGACTTTCGCGACTGTATCACGCCCGCACAATGGTTATAGGCACCGGTAATGATCCCTTTTACATTTTAATTAATGTTCGCTCAGTTTGAGGGAATTCTTAGTGAATTCTTGGAAAAACGAGTTTCACTATCTGCTTTACAACCCGATACCAAGTTACATGGATATGTCTTTGATTGGGGATTTCATAACGGTTGTCCTCGAGAGTTGTAAACAAATCCTTTAACTTTAAACAAATCCCTGGGCCGCATCCCGACTAATTCCAACAAAACAACGGTTTACTTATAGAAATGTTGAAAATAACTGTGGAGAGAAGCCACTACAATGAGTTGCTGTTAACAGTCGACTGTTGTCAAGATGATGAAAATGTTTCCTATGGAGTGGAGTAAATGATGCTATTGCTTTACGTTAAGAATATTGTAACCGGCTTATTAAAATTGTTTATAGTCCAATCAACTTAGTTTAGGAATGTAGCCAGGTACGTAAGGAGGGGGAAATTGGTAGCTTGAGATGTGAACATTTATCACATAAATCAGTGGCGAACGATTTCTGTGCGATGAAAACTGCGGAAGTTCCATTCCCCTAGCAACGGCTGGGTTGTACGTGAAAAACACTGAAATTGTGACACAAATTTTGCGTGACGGAAATTTTTGGTTGACCCCGAAAGCAAAGACATATCCATGTCAAAACAAGAGGGTAACGTCATTGACCACGTTCGCTGCGCGCTTGTTTGGGTCCAATGTCTTCCCGATGAACTGGTTGGTTTACAAACTAATCTCTGCACAAAGGTCTTTGGAAGGCCGCAAAAATGCGCAATTCGTTACTCGATACCTATTTGTGCTAATTCATGTGGAGGCAATTACACCACAATCACGCCAATTTTTTTAAACAAATCCTCACCGACATCGGCAACTTCTAAAAACACGGTAGTTCTCCCACAGCTTGGAATTGTTACCAACTCTACGTAAGTATGTAATCTAAGTAAGAAGGAATGAATGGAAACATCGGGCGGGCGTGTTGAAGACAAATTGACGGGGGGGGAGGGGGGGGGGGGGGGGTTAGATAACGGAAAGTACCGATTTCCTCAGTAAGCGAAAAAAAATCGCACAAACGTAAGACACACACATGCCATGTTCATGAAAGAACGTGTTCAACTGTTTGTTATATGGTTCAATCGACTCACTGACGATGCAATGTATCGATCGTCAGATCTTGTTAGCAGCATGGCCTAGGTAAGGGCTCAAACACATGACTCACCTGTCGTTGTCGATACCCGGAGGGGCGAACCAGGATCCCATAAAGAAAGGAGAAATAGGTGCCGAAACGACGTGAAAAAGGGGGAGAGGGGGTTAAAGGGAGGTAAACGGGGCAAAACATGGTTAAATTTAAGGGCACCTTCGATCAGCGAACCTCCTGAGGTTAATGAAAGCTCATTCGCCGTATTAAACGCTAAACACGAATAGTTTACATTCGCCTCCCTTTCCCCCTGTAAGTCTGCGATCGTAAAATCTGACGAAGTTAATACCCGAAACGACCTCTCAGTGATGAGGATGGAGGGAGGGCTGGCAAAAACCCTCTTCCGCACACAACAGTTCCAACACCACCTCCACGCAAGCCTTGAACGCTCCAACATTCACATCACGGTTACTGATTTATTCGTTTATTAGCGACACGGGCAAGCCCAATACAACTTAGATTATTTTCTATGCATTTATTTGTTCAATAATTCACAATATTCCATGAAGAGTAATGAAATATATTTCAGTAGGTATATGTACTCTAACATACAGGGCGTTCACCCTTAAGATTGTTAACCTCCTAGGCATCAATTCTACAACCAATTTCCAACAAAAAGTTTCTACTTGCAATTTTGTTAAACCCTTGATTTTTGGAGTTTTATCATTTTTTGGTTTTTTTCGTGTTTTTGACCTTACATCAATAGAATGGCCATATCTCCCCTAACTTACAATGTAAACTTAAAAATAGACATATCTTTGGAAAGAGCGTTAAATTTTCTCTCTCTAAGGTATTTGGGTTGTTTTTACAGTAGATCACGTAGGCGAAAAAATGGACTAAACACAAGAATTCCTCACTTTTTAAAAATTAATGGTTTTTCAAGCTGCGTTAAGTATTGCAAGAAAATGGTAAAAACCCAGAAAACTCTGCTTTCTGGGGGTATAATCAATTTTTATTTTACTTTACTAATTAGAGGAAAAAAATAAGATTGAAAAACGTGGTTTTTTCTATGAAATCGAGGGTTTTCGTGAAAAATTAAAGCCTAAAAAATTCGTACGTATTTCTTCACGCTGAATCGAATGGTAACACTTGCAGATCCCCCCAACTCTATTTTAACCGATTTTTATGCTTTAACTAATATTTTTACCCTTAAAATGAATTTAAAATTCGTGAGTTAAATTGTAAAACTGTTATAACGGAGTTGGAGTCTTGTCCTCAAAAGTGATCACAAGACTCTTACAACTTTAGTTGACCTAGTAGCAATAAAATTTGGGGAATTATCATACTGCCGCCATTGCGAAATTATTAACTTTGCGTTTACTGTCTCACTTAATTATTAACTTTGGGAAGTGGGGACATAAACAGCTGAGCACATTATGTGTGTATTCTGTAAGTTTCCCATGTAGGTACAGAATTACCAGCTACCAAATCCAACAATGCAGTCAACGAATCGGAGGCAATAGTCAAAGTAAGGCAAAGTTTCAATTAGATACAATAATTCAATCAATCATCTCTTCCATATCTCCAGAATCTTTAATAGGTATGGTTTCGTAATTCATTAAACTCTCGCCTTTTCTCCTTCAACATTATCCTCTCTGCAAATTTTAAGAATATACGACCTATATTGAATTATATACAAATAACTTAAAAAAAGTAAAATTGACCAGACCGTTCGAAACCTGGCAGTTTGAGGAAGTTTTTTCTGAAGAGCGCCCGCCGAAAACTCCCCACACTGGTATTAGAAAAACGGAAGAAATGCCAAAGTAAAGACATAAATTTCTCCCTTGATGGGAAAAGCAAAAGATCATGGATATGTCTAGTACCTACTGCTTACCAGTTGGTACCTATTACTCAATTGTATATCAACCATGTAGTGCCTTCATTTCACAAGATTATTCCATTATGGTTACAAAACAATATTAGTTTTTAACTTAGAGTAATAAATCAGCATTCCTTGACACTACAATGGCTTAGAAGTCATGAAATGTCGTGGTAAAATGAGATCATTCCAAAAAGTGGCGAACGATTTTCGTACTATGATAACTATGGGCGTTTCTCTTCCCTAGTAACGCCTTGGTTGTACGTGGTTGAAACGTGAATAGAAAATGTGCCATTCGGGAAAAAAAGTGTCGGTCGGGAAAAGAAGTGTCGCGAAAAATTCCTTGACCCCCAGCCAAAAGACATATCCATGTCAAAAAACGGACGGTAGACCTACGGTTCTACAGTCAGATAATTTAATAATGATTAATTTTACACATTATTAGTTCATTATAGTTACTTAGCAATATTAGTTTATAACTGAGCGTAATAAATCAGCTTTCCTTGACACTACAGAGGCTTAGGGATTATGAGATGCTGTGATAAAATGAGAGCATTCCAAAAAGTGGCTAACGATTTTCCTGCTATGAAAACTAAGGGAGTTAAACTTCCCTAGTAACGCATTGGTTGTACGTGAAAATCAATAGAAAACCCCACCGTGACGTGACGCTCGTGACGTGACGAAAACAAATTGAAACATCCTGTTAATCATTATTAAATGATAAAAATCAGTCTTCCTGTAAGTAGTAACTTATATATTTTTCAGATATCAGATTAATTCTAAATCAAAACAGTCAGTTTTTTAAATCACTTGGACTGCATTTTATTTTACAGAATGTAAGAGAATTTAGAGGTGAACAATTGTTCCCGAGCAGGCCAGACCTCCCAGAAAAAAAATAAAATAAAATAACATCGGACATCAAATCGATTACAAAATCAACTGAATAATTTAACTAAGAGTGCCTTGCTTGCTAGAGGTAGTTGTAGTTGTTGATTTCCTACAATGGATATGGGATTCATTTAGGGTTGGTACGCGACGTGGGCAACGTTTTGCATAACATTTCGAGAATTATTTGACAATTGAAATTTATAAATTCCAAGTCAATTATTAATTACAAAAGTCAAATTATAAATTCCCGAAAAATTAGTAGGTATATATTAGGATATATTAGTACAACAAGTTAGCACAAATTGCAATTTATGCCTCAGTGTAATGATCTCATAAAGATCAGAGTCACATTTTAGACTGATCACAGCTCAACCAAGACGGTTACTCAAATGTTGATCGCATGGTTTTCTTATAAATTAGGTTAATAGTGACGTAAACGTTCCAACATAGCATGATTGCATTCCAGCATAGTCAATTATTAATTACAAAAGTCAAATTATAAATTCCCGAAATATTAGTATATATTAGGATATATTAGTACAACAAGTTAGCACAAATTGCAATTTATGCCTCAGTGTAATGATCTCATAAAGATCAGAGTCACATTTTAGACTGATCACAGCTCAACCAAGACGGTTACTCAAATATAGGTCACATGGTTTTCTTATAAACTAGGTTAACATTAATGTAAACGTTCCATCATAGCAGTTATCATAGTCTCATGCAGATCAGATAGATCCCAAAATACAGCTTAAACAAAACGATCACGTATGGGTCATAAGACTTCCTCATACTTGACGTTAACATTCGCATACTCATCCCACAGGATAAATCCGTCATGAACTCGTCCGTCATGATCTCATATAGATCACAGCTTAACCAAACCTATCATATTTGAATGATGAGACTTATCCATATTTGACGTTAACATTCAAGATCTAGAATTACTCTGGTTAATATTTTATTAATGTTAACGGTCACGTAACTTTCAGC
This sequence comes from Adelphocoris suturalis, assembly GCA_030762985.1. Taxonomy (NCBI): domain Eukaryota; kingdom Metazoa; phylum Arthropoda; class Insecta; order Hemiptera; family Miridae; genus Adelphocoris; species Adelphocoris suturalis. The sequence continues at coordinate 27,455,106 of CM061044.1, read as the reverse complement.
GAATTTGGAAGACAATTAAGGCGCCAGTTATAGCGCTAAAAATTGTAGGAGCGATTTCTTTGAAAAACTTCTTCATTGGTAATGTAAATTCCAATAATACTTCATTTGATCTAAAATATTTTAAGATAAACTTGTTATACACACCTGATTTTGCTTGTATAATTTTCGATTCCACCACAGCCACAAAAACACGTTGATAGGCTGCTTAGACTTACTCGATTTTCGCTGCCACCAGTACAGTCATGATTAGGTACGTAAACACCTCACAAAACTTCACATACTCAATACTCGAATTCCGATTCCGACAATCAATCTATTCGTAATTTCATAAACTATAGATTTATTTTAATGTTAGAAATTCATATCAGTGTTACTCTCGGCATCATACGAACCGAATCAACTGATTTACATTGCTATCGATGATATCAGTTTATCACTTAGTAGTTTTATATTCCATCCATATCTACTTTATGCAACTTTGCCGGCACACTGTATAGTTTTTTGCAATCGAATCGGAACTTTCCCTGCTCTGCATTAGTTATTTTGCCCATCATTATCTATATATTTAAATTATGTATATTATTATATAAATTCGTGACGGTGAGAGATCTGGTTGTCCTTCAAATATCAAAAAGGTCTGGAACATTCTAGAGAATCTGCGCACTGAGTTCTGCCCACGCCCGACGTTGGCCGCTTCTAACCTATTAACCGCTTCTAAATTTATTTTTATGCTTCTTTCTATTTTAGCGAATTTAAATTTCGTTCATATTTTTTAGAATCATACACAGTGTCCCCCATTATGTACCGCCCAACTTCAGGAGTCGTTTCACAACTAATGTGCAACAAAAAGTACCTCGTAGGGTTTACCTAGGGTGTAGGAGTTACCTAGGGCTGCATAATCACGGATCTCCAAAATTTTACTTAATAAGGGATAATTTTTTATTATCTTATCAAAATCAATGATAATGTTGATCAAAACTAATTATTTATTTATTTATTCACGGCTAGAGCCAGTTACAAAAAATACAATAATATATTACATAATAGAGATTAAGTTATTTGAAATAAAACATAATTTACCTCCTCGTAAATATATATATTGACCTCCTCATAAATTATATTAGTGTGCGTCATGATACTGAACTGGTCATATAGTAATGATCCCTAAATAGAGCTCAACCAAAACGATCACATATTATGGATCATAGGAATCCATACATGGCGTTGACGTTCTCAAACACGTCCCATTCTTGAGGCCATCACGATATCATGCAGATCAGATAGTTATAATCAGATAGTTATAATCTCTCTGAGTTCAACCAAAACTATTGCAGATAGATTTCATTCATAGTAGATAGATTAGATAGTTAGATTTTACATACGTAATCACTGATAGATCACAGCTAAAAAAATTTAAAAAATAAATAAAACTATCATATATGAGATTAACTTCAACAGCCGTCCCATTGTAGTGGACATCACAACCTCGTATAGATATGATAGTTGTGAACCCAAAATACAGCTCAACCAAAATCACGCATATGGATGGTCTTTCCCATACATGGCATTCTTTTACTTGGCATATACACTAGCATCCATTCATAGAGGGCATCATAATCAAGTGCAGATCAGAGAGTTATAATCTCATATAGAGCCCATGGAGACCCAAAACTCATCAGAGTCCCACGGGGCCCATCAGAGCCCTGTTTTAATAAAGATGGAAAAGGAGACACCAGAGATTGAATTTGAATTCCGCATTGATTCATAATCAAAATAATCCCACAACAGCGTAGGTATAATACATACGTCGATGTGGGTACAAAATTGATAATCATCATACATTATTTGAGATAAGTTACACCACAGTCCTTCTTATGACGTCATGAGAGGAAATATAAGGTTATGAAGTTAGGTTGTAAACCATTGGAAGAAATCAATCAGAGTTACAGGAAAGCTGTGGCATTGGAAGGTATTCGCAATACCATTTCAATTTGTCCTACACCTCATCCGCTACATTATATACCCATTGAAACTCCCCATACTCATGAAACGTTTTCGCAGCCTATGTATCGTGACGTCATTCTCACCACTGGCCTGCAGCTCCGGAGGCGGTGCAGCGTCCTCCTCTGAAAGTCACCCCTAGCGCACGCATCAGTCCCTATATGGGAAACGGAACGGCCTCGACACATTTCACCCAAGAAAACCGCTCTCTCCGGGGGAAAACCTTTCCCAAGTATTAATTCAAACGGGATTTGTCTTCCTTGGAGACACTTTGTGACTAGTCCCCCTATACTTATTCGGTATTGAGGCATAAAACTCGCACATGTTTTCCTCTTGCTCCATACAACGGCGGAGCATAAAACTAACATAAAGATATACTGCTTACTCGCTCTCTACAATATTACCTGAGCCTTTTGGCTCTTTTCGTACGAATGCTTCAGTTTAACGGCGCCGTTTTTACGAAAAATTTAGCGTTGCCTTTTGAATTAATTATGAGATTACTTCGCTCGGTTAGCGGCGCTTCGCTTCAACTCCAATTTTCACTTCGGAGGCGGAAATTGCGTTGCACTGCTCGAGTAAGCTCTCCAAGGGTTCGTTTTCTCATGTTTTTAACTCTGAATTTCACGATAACCGTTTGAACCGGGCCGTCACAATGTGGCCGGAGCTTTACTTATACTTTTCTGTAAGTTTAGAGTGACTAGAACTGTGACTTAAAAAAAATAAAAAATTAAATTAAATTAAAATAAAATAAATAAAGTCCAAAAACTGAAAGGTATTAAAATACCTATTATCCTCATTTGAATATTTGTCATTCTTATCACTTGAAATAATTAGTAAATGTTCAAGTGCATTCAACTTTCCAATATTTGGAAAAAATTATAAAATCTACAAACTGTTTAAGCAAAATAATAGCTATTCCTTAAGATTGTTTACTTTTTTTAAAAAATCCCTATTGTCTCTTCACACTTTTCTGTTCTTTCCCAAAATTTCTACCCAGTTCGTCCAAAGTTCGAAGTAAAATTTTAGCATAAATCTCTAGCACACCCTATTATGGAGTATGCGAGTCCCATATGGTCTCCGTTTCATGAGGAATACAAAGATCGTTGATGCTTGTACAGCGCAAGTTGTTCAGGTTCCTCTGCTACAAGCTGGGAGTTTCGGATGGCCAGGATCAGTTTGCCACTCTAGCTTCAAGGTACAATCTACCTTAGTTGAGGGACCGTCGTGTCATGGCAGCATTTTTCCATACACTCCTTAATGGTATTCAGTCCCCATCCCTTCTCTTAAGAGTGAATATCCACGTTTCTAGCTACACCACCCGTTCCAACTCATTGTTTTATGTACCATTTGCTGCCTACAATTATCAACTGCAAAGGCCTATGTATCGGATACCTCGTGAAACTAATGCCCACCTCCAGACTGTGGATTTTGACTTTTTATTCGATGGTTATCCGTATCTCAAGTAGCCTAGACTCTTACCTCCATTCGCAATGACTTGTGTCTTTGTGTTAGTGTCAGTAGTTTTGTGAATTACTCATGGATTGAATTTGATGCATACAAATGATGCTTTTATTTCTATTTTTTCCATTCTGTATTTTTTCATTTCATTCCAAGTTTGAAGTTTTTTTTTTTTTTTTTCCTTACATAATTTGTACTCTACGTGATTGGCGAAAGCCGTGCTTATTAATAAATAAATAAATTAGTATCGATACATTGTAGCTCCTTATTTCCTCAAAAAAAAAAATCATTACCTACCTTTCTTTATTTTCATTAAAATGGATTTTCATGACTTCGTCGTTATTATTTCGTAAGAATTTCATACCTAATTGAATAACTTCGATGATTTACATCTTAAAACTATGAAATTTTCAGGAATATTAATAGTGTTCAAGACGTATAAGTGGATTGTATTTTATTTAAGATGGTATTCGAACATTTAGGCCGATGGTTCGGATTCTAGATTTTATATAAATGGAGATATATAAGTATGAGCCCCAAATAAATATTCCCCGTGAATAAATAAATGATGGCCCTGAAATTAGAACTTTGGAAGAGATTGACATATACAATATTATAAAGTATGGAAAAATGAATAGGTATGAGGTGTAAGGATTCTGACCTGTTTGCGTGCACGCGTCTTCCTTATTGCTGGGGGCCTCGCAGACATCCAGCAGCCAATCCATCGTTGAAAGACGTTATAGAGAAGGAGACGAGAGTAGGGCACTCCACGAATCCGCAAAAATATTATGTGCACCAGAAATATTGGGCTATAAATTGAAATTATGCCAAAATGGCGGTCGATATGGCAGGGACGGGAGTTCTGTGTAGGGTCTTCATTCTAGGAATAGCGGGAGTAGGAACAGTTGCAGAACAAGGAGTGGGGGTGGGGGACATGCAATCCAAACCAAAATTCCCATTCAATGTTTCCAACCCACCCAACAATGGACGCCTACCCATCTGCACCAAACTAATAGTATTCTTTCGACGGCTCGCAATAAATAAGTGGGATCATTGGCCATTCCAGGCCAATCGTTTACTTACCGTATCAAAGAAGCACGCAAATGCTCTGCTAACGATGAGGCGAAAGGACCTTTGCAAACT
>CM061044.1:27068637-27450404 GCA_030762985.1 Adelphocoris suturalis | reverse complement strand
GCTAGCTACGGTCTACGACTGGATTTCCTGAATAGTGCAATTTCCATAGAACAACCTCTAAGTCTTCGAAGACCTCGTTCTCCTCCTTTTTTTCTACAGATTTTAATGTAAAGAATATAAAAGAAAAGTACTTGGAAACCGATCAATGTATTTACACTCCTTTTGGGTACGATTCTTTAACAAACGACCATTATAAAGTACAAACGAAAAGCTTGCATACTAGTCTGCAACACATTGGGACATTTAATGTCTTTAGTTGAAGACAAGTATGTGTTGCAGACTCGTATGCAAGCTCTAAGAGCCACTCAGCTGGGCATCGTCACGTAAATGTGCTAAAGAGACTACATACGAAATAACAGCTTCCTAGAGTGTAAAACATAGAAATTAGCTTTAAGAGCCACTCATCTGATCCGGACCCTGGGCATCGTCAAGTAAATGTCCTAAAGAGGCTACATACGAAATTACAGCTTCCTAGAGTGTAAAGCATAGACATTACCTATTAAAATGATTTAACCACCGCTTCACAAATCAAACCGTTCTCGCAATATTTGGATCACCTGCTATGAATCAAATCATCGAAACACCAGCTCAATGAAATCATCAGAAATTAACAAGCGGTTGCAATCATGTTCACAATATCAATTATTGAGAATGATCACCTGAGTGTACACAATTTTCGAATAACCATGCTCATAACTCAGCTTGTTGGCCACGCACTTCGCAGTAGTTAACATTACATGGTTGGATAAATCGAGAGCTTTCGAACGAATGGTCAACGAATTTTGTGGGATGAAAAACGACGAAGTATCATTTCCCTAGCAACGACTCGGTCGTAAGCGGAAATCATCAAACTATTTTCGTGAGCAATTTTCCGTGACGTTTTTTCAGTTTATGTGCCATAGCAAAGACATAAAATGTCAAAACTAGTTTTCTACACACCGAACTTCGAACTCATTTTGGTTGCCAACACGCAGTTCGGGCCCTTCCTTCAAGCGTATTTGGTTTTGACGATTTCGATCAGCCGAGTGAGCTAAATTCTATCCTGTTAACCAGAGGAAGTTGAAATTTGACAGGGCAATTCTCTGGAACATTAAGAGATGATTGAAATTATGGGCTCTTTCATGATCAGCTGAGTGGCCTAAATTCTCTCGTGTCCACTCTAGGAAGTTGAAATTTGATAGGGTAAATCTTCGGGACAATAAGAGACGATTGAAATGATGCGCTCTTACATGATCAGTTGAGATACCTAAGTTCTCTACTGTTCACTCTAGGAAGTTGAAATTTGATAGGGAGACTCTATGAGACGTTAGGAGTCGATTGGAATTGAAACCGACTAACCCGTACACGTGGGTCCGTGCAACGCACGGGTAACCAGCTAGTATAATATAGTCGTATATAATATATATTATATCGCTAGTTTTCGAGAAAAAAAAAATCACGAAGTGTTGGTTTGCGGATGTATTTAGGTTATTGAATATATAATGACGAACCTGTAGTAAAATTTAAATTTTCACCTGTAATACCTGTGTACTTTGTCGCAATCATCACCCAGATAGAAAAGGTAGGGGGATTTTAATACAATTCGATGAAAACAAAATATTTCTGAAAACAGTCAAAATTGACTGAAAAAAATCGAGAATTTCTGAAATGAAATTGCATTTTTACGCTGAATCGAATATTTAGATCATAGTGAATGTTGATCATCTTTGTGTACGCAAACTTGCATATTTCTGCACAAAAATTTTAATGTTTGAATTTATGGTCTGAATGTTTAATTGTTCACAGTTTCTGCCATTTTAAGAAATAGTTTTGGTTTTTGGGTCTTTTTTCGTATGGTCTTGCTGCATGACTGGGGATTATGTATTATACTCGTAAATTGTCCTTTCCTTTTGTATTTTTTCTTTCTGAAATATTCTCAATTCAATATGACAATCTGATTTCAATGTATGGAGTGTTTTCCGTTTTTCGGCCATTTGGCCACACCGCACCGTTCCCATATTGCAGCTCATTGGGTGGATCATGCTCCTTTTCGTCAACCTTTGTGGTCTGGAAAAGATTCCCACTTTCCAGACCACAGGCTTGAGATTCCGTTTGAAGTTGTCTTCAAAGTCGAAAGTCCCAAAGGCTCTGAAGTGTCCAGCTTAGAGGGCTGAGTGTACGAAAACAAGACTGAAGGCTTATTTTCTTCTTGGCTGCCCAATCTACACGTTCTTTATCCATAGAGATCCTCTTTTCAGATTTTTTCCGAAGTACCCGCGCATTGTTTTCTCATAGGGTTCATCGTCACATCCCGTATTTTCGTTCACGAGTGTCCTGATGGTCTTGGAGGAAAGATGGAGTAGTGGTTAAAGAAAGTAGGATGCAACTTTCTGTTACCTTTGTGGATCCATCCTCTAACCAGTCAAAGTCACCACTAATTAGCAAATTTAACGGTTAATAAGACATGAAAAGTTTGAGGAAAATAGTAATGTTGCAATACGCGCTTTTACGTGAGATTGTAGATATAATGTAATGTGCACTAATCACATGGAAGCGGGGCACAAAGTAACTGATGGTAGTATTTAGTTGTTTACCAAATGCACATCATCAGGATATCTATTCTGTCAGCTTGATTATAAGCCCAGGTGTAGGTTTGCAGGCGACAACATTTGTCACACTTTCCTAATCCTTTTATCAAGTTGCTATTCTGACTAATATATTAAAACATCCATCGGGGCGCTAGTCTCGCATTGCCAAGCTTTCAATAAACCATTGCCAGTTGCCAATACAGGAATATAGGCAGGCAGCCATGTACCTACTACAAGTCTGAAATCGGTATTGCCAAATCTCAACGGATAGTAGTCGCACTTAATTAGCTGGACATTATTTTACAAAATTCCATTTTTAATCAAATATGTGTCGAGGATAAAGCTTTAATTTCTTTCGGTGAGTTCCAACATTTTCGCGTCTGCAAATAAGATCATCCTAAACCTTCGCTCAAAAAGTTTGAGGAACGAAAAAAATCACAAGATTGAAATATTCCCAAATAAGAACGCGTTTCACTGTTTCTTTGTTACTGGCCATCAAACCTCATTTTAAAGGTACTCGGCCCAAACGTAATTTCGTACTACACACAAAACGACCGAAATAAACCGATTTTATCGCACCTCTCAGAGAACGGAAAAAAAAGTATGCCACCTTCTGTCTGGCTGGTTTCAACTTTCAGGGAGTTTTTTTTTTTTTTTTTTTTTTTTTTGAAAAATTCAAGTAGGTAGGGCTATATTTTTTCACGGAAAATACCGCGAGGCAGAGGGGAAAGGGGAAAAGTTGAAATTGGGGTATTTTCTTTTTCTTGAGGGTAACCTCAACTTCTTGTACCGTTTCGGGCTAGGGGAGGGTTCTATGCAAGGGATATAAAGGGTATTGAAGGTTAGGGGTGGGAAGAAGGGGGTGGATTTTGGCGGTTCGGAGTCGTAAAGTCCTCCTTTTTTCCCAAGCTATAAACAAAGGGCATAAAAACATTTCATTACCTTTCTTCGTTTTTTGCTCTCTCTCTCACACTCTCTCTCTTCTCTCTCTCCCTCTCTACCTCTTCTATCTCTCTCTTTACCCCCTCCCCAATACTCTTTCCCTCTCTTTCCCAAAAGGATGCGCTGAGAAGACGGTTGGGACAGTCGGAGAGGGGAGTGCGCCTGAAAAAACCGGCAAGGTCCCCAGGCGCCCGTAAAATTCGTTGTAATTCTTTTAGCTAGGTCGGTAACCCCCCCCCCCCCATCCAACCATCCAACCAGACCTTAAAACCCCCACCCCCTCCGTAACCACCCGAAAAAATTCCCCGAAACTCACCCCCCTTTTTTGAAGCACTTCGCTTTTTTTCTTTCTTTTTAAATTCTCCCGGGGTAGTACATCAATTTAATTTTTTCGTCCCCCCCCTTCACGCACTGGGTGAGTTTCTCTTTAAAATGTATGGCTCCCCGATTTTATAAATTTGCCTCTTCTTCCCGACAGTAATTCGGCTACCAACTATGCTCCCTGGAGCATGCTTTCAAACCGTCATTAAAAACGTATTTTCTCTCTACACTCTTCTTCAAATCCCTCCTTTTCGTCGGAGAATTCATTTCGTGATTTTTTTTCATCATTTACTTCAGAGCGAAACTAGAAAGGGCGTGTCTTGTACGATTGTAATTACGTACCTACCTATTATTGTTGTCGGATCAATAAGTTTAGGAATTGGTGCTGTAGAATTCAGAGTCCGGAATTTATAGCAGCTGGAATAATGAAAGCTACCTTTAGTCCGAGAAAATTTGATTCTATTCAAGTAAGCTGACAGGATAATCATTTATTTATTTACAGGCAAGGTGGCACAATGCACAACATGAAATAACAAAATATGATGAATATTGAGTATGAATGAAATTGAAAAATATGCAGAAGTTAAGTGAGTCATTCAAAGAAAAAAAGCAATTGAAACATAACTATTTTCACTGGGTTGACTGGCTTGAATAGTAGGAAATAATGTGATTTTTATAAACAGAAAAACTCCTACAAAATAAATCAAGGGACCTAAGAAATAATACGAGATAGATCAAAATCAATTGGAGACTGAAGGAGTCATGCTTGACACGAATATGCAATGTTTTCGTATGCGCAGAGACATTGTTCAGAGTGGAACAATTCACGGGGGACCACCTAAGGACAACCCGCATATATTTTTAGAATTTCATCGAATTTTAATGAAAATTCTTGCAGCAGTTTCATTTGTTAATTTAACAACTTGTACTTAATATTATTACAGAGGTATAAAGTTTGCGCTTAAGTAGAAGCCATTATCGATCCGGTAGCGATGGCACTCAACTGTTTGAGTCCTCCGATATCGGAGTAGGATTGGAAAAAATTCTATTCTTGTCGATTTTTATAGAACATTTGACGCTGATTGCAAATAAACTCACATATTAGGGTCGCAAACTTGTTCTTTTACGTTCAAATAGCAAACAATGCCAAAAAAAACTAATTTTTTTAGGACTAAATATGACAAAATTATAATATTATTCCTGTTGGCTCCAACCTTCCTTGAATAATATTGGGGTGTGAAATTAGGAGTTAATTTAAAAACGAGCATGATTTTAAATGACAATTTCAGAACCAGACGCATATAATTTGGATATCATTAAGGTTACCAGGTGGTTTCAATGAAAGAACGGGAATTTTATCTACATCCTAAGGAAAGGTATCGTTTGAAATGACTTGATATATATAGATTGCTATGCAATTCTTAGGCCGACCCCCAATATTTTTTCATGTAACGTCCGTGACGAAATTAACGATGATTTTCACGTACAACCGAGTAGTTGAGTAGTTTCTATAGATTGTGTCACAATTTCAGTGTTTTTCACGTACAACCCAGCCGTTGTTAGAGGAATGAAACTTCCGCAGTTTTCATCGCACAAAAATCGTTCGCCACTCGTTGGAAAGCGCTTGATTTATGTGGTAAATGTTCACATTTCAAGCTACCAATTTCCCTCTCCTTACGTACCTGGCTACATTCCAAAACAAAGTTGATTCAGGCTAAGAATCGCATAGCAAATTATCCTCGTTTTCTACGCAGTAGAAAAGAGAAAAGATCCGGCGAGGCGCGAAGCGCCGAGTATATATATATACATGAAAAGGCGCAAACTTCAGGAATCGATTCAGAGTGCCTCAAAAAAGATTTCAATTAAGAAACTTTTCAAAATTGTTCATTTTAAAATTTTCCGAGCCATTGCAATAGCTTTATTTTCTACAAAAATTCGCTAAAACTGCAATGAAGGCGATTCCAGGCCCTTTGCACGGAAGCCTACCGGCCTTTTGGACTTTCCTAAGAGTGAAAATTCATTTTTTTTAAATTTTTTATTTTAAGCCTACCAAAACTGATTGCAATGTTATGTTACGCCGCTGCAGATAGGATTACATGAAAACAAAAGTTGTTGTAACAAAAGTGTCAAAGGTCAAAGTAAAGGATTACGAAATTTTCAAGTTGAAGTTGACGAATTGATCACTGCAATGTGGATGTTTTATACTGAAAGACCCTGTGTTTTAATAAATCGAAGAACTTTGGGTAGATGGTAGCAGGTTCAATTGGAAACCCAATAAAGCACGAGTCAAGGAGTCGCCTCCATTAGCCAACTTCCCATTGGGCAGTTTGAAGAGCAGATAAAAAACGGCTGGTTAAGTGGAAAGTAGCTCTCACTCACCTTCTGAGTAAAGGGAAAACTCACGTTAAAATCAAGGTGATGAAAACCGGAGGAAAGCGCTTTTAATTCGAGAAAGGCGATCTAAAATAATGCGAATTACCAGGGAAAGTAGATCGCCCTATCGGCGGAGGGGAAAAAAATTACCTCATTAAAGAGCTCCTTCCTTCCGCCCCTATTGATTGTACAGGGTCTCAAGTTACTCGGCTGAGATGTGGAAATTGGTTTTGGAGAATCTTTTATAAACGTGGAGGGGATGAAGAAGAAGGGAAGAATACATTAAAATATCGCTCCATCGATTCTAAAATAGCCAAACTAGTAATCAATGTTCAAACTTGTAGGTAGCGATGAAATTAAAAGTTGTTTCCGAAGACTGATTGTGTCGGTATTTTTGTTTCATATTCACGGAAACGACACACCAAAATGTGTCTCCCATGTAAAGAATGGTGGTTAGAGAACACTGGGGACGTCGTAGTGGCAATAGGTGACTTTGATAGCAGAGTCTCGGTGTCGGTATTGCGTTCCTAAAGACTCAGTCGAACGGAACGCGGAATGACCGCAGTCCAGCACTGACTAGGGGGGTCAAATATAACAGGAAACTGACGGCTAACCAGTGTAAATTTCTCCAACCCGAACGGTCATTAAGTCCAGCAGCTCTTCTGACGAAGAACTGAAGCGCGGAAGTGCTAATGGGTCTAAGTGCCAAAATAATGAAACTCAAGTTTTTGAATTCTACAGGTCTATATTCCAAGATGATATGAAGCAGTTACGAGTTCCATTGGAACCGTTATATAGTTCCTTCAGCAAATTGGCCCATGGCACATGAACCTTTTTGAAGTAACACGGGGGACTTACATAGTTTCTGCTAGCTAAAATTTTGAATGTATATGACAACTGCTATCCAAACTACATTGCACTATAAACTTGGCCTTAGTGTTCGTCTAATAATAGGTTATCAAAGAAAAATGTTTTTATTTAATTCATCCCTTTTACTTTAATAGGTACTATTCACGTCTAAACATTTGAATTGGCCTGCTGAAAAATTTGGCAGAAGGCACTCAGACCCTTTTGCGCTTCCACGCTTCAATTGCTACAGTTGGTGTCTATAAACTCAGTAACAAGATGAAAAAGGAAATTTGTTTCATAGTAGTGTACCTCACATTTTGGGTTGTACCTAGTTGTCTATAGGCTCTCTCTTGTGGAGAGGGCTGTATTTTGAACTAAATACTTGTCGTGCTGAACCTGTAAATATTGACGTTTCTCGAAAAAAGTAAATGTGAACCTGCCGTGGTGCACCTAGAAAAGGGTAAAATAACTACCCTGGAAAGGGAAGCCCTTACCAGGGGGACTAGCGTTATAAATATGGCAGCAGCTCGGCCGGTATCATCATCTTTCGCGTTCTTTCTATTGACTTGTTCTTCTCTTAAAAATCCTCAACCAAAACTCCAACCTACGGAAACGGTGTCCTAGAATATAGATAATAGTCAAGATTCCGCCTATTCCTTTCATGAAGCGACGGTGTCCTAGACTCCGACCTTTCCGATTAGGCTTCCTTGGAGATGGTGTCACTGAGTCCAACTGTTTCTAAGTACCTATCCTTCGAGAATCAGTTGTCTCTTTCTTAGACTCCAGGATAATGTAGTAAAGTAAAAGCAAAGTAAACAACCATTCCGAGTTGGGGCTTTTCGTCCAACTGCCTCGCGAACGTTATCAGCTGTCCTCCAAATGTTTATCCCATCATCATAGAAATTCCGTGATTTTATAGTCTAATATGATTCAAGGTTTTTATTAGTTCAGAGGTTACACGAACAGTTTTTTTCCATTCATCAACTCGCTGGACAGAATTAGGACGAGTTCCCTAGATTTTCGCTCGACTCACTTAGCTGGTTTAATTCTCGTTTGCATGCAGCCACAATAATAGGTACTGAAAAAATATAGTCAGGATGACTTAAATCGTATTTTTAAAAAATCGGCAGTTGACTTCGATTTTCTTGCATGCGGTGTTTTGTATTTTATAGTTCACTTTTTGCAGATATTTTGATTCGTAGCACGGGTTACGGGAGTTTCGGTTTTGCGATGTATCTATTGCGATATCTAATGATTATAAATGAGAGTATAGAAGTGTCCCAAAAGTACCCTCTCCCCCCCCCCCCCCTTAAAAAAATAAAAGTCACAAAAAGCCCAATTAATGATAGATACCATCATCCCTAATCCAAGAACGGAATAAGATATCGCAATTTTACTTTCACCATCGTGTTCAACACTTGAAAATCTATAAAAAGAAGTATCACTTGGCAAAAAATGGAAATTCTTTTTCGAAGGACCCAATACCCCCCCCCCCCCCCCCCCCCCCATCTGGGTAGGTATGTAGTTATTTGTTCAAAATTTAGTATCAGCCAACCCAAAAACGCTCTTCAAGGAAATAAGTTAGAGATGGGGGAAGGGGGTTACTTTTGGGACACCCTGTATCAATTGGAGTAAGCATGCTTTATTGTGAATGTATGGTTTGGATTGCTCGATCGGAAATGACTTATTCACCTAATTTATAAGCGCTCTGATAAAATTAAGTCCCATTTTCTCTTAAAACGTCAGTTATATTTTGGAAATAATTAGTAATGAGACGAACGATTTTCATGAATTATATCAATACTCGTATACGTTTATTTACTTTCCCCACACCTAACCCCAATATCCAAACACACTGCAAATCCTCATCTCTAAACATCTGGATAACTTGGGTTTTTGTAGGCGTGGCTTTAATGGCTCACAAAAAATAAATAGAAAAAATAAAAGCCAGGCCTCCTGCTCCCCCGTTGCCAAAGTCACTATAAAAAGGGGAAGCGAAGTGAAAGTGGGGGTAAATTAAAATGAAATCTTGTGGATCTGCCCCCCTCCCCGCCCTACCCCATCTTTCCGTTCTCCTCATACCAGGGCCATCAACATCTTACCAAGTAAAACTAAGAGACCCCGGGGTTGGAAGATTCTCAGTGCGAAAAGGCAGAAGAGGTTGGCAGAGTTGCCTTAATGAGTTTATTTTAACTGGATTAGCCTGAAGTTAACAGCCCCTAACGCTCCTGCCCTCCCCTCGCCGTCCTTTCTCGCAGTCTCTACTCCTATATTGCTAACAAGGTCAAATACCGATCTTCTCACTTAAACCAGGGAAAAGAGAAGGTAACCTAGGTGAAGCCGCGGTGGAAATTGTAGCGGAACGGATATACAGCTCGCCAAAGAACGGAAAATGAAACGCGTCTTAAAAAAAACGCTACAAATCATTACACAACGGTTTATTATTTGAGGGAAGTGGGTAGGTGAGAATCGATTTGCCTAATGAAAAAGTACAGGATTTCCTGAATAGAATTTTTTAGTTATAAAAATTTGTCATTATAGTTAAGGTTTAACACGAATCAGCTCCGTGTGATCGAGCGTCAACTTCAGCTTCAAGGCAGCGATGGACACACCAAAAAACAAAATATTGATAAAAAATTATAAAACGGCATGGATGTTCCAACATATTGGAGGATCTTCCCACAGGTTGAGGAAGCGATCGTGGCGGGGCATCAGGGAGGGGTTCCTCCTACATTGGTGCCTCGTGGAGGTCGCAGAGCAGCGAAAACAAGCAAGAAGGTGGGGATATCAGCGGGTCTAGAAGTTGTGGAGGAAGCATCTGGCTCGTGTAGCTGCGGAGGTACTGGAGGGCGCTGAGGATGAAAAGGTTTTACCCACTCTCCAGGAGTTTTCGGATTATTGGAAGCTACTCTTGAGTGCTCCCAGCCATAACCCTGGTGAGCCGGTGGTGCCCCCAGCTTCCACTAGGGATTCCTTACCAGGGAATTCCTTGTGCACACCGTTGCTGCATGACTAGGCCCATAAGTGCCATGTCAAAAACTCTACGTCTTGAATAAAGCCCCAAGAATGTCAAGCTGCTCATCCTCAACCTCTTACTTCTGTCGGAAGGACCTCCCGTACCATCTTCATCCCTAAGAAAGGAGCAAGTGGGCCTAGAGGCTACCGCCCGATTTCAATATCCTCGGTAATTTTCCGCCACTTCCAAAGAGCATTTTGGCCAGTGGATGGAACAGCGGAGAACATAACAGTTTTCCAAACTGTCATTTCGTTGGCCCATATCAAGAAACGGCAGCTCCATCTTGCCGCTTTGGACATCGCTAAGGTCTTTGACACTGTAAGCCATTTTGCTCTGACCGATTGTCTTAAGTGGTGTCTGGACACCTGCTCGTTTAATTGAGTATGTCGCCTGTCTGTACCATGAAGGCGCCATGGTACGCCAGGGGGATCCTCTGTCACCACTCCTCTCCAACCTGGTCGTGTATACGGCATTGGGTAAGCTGCCAGCTGAAATAGGGTTTGATCTCGCCCCTGGGGTGCGAGTAGGTGCATTGGCTATTGCTGATGATGTCATCCTTCTTGCAGAAACCCGCAAGGGTTGCAGATCACCCTCAATGCCTTTGCTGAGCTACTAGCTAGGTGAGGTCAGGTGGTTAACCCAGATAGGTGTGGGTCTCCTTGGTTGTATCGGGTCACCAGCATCAGGTGAAGGTGGATGAGGAGTGGTTCGTCATAGGACAGTCACCCATTCCCACCGGATCCGTGCTGGAGGTTTGGCGGTACCTCGGAGTTGACTTCATGGGTGTCACATCAAATGGTGTGGACCTTGGTGGAGCTCTAGCTTGTGCCACCAAGGCTCCGTCGAAGCCACAGCAGAAGTTAAACCTCCATGGTACGAACTTACTGCCAAAGCTAACTATGGGTTACTGTTTGGTAGGCTTACTGGGAGGAGGCTGCTGTAGTTAGATCGTAAAGTTCGCTCTTGGCTAGGCTTCCCACCTGGTCCTATGTGCACCGGTCAAGGTGGGTGGGCTCGGTATTGTATCTCTCAGCCAGTGCCCCACCGGCACCTACTTGCTCTTAGGGGCTCGAGCTGGGAGGTTGCCAGCACTGCTGCTGACCTGGACTTTGTCAGGCAGCAGTTTTTGTGGTGTGACCACACAACACCAACTGCTCCAAAACCCAGCTCATCTGTTGAGTTTGCTGCTCCACTGCATGAGTCAGTAGATGGTAAAGAACTTCGACAGTGCTCTGAGTCCCTATTTCTACCCAGTGGGTGGAATGGGCTGCAGAGGGCATTGGGGCCTGCATCTATCGCCATTTTCACGCCGTCCAGGTGGCTACGTTTCCTACCTCTCTGAGGTAGTAGACACCCTTTGCCCTGCCTGTCAGGGTAAAAATGAGAATCTTTTTCATGTGTTGCTGCAATGTCCTAGTACTCATGGTAGCCCCATTTTACAGCAAATTGCGGTCGCAAAGTAGATAACAGGTGCTATGTCATCTAGCGGCTGAGATGTTGAAAGGGAGAGACTATATGACATGCTGAGCGACCGGATGTCAGATGTCCAGGTTGTCAATGGCAGGATATCCAGCAGACCTGGTGGGTTAAGATGAGTAAATAGTAGGTATGGTAGGAATGATCTGCGGCAAGCGATATTTGAGGCAAAAGGAGTGGCAACCAATAACACAAGGTCTTGGCCACGACCGTGTTATGGCGCGGATTGTGGTTCGGGAACAGTGCCACAGAGTTACTCGCGTTGGGTATCTCAGGCAGAGTGTTCCGTGGTATCACCACTCGCGTCCTCAGGGGATCTTACCTCAACTGGTGGTCATTTTATTGGGGCACTCCCTGTCATCACTCTCTTCCTACTCCTCCTCCTGCAACTTCTTTCATCCCTAGAGCCGGTGTCGGGTTAACCTGGGCGTCCTCCCCACTTTATTTCATTTTATTTATTTATTTATTTATTTACTTTTTCAAGTTAATGGTGTGCCTCCTCCATCTTTGAGGTGAGTTTTCTATACATGCAAAAGAAAGTATCTCCTTAGGATTGAGATTTAAAAAATCTCCCCAAGATGAAGGGTTGTAACAAAAGTGATGTAGCAAAATACCAAGAAAAAATCTCCAGCCAACTAAACATTCCTGGATTAGTTTCACATAAACTTTGTGCTAATTCAGAAGATCGGGAAATGTATTAACTAAATAAGTTACTCACTTTGATGAGGTGAATTGAAAGAACTTCAACACTAGACTAATCACAAATGAATTGAATCACGGACTATATTTACTATAGTGAAACTGAATGTATAAAATACTTCAGGAAAATATAATATGCTTTGGATATCTTGAGAACAAGAGAGAACCACGGCGAAGCTGCTGGGAGAAGTGAATCCGGTCTTGGGCGGCCAACCAGAGTGGAGCGGAGCAGTCCTACCAACACCGGGGAACGTAAAGAGTCAAGAGACGATCTGACAGGCAGCGTAGTTTCAAGTAGATGGCAGTGTCATGGAACGGTTGACGTCATTAGGCTTCATAGAGTATGATGAAATACCCCAATATGGATTGAGACCAATCCCTATCCTGTATCTGCCCGATGTGGTGGGAAAGTGAACTAATTTGGAAAACACCTATTTGTTGACACTCCCTCCTTTTTCAAATTTTAAAAAGGAAGAAGTATCAGCCCTTCAGATAAATTGTCACAGTAAGTTATGTAGGACGGACTTGTGGAAAGTAAGAGCATATAAGTCACCTTAAGGGTGATTATTCCCCGAGACAGTTTCGCGATATGAGGTTACATGTATGATAGTTCCGCGAAAGATGAAAGGCAAACAAAACAAAAAAAAGAACTGACTCACTCTTGGTGGAGAACATTCTTGTGTAGGTTCAGGCATACCGGAATTAAAGCAGTTGATTCAAGAATTTCATTTTTCTGGGCAATTAATTTTATGGTAAAGAGAGGCAAGCAGATACAGGCGAGGTTAGGCCCAACATTCATCATCAGAATCTGAAACATAAACGAAAATGAATGCAGTAATACATCTTTAGGTGACATATAATCACATGAAATATAATAAGTCATCTCTAAATTTAATAAAAAGTCCCTTTGGAAGGGGTTTTGTGAGACAGTCAGCCAGCTGTTCCTGGGTAGGTACCCATTCCAACTTTACTGTCCCCTTTTTATATTCATTTTTTACAAAATGGTAACTGAGTTTAACGATATGTCTTAGCGTTCTAGATTCATCGGTCATCGCTAGGGCTATTGCTGGGGTGCAGTCACCATATATAGTGGGAGTTATCACGAGTTTAACTAGAAATTTTACGAGTTCCTTGAAGCTAATAACCTCAGTACAAGCTGTTGACATAGCTATGTACTCAGCTTCACAAGTCGATCGGGCAATATGATTCTGTTTCTTTGACCGCCAGGTCACTAAATCTCCAAATACAGAAACAGTATACCCTGTGGTGGACTTGCCTTTGAGATCACTTGATCCCAGAGAAGCATCAGCATAACTGAATATGGTATCACCTGTTCCAGTGTATAAGAGTCCTAAGTCTATAGTGCCCTTAAGGTAACTTAGAACTCTCAGTACACACTCCCAATCAAAAGACGTATAATTGACTTGTTTTCTACTAAGGAAATTTACTGCATATGAAATATCTGGCCTCGTACCTCCTTGCAAGTAGAGTAATGAGCCAATGACCTTGCGATACGGAACATTTGGGAGTGATGTACTTTCGGACTGGTGTTCCAACTGGAATTTTAGAGTACATATTCTAGTTGTCATTGGAATGTCACAGATTGGGAAATATGGTGGGAGAAACTCATCCAAGAGAGATTGATTGATTCTCAAGGTTACGTTCTATTTCTAGACCTAGAAATTTCTTTGGGGTTCCTAGATTTGTCACTTCAATCTCTTGATTCAGACATTCTATAACTTCACAGGCTTTCGTTTTACAATTAGAACCTAGTAAAATATCATCGACATAGACTAGAAGTATGGCAAACTTTTCTCCTCGTTGCCATCTGAAAATGCATCTTTGATGAGGATATTCTTCAAAATCCATTTTACTCATTAGTCCAGTAAATCTTTTAAACCATAAATTCGGGGATACTTTTAGACCATACAGAGATCTAATTAATCTACAGACATGGGTTTGCTGAACAGATTCAGGGGCATCAGTTAATTCTACTACACCTTCAGGGACTTCCATAAAAACGGGTTTTTCCAATTTCCCATTTAGAAAAGCAGTCTTGACGTCTAACTGATACAAATGTAAATTAAATTTGTTTGCTATAGACAATAACAATCTGACATCACCTAGCCTTGCTACAGGTGCGTATATTTCAGACAATATATACTCATTCGTGTCAGCAAAACCTTTAGCTACTAGACGACTTTTAAAACGAAAGGATCCATCAGCCTCCATTTTTCGCTTGTGAACCCAACGGGACTTTATGATTTTTGTTTTAGGGGGTAGTTCTGACTTTGGTACTAGTTCCCAGGTGTTTTTATTAGAGAGGGATTCTAATTCGTCAAGCATGGCTTCCTCCCATAGATCTCTATCAGGTGACTTCATTGCATCAGAGAATGAATAGGGTTCAACATATAAAATTTCATTAATAGCGGAAGGCTGACTTTCTGAGTTGTCGACTTCCCCTAGGCTTTCCTCAGAAGAGCCGACGTTTTCTCCTATTTCAAGGATTTCAGAAAGTGGTTGAGGATAATCCTTTATATGATCACCATATACTTGTGATTCTATACATTTTACATTACATGAGTTTACGAGAGTTTTATGTTTTTCGCTAAAAATTACATAGCCCGTTTTGGTACATTCGAGTAAGTAACCGCGTTTGGCTTTTGGAGCAAATTTACTTGTATTTTCGTTATCCACACTTAGCACTAGACAACCAAAGCGTTTAATATATTTTAGGGTAGGTGGATGGTTGTACACTTTTTCAAATGGACTTTTAAAATTATTTGAAGAGTGTGGCATTCGATTATAGACATGAGTAACATAGTTCAGAGCATGTCCCCAAAAAGACAAGGGCATTTTTGCTGACACCAAGTTAACACGGATTTTATGTATTAGTTCTTGGTTCATTCTCTCGGCACATCCATTTTGTTGTGGGGTATATGGTTCATTCGTCTCTAGGGTGATATTTTTGGATTTTAACAGACTTTTCATTTCGGAAGTTTTATATTCAAGACCATTGTCAGCCCTAATTTTAAACACCGAATTTTGTTGCAAACTAATGGTAGCTATTTCATTCAGACATTTGTTTAAGGCAAGATGAACTTCCCTTTTGTTTGCAAGGGAATAAGCAAACAGATATCTGGAAAAATCACATACAAAGGTTACTATATAGGAATCACCATTTCTAAAGTTATGCGGACGAATAGGTCCCATCAAATCTGAGTGTAAAACTGCAAAGGGTTTTTGGACTCTATGTCTGACCTCTTTATGTGATTTTCTTTTGGTGTTAGCTTGGGCACAATCTACACAGTCTAGAATTTCATTCCCAAATTTAACTGACTTCAGTTCTGGTAGGAATTTACTGGCTGCTTCCAAGTAATACTTTGAAGCATGATTTAGACGTATGTGCCATAGCGTACCATAGTTATCTCTTAGACTTTCCTTGTAGACTTGGCTTAACATGTTTTTATCAAGTTTTGAAATTTCATTATCTAAGTTTCTACTACTAGTGGGAATGTTAGATCTGTCATTCGAGGTAAAGCTCCCTCCCGAAGTTTTGGAAAGTTGTCCTATCTGAATTGAATTCTGTTTTGTATTATGTTTAGGTATTAAGCTGTCACTATTTGACAGGTTTCTGGCACTAAGGTTTTTACTGACGTTAAATTTATTAGTGTTTTCCCCTTGAATTGTAATGGAACACTGCGACTTTGTAGTGCTCCCTCCTAGAAATTCGGAAGAATCATCATTTTTAGGGCTACCATTTTCCCTCCCTCCCAACAAAATATCGGTGGAGAGAGTGGTAGTGTCTTGATTACATGTGGAATCTATTGTGGGAATAGAAGTAAAACAATTATCGAATCTAATTCTTTTGTCTCCATAAACAGAGTGATCAGACTTTCTTTTAAGAGGGTTCTTTTCAAGTAATTCTAGATCTACGTACCATAGATTATTCTTAAAATACCCGAACTTTACCTGTGGTAGGTTGTATAAAATCGACTCTTTCATTAGTGAATAACACATGAAAACCTAAATCAGTCATTTTTCTAACAGAAAACAGGTTTGAGCCTAGACCCGGGATGTACATCACATCACTTAGTGTTCTGGGTTTATTATTGTTAACAAAATTTAAGGTTCCTGACATGGTACCGACTAAATCTGCATTTTCATCACTATTCGCGCATTTAAAAATTTTCGGACTTTTAAGTGGACGCAGATTAGAGAGACAGATTGTTTCTGACGCTAAGTGCTCTGTACATCCTGTGTCTACGATGGCCCTAAAATACTTAGGATTCTTACCAGTGATGATGGTAAGGGCTTTCGAGCCTGAGTTTTTCTCAGAGCAATAGTTTATGTGAGCAACCTCCTGTTCCTCTTCGTCACCTATGGTGACCCAGACCTCCTTGTCATCGGGACCATCCAAGCTGCCAGCAATTGAGAAACAGGCATCTTGATGCCCAGCCAATCGACGCTGAAGCAGCTTGGCATGACCCAAAGGCATTCGGACAAGGGTCGGCTTTTTATCGGACATCGACCTAGGACGTTTAGCCCTATACAGTCGATTCTGTGCTGGAGTAGCGGACGTGGAGGCCTCAGACTTTCTCTTAAGAGGATTGGGAATTTGTTTCCTTGAGGGTTTAGGACAGATGGAGACCAAGTGGTCTCCTCCACAGTTGAAGCAAACTTTCTGAAGACTGAAACAACGTTCCTTGTCATGTCCTAGACGGTGGCAGTAAGTGCATCGAGGTCTGCGTCTAGGTTTGCTCTGAGCTCGGAAAGTATTCCCTCTGTTCTGTGATGGAAAAACGGAATTAGGGAGATTATTTTGACTAAAGATCATATTATTCTGTCTAAAGGGAATATTATTCTGTCTAAAGGGAACGCGTGAGTTTACAGATCGTTTTCCCCTTCCTCTGACTCCTGTAGAATAGGTACTACGTGAAGCCCTCGCCAACTTTGCGGAGTCTGATCTTTTAGAAAGGGTGTTTAAATTTTCAAGACGCATCTCTTCATCAGACAGCATTTCACGCAGTTCTGACACCGTATATTTACCGGGATTTAGCTGTTCTTTTTCATACGTTTGTGTGTCGCGAATTGACAAGACAAAGATCTGGCGTATGTAAGTTGGGGACATCATCGTTGGATGGAGCTTCACGAGTTTGCACTGAGCATCATCAAATCGTTTCAGAAAGTCAATGACTCTCTCAGCTGATGAGTCGTAGTACATTGTATTAAAATAAAGTACAGCTTGGTTCACTTGATGTGGGGAGAAGGGCTCACAGATTTTCTCTAATAAAGTTAGCATATCTAATGGGTGTTCAACTTCCTGAACAAGTTCATGATAGTCGTCAGACATAGACTCTAAAAGGAAAAATCTGGTTCTTTTCTTAGCAGTATTATAATCAAAAGCTGTGCACCCTTCTGGCACGGGCTCGTCCCTTCTCAACAAAAAGCCACATTCTTGAGCATCAATGGCAGCTTCAACATTCCGACGCCAGAGTTTAAACTGGGAATTTTCCTCCAATTTTGTTGAGAGGGGGCGATACCGTACTCCATCAAGTCTCCTAGGATTACTTGATATTGGCAAGCTGTTACTTTGTGATTGCGGAAGGCAAGGATTTGACACCTGCTCTGACTCATGATTGTTATTTACTACAAAGTTTAGATCTGAGACAGTATGAGCAGAAGTCGCTACATTTGGTGCTGACATAGAGGGAAGAACAGAGGTTTCAGAAACTACAGGCAGAGCATTAGAGGTATCCATAGGTTCGGGCACATTATCTGATATTTGGGTATGATTTGAACGGTCACCAAAGAGAAAATCTATGTCTCTTACCTCAGAATAATGGTTCACTTTCTCCTTAATAGTAGAAAATTCCTCTTTTACCTCCTTCAAGGAGCTCATTAATTTGGCCTCCAGATCAGCAATCATCTTAACAAAGTCGGGCTCTGAGCGTGTTTTACGGGCGGCTGAGGATTGCCTTTTGGGGCGACGGCGGCGATCCTCAGGACGATGATCCATTGACTCAGATAGGTCAGAGTCAGATCGCTCAAAATCGAGATCGGAAGAGCCAGACATCTTGAAATATTAAGAGTAATTAGAATTTCATTATGACTTTTCTTTCAGCTAAAGCTTCGGTATTAATTTTAAATTCTTAACTTGGATGTACTCTCATCTGAGTGGCACTTGAGTGCTTGTGGTGCAATTCTGATAGCACTTTGTTTTTTTTTTGTTTTTTTATCGACATCCTGCGTCACAGACAGATACTGACATTTTACGAAATAACCTTTACCTTTTTCATTATGTATTTAATGTTTTTTTTTTTTTTTTACAGCAACCAACCTTTTGACTGAATACTGACATTAATATTGTAGCCAGTTTTTGTCCGACTAAGGGTGTCGATGCCCCACACTGTTACACAGTCAACAAATTATTCGGTGAATTATTCATCTATTAGAAATTTAATAATTTGGTAGTGAGAATGCTCAGTTTTTGGGAAAGAAGAATTTCCCATGTGAACCTAGCTTTAGCGCAGACAGTGTCCGCCTACTCAATGAGTCAATACGGAAAGGAAATTATAGTAAGCTAGACACAAAATATATCTCTTTACAGTGTGACTGGTACTCGCTAATGTTCGAGCACCCAGAACCTCAGTTCCGACAGAGAGAGGCCACCTCACCATGACTAGGTTCCCAATGCATCACGCGTTGGTTAATTAGTACTAACGGGTCGTTAGCCAATCTGTATAATTGAGGTTTCAGCATCATAAGACACCCTGTTGTTGGTTGATATTTATTTTTCTTCATTGTTAAGTTGTTAGACCGCCAGAAATCAACCAACTAAGATTGGTGAAAAAGGTAGGAGTGCCCTGGAGGGATTTTAAGCAGTACATAATAGAGAATCCGACTCAAGAGAAAAGACTGTGTAGGAAATATGCAAGGTAGTACGTTAAGTCAGATATGCATTCACTTAGTAAGATATTAAAAATTTACTCTGATGTTATGTTCATATTCATTTTCTAAACAAATTTTAGAGAAAAGACACTTTATGCTACAGTCCTCTACACTTGACCCGGACTCCTAGTAATCTGACATTGTTGATTTTGTAATTTATTATTCCTCTCTGCTATCCAGTAACGGGGACACATTCAGTCTCGTTTTTATATATACCCCTTTAGTATTGCCCTACGGACGTTTCCTATTTTGTAAAACGTATCAGGCCTTAATGAGTTCTCGGTATCTGTCTTGTCGAGGGCTGCAACTCGAGAAAGTCAATTCAATGTAGAACTATTTATTATTTAAGTGTTTGCTTTAAGCAAACACGCACCACCTGACTTTGGAGCAAAGCGCTTTTTACATATATTTAACTCCAGGGTTCGTACATTTGACAAATCACTCTGGGTGTTTAACAGCAAAAACCCATCAACGGAACTCGTCGCCCGGACCGCCTTCGTGGGCAGAAGGAACGGCCGAACTTCATTCTCCTCAGAATGCTGGGGACTGGAATCTTGGCAGAGGATAATATGTACCTAGGATTTGATTCATTCAACTAATTCAATTGAATTAGGTAGAGCTCTACTTCAGACTCGCAAATGGATCGTAATATTTTGTAAACAAAAACACGATTGCGCAATTAAAGGAAAGGGTAACCTTAACACTGATAAGAGATTACATCAGTGCTGGTCGGTCGGAGCGAAATATTTCCCCGGCGGGAAAATTTCCCTCCCGAACTATCGTACGTTTTTCCGCGGAGGGAGCGCCTAACCTTCTACCTAAATTTGTGCACAAGTAACAAAAGGAAAAACAACATGGCGGTCGAATCGAGATCAAACGACGCCATGGAAAAGGGAACGACACCTAACTGACCCCCCTTACTTTAAAGAAGAAATATTACATGATCCCTGCGGATAACATACAAAAAATCAACAATGTTCTGCTATTCCCATTTCGTAAGATTGCGGGGCAGCAAAAAAAGCTGTTTTATGATTACAGAGGATAATTGTCGAACACATCGATCAAGAGCTGAAATATCTGAACAGATAGACGAATTCGTGCTAATTCAGAAGATCGGGAAATGTATTAACTAAATAAGTTACTCACTTTGATGAGGTGAATTGAAAGAACTTCAACACTAGACTAATCACAAATGAATTGAATCACGGACTATATTTACTATAGTGAAACTGAATCTATATAAAATACTTCAGGAAAATATAATATGCTTTGGATATCTTGAGAACAAGAGAGAACCACGGCGAAGCTGCTGGGAGAAGTGAATCCGGTCTTGGGCGGCCAACCAGAGTGGAGCGGAGCAGTCCTACCAACACCGGGGAACGTAAAGAGTCAAGAGACGATCTGACAGGCAGCGTAGTTTCAAGTAGATGGCAGTGTCATGGAACGGTTGACGTCATTAGGCTTCATAGAGTATGATGAAATACCCCAATATGGATTGAGACCAATCCCTATCCTGTATCTGCCCGATGTGGTGGGAAAGTGAACTAATTTGGAAAACACCTATTTGTTGACACCTTGCATAGGAACTTTATATAGGTTGAGATGCGTTTTTCATTGACTAGGTCCATTTAGTCGGATAGTTTAAGAATTTCTCAAGATCTTTGTAAGTCTCCAGTTCTCTAATTTGTATTATTGGAAGTCAAGGATGATATAGCACGAAACTTCTTGGTGCTCCGAATACATTTTTATGAAATTTAACTTTACCGATTTATTTCTCAGATAAACGTCAACTACCTCAAGTAGCATGACTTTTTAAAAAAAAATCTGTGGAATTAACTGCATCATTGATGGAAAATGATTAATACCTTTTTTTAATTTTTATTCATTTATTTATTTTTATTTATATATATATATATATATATATTTTTTTTTTATTTTTTTTTTTATTTAGGTAACTGTGAGAAAACCCCTTTAGATTATCACATATGTTTATTGCATTAAGCAAAAACCCAAAGCTTTTCAACTAAATTTTAGCCATCTTCAGGCACACGCAACAAAAAAAAAACAGGAGAAAAGCTTTAACTGGAAACCTTTGAGTATTAATAAGATGGAGGGCTATTAGTGATGTTTCAGGCAGTCAAACCATACGTGCCACTACTGTCATTAGTGTCATTTGGCCTTTGAATTGATCAGGGGCAAAATGGCCGATCACTGATCAGCTGATGTAAGATGTGATGTTGAGTTTGGTGAATGAATGGGGATTGTATACCTAGGACATAGTTCTTATTTAAGATTTACACCCTAATTGTGCACCGTACATGTACACCGCTATTTAACACCGTTAATATTTCATATTTTTTACACTGTGGGAATGAGTGGAAATGACGCCCGTACACTCTAGTGGATGTTTGATGAAGGTAGATCAGCTGTTCTGTGTGTGTCCCAAAAAAAAGGAGGCACCGAGATTTGGGCATGGGAACCAAAGTATGAACATACTAACATCTAGGCAGTTATGTCTACATACATAAATTAATAATAAAATGTAACAATAATAAGTAATATCAAAAAAACTCAAATTACAATAAACTGCTATGTCATTTGAATTTGAAAAAAGCGTGGAGGGAACGGGTCGATTGCAAAGCCAACTCGACTTTATTGGCACGTATGCCTTGACAGGGAAACAGCGTTGAACTCAGAGCAATAGCCCTCCATGTTATTAATACTCAAAGCTGGAAACCTCCATCTAAACATAACCTTGCATCGGCAGTAGTACCAACCTTGAACAAATATATTTCCATACTAATGTTGATGGCTGAAATTAATGAAGAATCTAAGTTACTGATTAATTACAAAATTGCTGTAGTGATACATAAATATGAGTGAAAACAAATTACAGAATTGCGAGGAGAAAAATACATGATTGAAAAATTAAATTAAAAAAAAAAAAAAAGAGAAGAAAAATTAAAAATACACTGCCAAGGAAATGGCACATGAGCTTCCTCGTGACCTTCACAGTACGTCACCATTAAATTCCAGAAAACTAGAAACGACCGGTTCTGGCATCAGGAAATTAATAAGGTGGGAAATTGGAAGCTGAATCGTACATATAATAAATGAAATTAATAAGGAAAATGACAATCCTTCAATGAAAATGCATGTATTTCGCTGCACATGAATTTCGGTATTCCATATATAGAATAGCAAATATTTAAAAAATTAAAAAATTAATTCCCGACCGGGAATACTCCCTGCAAATAAATTCCCGGCATGATGGGCACGATCACTGGTAGTACCGTACGATTCGTATGGTACCTCAAGGGACTTTATCGGGATCATCTCTGAAAATTTGAACAAAATCCGATAAAATTAAATAAGCTGAGACCGTAACAAAAACATCACTTTCGCGCATGCTCCTAGTGTACCGCTGCTGATGATCGCGAAGAATGTGATACGGGACCTCAAGAAACCTTGCCGGTATCATCCCTGAAAATCTGACCGAAATCCGTTCAACATTGACCGAGTTATGACCGTCACAAGGAATTTACGTTAGCGCCTGCGCAGAAGCTACCGTTGATTCGATCATGAACTGATAGGGGACCATGTAGAGCTATACCCGCACGATCCCTGAAAATTTGAAGAAAATCGCATCAAAATTGTGGAAATTACGGCTGTTGCAAGGACCGTAACAAGAATATTTCGTTCACGCATGCGCAGAGCGTACCGCTGATGCAATTATGAGGATTGTGTTATGGGACCTCAAGGGACCTTACCCACATCATCCCTGAAAATCTGACCGAAATCCGTTCAACATTGACCGAGTTATGACCGTCACAAGGAATTCACGTTAGAGCCTGCGCAGATGCTACCGTTGATTCGATCATGATGAAGTTGATAGATGACGATCTAGAGCTTTACCCTCACGATCTCTGAAAATTTGGTTAAAATGGGATCAAAATGGTGGAAGTTATGGCTGTTACAAGGAAATGTGGACGGACAGACAGACAGACACGGAACCAAATTTGTTCAGGAGGCTCTGAAACGCAAAATACGAGTGGAAATTTTGATTTTGGAGCAAAAAAATTTTTTCATTTCGAAAGTGAAAACAAAGCTTCCGCTGCCTTGAAGTCTCGGAAGCAAAAGGCTGAGTGAGGTAGAATCAGACAATTTTCCATGGTTCCAGGTTTCTCTCTCACTGCCCTTTGAAGCGGAAATTTCTTTCTGAAAATCTTATATTTAGGTTATTGCCTTTCCTCTTTGATAGGTAAATATGTAGGTTCTCCCAGTTATCCATTTTCGTGCCCCTGCCACAATTTACCCTCTGAATCAATTCTTCTGTTATACTAAAAAATAAAGTGAAGCCTCACATAAACGCTTGCATACGAGTCTGCAACACATTGGGACATTTTATGTCTTTAGTTGAAGACAAGTATGTGTTGCAGACTCGTATGCAAGCTCTAAGAGCCACTCAGCTGATCCGGACCCTGGGCATCGTCACGTAAATGTGCTAAAGAGACTACATACGAAATTACAGCTTCCTAGAGTGTAAAGTATAGAAATTACCTATTAAAATGATTTAGCCACCGCTTCACACATCAAACCGTTCTCGCAATATTTGGATCACCTGCTATGAATCAAATCATCGAAACACCAGCTCAATGAAATCATCAGAAATTAACAAGCGGTGGCAATCATGTTCACAATATCAATTATTGAGAATGATCACCTGAGTGTACACAATTATTCAATTAACTTTGCTCATAACTCAGCTTGTTGGCCACGCACTTCGCAGTAGTTAACATAATATGGTTGGATAAATCGAGAGCTTTCGAACGAATGGTCAACGAATTTTGTGGGATGAAAAACGACGAAGTACCATTTCCCCAGCAACGACTCGGTTGTAAGTGGAAATCATCAAAATATTTTCGTGAGCAATTTTCCTTGACGTTTTTTGACATGGATATGTCTTTTGGCTGGGGGTCAAGGAATTTTTCGCGACACTTTTTTTTCCCGACCGACACTTTTTTTCCCGACCGGCACATTTTCTTTTGATTTTCACGTACAACCGAGGCGTTACTAGGGAAGAGTAACTCCCATAGTTTTCATAGTAGAAAAATCGTTCGCCACTTTTTGGAATGCTCTCATTTTACCACGATATTTTATGACCTCCAAGCCATTGTAGTGTCAAGGAATGCTGATTTATTACTCTAAGTTAAAAACTAATATTGTTTTGTAACCATAATGGAATAATCTTGTGAAAAGAAGGCACTACATGGTTGGTATACAATTGAGTAGTAGGTACCAACTGGTAAGCAGTAAGTACTAGACATATCCATGATCTTTTGTTTTTCCCATCAAGGGAGAAATTAAAATTTTGTTGGATCCATTTGTTTTTTCTAGTTCGAATTCATAAAATTGTTAAACGCATGTTGAAGACTTGTGGAACCTCTCCTATTCGTAGATAGAGGGGTTGGTTATAAATTTTCGCTTTAGGAAAAACAAAACTACCATGTGTAATAGTGGCAATTTATTATATTTGGGTAGGTAGGTAGCTATGATGATGAGAGAGCTATCCTTCAGTTCTAACGCCATGATATACGAGTATGTTTCTCTATCGCGTCCAGCCTAACCTCCTATAAATCACACTCGACGCACTTCTACCAAAAGGATGTCAAACGTTTTTTTTTTTTTTTTTTTTTTTTTTTTTTTTTTTTTTTTTTTCAATGAAATCGAGGGTTTTCTTGAAATATGACCTTCTATGAAAATACAAGTTTGGGGTCGGTTTCTATTTGACATGGATATGTCTTTTGGCTGGGGGTCAAGGAATTTTTCTTGACACTTTTTTTTCCCCGACCGACACTTTTTTTCCCGACCGGCATATTTTCTATTGATTTTCAAGTACAACCAAGGAGTTACTAGGGAAGAGTAACTCCCATAGTTTTCATAGTAGGAAAATCGTTCGCCACTTTTTGGAATGCTCTCATTTTACCACGACATTTCATGACCTCTAAGCCATTGTAGTGTTGAGGAATGTTGATTTATTACTCTGAGTTAAAAAATAATATTGTTTTGTAGCCATAATGGAATAATCTTGTGAAAAGAAGGCACTACATGGTTGGTATATAATTGAGTAGTAGGTACCAACTGGTAAGCAGTAGGTACTAGACATATCCATGATCTTTTGTTTTTCCCATCAAGGGAGGAATTGAAATGTTTGAAGTGTAAACTTCTATAGGCGCACCGCGTCGAAAAATTTTTAGTTTATGTGCCATAGCAAAGACATAAAATGTCAAAATCTTCTGAGATGAATAAGTACCGTTGCTTATAATAACATTAAGTTCTCGTAAGTCTCTCTGTAATGTAGTTACGTATTTCGGGGATTGTGGGAGGGGGGGGGGTAAGTGAGAAGAGCAGAGCGAGGCGAATAGTCGGAGAAGAGGTGGGTGGGAAGGGGGAGGAGGGAGTTCTATGCATTTGAATGTGTCAGCAGACACGGTGGTTGTTGTTAGTGGTGGAGTGGAGGAACACAATAGGACGCCACTGTATCTGAGGAGGAAACGTCAAGAGAGAAAACAATATGACGTCATATCTCCCTTGGAAAGGGTCGCGGGCGGCGGGGGAGGCGGGATGGCGGCGGAAGCAGCGGCGGTAGAGGGAAGGGAAGCCGGGTCGAGATAGCGGTGCCCACCGTGTGATTGTGATTGACGTCCCCCCGCCGCCGCCGCTGTTCCGTCGCGAACAACCGCGAACCCCCGTCGTCGCGGGCCATTGTGGACGACGACGACGAAGCAGAGATGGGACGGGAGGGGAGGGGGGTCATTTCCTCCCCCCCCCCCCCCCCCCCTTCTCATCTACTCCTTTCTATCATCCTATCAACTTGCGGTTGTGCGGGTATCATTTATAGGAGATTACAACTAGTCCTAGTTAGGTCATCATAAGCCACACTCATGAGTTACCCACGCGTTGCGCAGTCCATCATCTAAATAATAGCCTATCCCAATAAAATACTCAAAAATCCTTATATACAGGGTGTCCCATCTAAACGGGCCCATCGGGAAATTACAGCCTTACGGTGCGAGCTATCAAAAAATTGAACTGGACCTTTTTTATAGTATTTCAACTCAGCTTCACGATGCGGAAGTCCGATTTTTATTTTTCCATGTTTTAGGGTCTCAAATCATTGATTGAAACTGACGGTTTCCTCTTGACCCCCCTTTTTTA
This sequence comes from Adelphocoris suturalis, assembly GCA_030762985.1. Taxonomy (NCBI): domain Eukaryota; kingdom Metazoa; phylum Arthropoda; class Insecta; order Hemiptera; family Miridae; genus Adelphocoris; species Adelphocoris suturalis. The sequence continues at coordinate 27,423,992 of CM061044.1, read as the reverse complement.
TTGTTTTTTTTTTCGATTTTAGGTTGAATTTGGAACAGAAAATGCCTCCATGAAATTTTCTTTTTGGGGCTTCGTTTCTGAGTTATTCCACTTTTTGCGGAAGTCCGATTTTCATTTTTCCATGTCTCAAATCATTGATTGAAACTTACGGTTTCCTCTTGACCACCCTTTTTTATCGCTTTTTCCGATTCTAGGTTGAATTCGGAACAGATAAGGCCTCCATGAAATTTTCTTTTAGGGGCTTCGTATCTGAGTTATTCCACTTTTTGCGAAATACAGAAAACCGCCGATTTCTTTCAGACATTACCAACACTTTGTTACTATTTCTATCTTAAATTTTTGAGATGTTCACCACACTTTTGAAATCAGCATTAAACTACTCGTATCTATCATCAGACCCCAGCGTCCATTATCAACAATCACCCTCAGCGGGATGTCGTTACACTTGAACCGCTTACGATTTAAAATAAGTTTTCCAAATCGTCGTTTGAAAAGAAAAAACCCTCAAACTGTTCAATACACACAGAATCACTGTTCAGAATATAGTTTAAAAAATGTACCACAAGGAGACTTCCAGTCAGTTGTGTTGTGATAAATCGAAAATGCCACCTGCTCCTTCTGCAGCCTCTGCTCCTTCTCCTGCAAACTGTATTCAAGGGTCAAGAAAACAACAGCTTCTTGATACTTATTGTTCAGTCTACACTATGATCTTTATTATTTAAAGAACCTTACATTAGTCCAGAATACGGCGTCTCATACGTTCTTCTAATAAATGAGTAATAGTACTGAACAGTTTGAGGGTTTTTTTTTTTTTTTTTTTTTTTTTTTTTCAAACGACGATTTGGAAAACTTTTTTTAAATCGTAAGCGGTTCAAGTGTAATGTCATCCCCCTGATGGTGATTGTTGATTATGGACGCTGGAGTCTGATGATAGCTAGTTAATGCTGATTTCAAAAGTGTGGTGAACATCTGAAAAATTGAAGATAAAAACAGTAAGAAAGTGTTGGTAATGTCTAAAAGAAATCGGCGATTTTCTGTAGTTCGCAAAAAGTGGAATAACTCAGATACGAAGCCCCTAAAAGAAAATTTCAATGAGGCCTTATCTGTTCCGAATTCAACCTAGAATCGGAAAAAGCGATAAAAAAGGGTGGTCAAGAGGAAACCGTAAGTTTCAATCAATGATTTGAGACATGGAAAAATGAAAATCGGACTTCCGCAAAAAGTGGAATGACTCAGAAATGAAGCCCCAAAAAGAAAATTTCATGGAGGCCTTTTCTGTTCCAAATTCAACCTAAAATCGAAAAAAAGCAATAAAAAAGGGGGGTCAAGAGGAAATCGTCAGTTTCAATCAATGATTTGAGACCCTAAAACATGGAAAAATAAAAATCAGAATTCCGCATCGTGAAGCTGAGTTGAAATACTATAAAAAAGGTCCAGTTCAATTTTTCTATAGCTCGCACCGTAATGCTGTAATTTCCCGATGGGCCCGTTTAGACGGGACACCCTGTATATATGAAATGAAATGAAAATGAAATGAAAAAGTATTTATTTCTGAAAAATAGGACAAAACAATTCACCTACAATAAATGAAAGAAATTTAGTCTCCCTAATGGGTGATACCCGCGACAGGGAAAACGAGTTGTTACAATGAGCCTGTAGGTTCTTAAATATTACATTTTTTAAATTCTTAATACAAAAATAATTATATCATGTTGGAGAAATCAATAAAGTGCCATTACATAAGGATAAATAGTACAATCTAGATGATATTTCATTATTTACACACATAAGTATTATTAATCATTATCATGTGTTTTGAGGAAACAATTTTTCAAAATTTCATTCACTTGATTAGGTTGATCTATTAACTTATTTTTAACGATAGAAGGCAGATTGTTAATGCCTTTGTTGAAGGCATGATTGTTGCTTGATATAAAACTAGCCTAGTTTTCTCGCTCGCTTGGTATGGCTGAATTGATCAGATGGTCTTTACTCTTGAATGGGACACGTAGAATGATTGGAAACTGTGGATCATAAGGGTGATTTTAAATGTGTAGGGGATGTTGCTCGCTTCGCTCACTCTCTGTGGGATGTGTAGATGCGATGGGTAGCTGGAATTGGAACCCCCTAGTCGCAGACTTTCGTTTGACCCCATACATGGATTTTTCAGTTTTTCTACCCCCCACAACCACCCCTTACTTATTTCTTATTTATGGTAGCTGGAATTGAAACCCCCTAGTCGTGGACTTTCGTTTGACCCCACACATGGATTTTTCAGTTATTCCACCCCCCACCCCTTACTTATTTATTATTTATGGTAGCTGGAATTGAAACCCTCTAGTTGTGGACTTTCGTTTGAGACCACACACGGATTTTCCAGTTTTTCTACCCCTTACTCCCCCTACACCCCTCACCACCAGCCTCCTTACTTATTTCTCATTTATGGTAGCTGGAATTGAAACCCCCTAGTTGTACTTTCTTTTGAGACCACACACGAATTTTCCAGTTTTTATACCCCCCTCCCCACCACCCCCACCTCTCACAACCACCCCATACTTATTTCTTATTTATGGTAGCTGGAATTAAAACCCATTAGTCGTGGACTTTCGTTTGAGCCCACACACAGATTTTAAAGTTTTTTTACCCCCCACCCCTCACAACCACCCCTTACTGGGCAGGGGCTGCGCAATTTTGATGTGGAATATATTTTGCTCCGGAATCGGCTGGTCATATTAAAAAAATAATCGCGCAAATCGGTTAATCCGTTCAAAAGTGCCCACATACAGACACTTTATTAATATCAAGAAGAAGATCCAAAGTTTGTTTCCATCTATCTATGTATGTTTCTAATGTATGTATGTACGTTTCTATATGTTCCCAATAGACGGCTAACCGCCTGGACCGATTCTGATGGGAGAGGTTGTAATATGATCAGCGAGTTCCAACAACTACATAGGCTATGTTTGAACCTCCAAAACATCCTTCTACTTCATAAACGGAGCTACCCTAAGCAACCAATTTGTTTAGTTCCTGAACTTTTGTTAGTTGTTTGCTAAGAGGCAGTTTGTTAGCGGTGGAAATTCGTGACAAGTGGAGAAGCCTAGACGGGTTGCTGTATGGGTGTTACGAGTGAAGCATAGGTTGCATTATTGAAGGGTTATGGAAGGGAATTTTATATTTCGTGCGAAGAGTGGAAGGGAAAACCGATTTGTTTGGCTCCCGAAATTTTATTATGGTTGCCAACTAGCTGTTCGGGGCATTTCTTCGCGCGTGTTTGGTTTGACGATTTTGATCAGCTGAGTCAGCTAAATTCTCTCGTGTCCACTCTAGGAAGTTGAAATTTGATAGGGAGACTCTCTGGGTCATTAAGCGAATTGAAATGATAGTCTCTTTTCTGATCAGCTGTGGGTGCTAAATTCTCTTCTGTTCACCCTAGGAAGTTGAAATTTGATATGGTGACTCTAATACATTAAAAGACGATTGAAATTGTAGTCTCTTTCCTGATCAGTTGTGGGAGCTAAATTCTTTCCTATTCACCCTAGGAAGCTGAAATTTGATAGGGTGCCTCTATGGGAGTTTCCGAATCATCTGACTGTGTTAAATTCTATCCTGTTAACCCTAGGAAGTTGAAATTTTATAGGGAGACTTTATGGAACGTTAAAAGACGATTGAAATTATGAGCTCTTTCCTAATCAGCTGAGTGAGCAAAAACTGTAGGAAGTTGAAATCTGATAAGGAGACTCTCTGTTTATTAGGTTGTGGCAGTAACAACAGTTGCCACGGTAAGTAAGAAACGTAGTGTAGTTACTAACATCTAGGAGAGTTATTTCTGAACGATTACTGCTGAACGATTCTCTGGTTAAGCCTAGGAAGTTGAAGTATTATAAAGAGGCTCTCTGGGTCATGAAGAGACGATTGAAATGATGGGCCCTTTCATGATCAGCTGAGTGACCTAAATCTCTCCTGTTTACCCTAGGAAGATGAAATTTGACCGAGAGGCTCTCTGGGTCATTATGAGACGATTGAGATGGCGGTCTCGATTCTGATCAGCTGAGTGAGCTAAATTCTCTCCAGTTCACCCTAGGAAGTTGAAATTCGATAGGGAGACAATCTGGTATTTAGTGATAGTAATATTGATATTATCCCACTTCGGAGACTTTTCTGAAGCCGTCTATTAGTTCTAATGCATTTATGTTGGAGGGATATTCTATGTTCAGAGTAGATAGAGTGGGGAAGGGGAGAAGTGGTATGGCAGTGTACGTGAACAATGCTTATCAACATAAGTTTGCTTTCCATTCTTCGTCGATGTTTTCAAACTCTCCTGAATTTCTATTCATAGAGATGGGGTTGAGGTCTTCAAAAATACTGGCTGGCGTTTTATATAGACCACCTAAATCAGTGAATATGATTTCTGACTTTAATGAATTAGCTGAGGTCTCACATGAGTATGTGCCTGTATACTTGGAGATTGGAATGTTGATCTTCTTGTTGATTCTTATGATTCTAGATATTTATCTGGCTGTGTCAAATCTAATAACTTGAATATTCTACCGTTAAATGCTACTCACCACACTATTTTTCCACAAGCACATACCCAAATTGATCATATCCTAATCAACAATTCATTGTTAGTATCGAAATTTGGGCAGTTTCATGTAAGTGGTATGTCCAGGCATGAACTGACTTACTGTTGCGAGCAATCAAGTCATGCACCTTGGAAGTTTCAAATTCGCTGTCGGTGAAGGGGTTGAATGGTCGTTTGGGGGGGGGGGGGGGATTATTTCCGAGAAATCATGATATTCTTGTTTTTTCTCTTATTTTAATTCTCACCAAAATTATATACAATCCATTCATAGGGACATCACTGTAATACATGCATTAGTTTCCAATATGTTTACAGATTGTTTAGCATATTTTAATATAATTTAAGTCAATTGTTAACTGTTAAAAATTAAATTAAATTTAAGTTCATTTTTATACACTGTTTTAAATAAATTCCGGAATGAATAATAGTTTATCGATGATGAAGTTTTTCGAATTAATATTCTGCAAAAACATAGTATTACCCATTTGTAGTCCGGTTTTGAGCAAATTCTTTGAAAAGCAGGCAATTTTTTGTACTCAAAAAGTGCTGTTTAACATACTCGACCTTTCTTTATAGCACTTTTTTTTTCTTGTAAAACAGGTTTTTATGTCAATTGTATGGAGAGTATTATCGTCTGGTATACCCCATACATGTATACACTTGAGGCAAAATACCTGATTTCTATGAAAAATGTGTTGGAAAATTTTATTTTTTTGAAATTTAGGAGCTACTGCAATATTTTCATTTTATTTAATAATTCGCTGCAAGTAAAATTAAAAATGAATAATAATCACAATAATCATTCTCATTGTTCTTATAACTTTTGTAGGAAGGCAGCATTGGGTGGTGGCAGTGCGCTGATACCAACAGCTCCGAGTTTTTGTATTTAAGAATTTCTTAGTACGCTGAATTTCTCAGTATTTTGATATTTTTGTTCTTATCTACAGTTTCATTTCTGCCATCTTCAGGTGGGGTACTTGCAAGCATTGGTTTATCAATGTCCAAGGGAATTTATTCATGTACATAGTAGGTACCTACATAATTAAAATTAATCGTGTCCATTCAGTTTGCTTGTAGACCTTGTGGTAAGTAGGGTAGGAAAGAAAAATGGAAAATCTACATAGATAATTAAGTGGTCCATTAAGAAAGTATTCGATCCCGGAATCTCCGTTTTAAAGCTGAGAGAGCCCACAGTTTGCTAAGAAATATCTCGGACGATTTCAAGTTATAGGCGGTGAACTGGGGGGGAAATGGGTCGAACGAGTGAGTGGAGCGTTTAAGTACAAAACCGGGATTAGTTTCGGACAACGTTTATGCCCTTCCGTGAAATAGGTCGGCCATATTTAAAGTTAAATTACCAAAGATGATCCCTTTCCCCCCTCTCGAAGCATTGCGGGAAGGAGAAATAGGTGGATTTTTGTAACGAGGTAAAAGAGGGTTGTTTTAGGTACCAACACTGCGTTTTCTACCTCTATTTTCACCCCCAAAAGCGCGGGAGGGGGTGAAGCGATACTAGCGCCTCTACGTGTTTTTCCGCAAGGCGCCGCCAGGGGGTGTATATAAACTGAATTGTAATGAGTCTGAAGGAAACCCCTTCAGAAAGGGTGGGGGTAAAGGCTATTTCCTCCCCTGTTAAATACACCAGTCATTACGCTAAGTGCTGGAACCCCAAAGTACACACCTGGGCCTCTTGGCGGCGGGGGCTCCTTTCTAAATTATACACTATATATAATTATTTACAGAGTGGCTTTTCGCAAGGGTTTTCCTGATAGGAACGAGCGGAGTGTGAGGGGCAAAAGCCGTTTCAACGTCAACCCGTTTTATTTATACATCCGGATATATATGTTCTCACGCCTTTTGAGCTGAAAACTCCACCACAGTCGAGTAACGCACATTTACACGTCCACCTTGACGAGTGTGTGCTTCCTACTAGGACATCCCAAATTTGGGTCGCAGACTCAAGAGAACATTTCCCTTAAAAGCATCCAAGAGTTCCCCTTAAGCTTCTTACGACGCCGCAAGCTATTTTCTGGCCGAGGTGAACCCTCAAGTTTCATGTTACCCTCTTTTTTTCGCTACCTTGTTATTTCGTATTTTACAACTTTCACTTAACTTTTTACGGGGTTTGTGTTTATTTAGGGTAAAATTTTAACGTTTTTGCGGGTTTAGCATAGTAGGAAATGGATTATTCGCGTGATAATATCGTTATGAATGCGGTGTAATGCGTCAAAGAACGTATCTTTCCTACATCGTAGGATCGTAACTTCCTATAGTGATTCTTGGTTTAAATCTCACAAGGTTACTAGATATATATTTGTCAGAACCAATCACTGACTGACCGATCGCTTTCAATGGTTCTCTTATCATCTGATACGTTGGTCTTGTCACCAACATAGTTTCCAGATGCCCTTTGCATACTGTATACATATGATAATATTGGCCTTCCAGCGTCATGTGATAGATGTGTGGAATAGTTTTCTCTAAACCATGCACTCAATAGCAAAAGAAGGGGATTCGTAAGAAATGGGAATTATCAGAGTCGTAGTACAATGGCAGCCTTGACGAAAACGGAGTACCTGGTCACGTTGCAGACATTATGACCCACGTTGTTTAGGATAGGGAGGAATCGCCTTTCGTTGAGCTTCGTGTGACGCTTCCTCCATTGCCTCTCGTAGAATGAAAAAGCTGGTGGCACCACTCATATGACAAGCACGGAATATGCCGGAGGACCTTCAAGTCACATTCATTACGCTCATTACTTTCAGCGAGGAAGTGTTGCATAGTGAATTCATTTCTTTCGAGGGAGCAATGGTGGAAGTTTTTGCAAGAAAATAGGAGAGACCGAGGTCACAGCTTGCAGGATGGATGGAAAGGACGAAGATCCAGGAAGTTACCAACCGAGCTGTGTCAATGAGGCTTAGACACACGAGAAGATGCATTCAATCTCCATACATTAAACAACGAGATAGATTGCATCGGTCTCGAAGACAGTGATCCCCTTCTTCTCATATAGGGCATCATAAAATTGTGTTGCTGATAAATCTTGGTTGTCCGATGCTGCTGGGAGTACCAAAATCCAAAGCGATGAACTATTGACCCACTGTAGGACTCTTTTTTGTATTTAGCTCATTAATTTATATCACATAAGAACTTTTTATCGTCTCTCTTCGGTCTTTCTCCTCCTCCACATAAGAACTTTTGATTCATTACGTCTCTCTTCGGTCTTTCTCCTCCTCCGTCCCAACTCTGATAACATGTTCGTTGTGGTCTGCCCACATTCTAGGGTTTACTTGACCAGTATGAATTGATTCAGCCAAATCTTCAGTTTATATAACCGACGTGTGGTATGTATGGGAAGAATTAAGAGGATTCTGAATGCCCAGTCCTCAAAACCTCTCCGGGAAGCTCATAAATTCAGCTTCTGAGTCGCTCATTTCTCGTCCCAATCATATTCGAATCCTGCTGGTATGGGGGCGGCAAAGAGGTCCATACTCTGTCGTAAATCCATCAACGATCCTTTGCGTGAAAACCCATTCAAATTATAAGGACTTGGTCGATTTTGTATGGACTGCTAGGGAGCTCTTTCTCGCAGCATTGGCACATTTTAGTTTGCTGTTCACTTGCATTTCGACCTTTAGGCGGACAAATCTTTTTTCTGGTCAATAGGTCTTGTCATCTCACCAAGATACCTACCGTTGGGAACAAACAACCGGTAACCAAGTTCCATCGACAATAAAATAAACATTTAACACTTAAATAACTATTGAACTATACGTATATTTCTTACTATTGTACATGCAAGATAGAAATTTGATAGAAAACAGAAGTAGGGATAATGAGAGTTTCACGTCGATGGGGGAACGCGTCGTTGCAATGAATAAAATTACAATATGTTAATAATAATTAGTTCAAGTATGCGCGGAGTGAATGTCGATATAATTACATTATTACACTCCCCCTTACGATCACAGGCGTACGACCATTGACGTTCATGGTTCGATTTCTCAGAGTCCCAGTTCCGTTCGTGGTAAACAAATTTTGGAACTGGTAGGGGTTTTGTGAAGAAATCAGCGTCCATTTCATCTGTAGGATGATATTCATTTTTTTAAAGTCCATCACTGACTACTTCTCTGATAAAATGTTCGGATATTTTATTTTTTGTATTTTGAACTGTTTGATTGTCTGACATGCTAGTCGTAGACTGATTTTCATTCAAAATCATGACACATTCCAAATTCAGTTCTTAAACAGTTGCCAATTCTTCTTTGGCTTCATGAGTTAGTGAACAGTATTCTGCTCCACATCTCGATAGTACTCAGGATTTGTTTCTTGGACTCCCAAGTGAAAACAGCTCCACTATAATTGACGCAATATCCGGAATCGGAGTGATAATCATCTTTATCACTTGCCCAATTAGCATTTACCATACCAATGAGGTTTCGTTCAGTTCGGTGATGTATCGAGGCTAACGTTTTTGTGCCTTTCGAACAGCGTAGCACCTGCTTTGCTGCTTGCCAATGTTTATTCCCATAACAATTATTGAACTGGCTTAGATAGCTTACAGCATACGCTATGTCAGGTCTTGTAGCAAATGCAAAATACTTAAGGGATCCCATTAGGTAAACTGCTGTAATTCTTCGAATCAGACTCCATCAGATTCATCCCTGGTTCCGTGGGATTCACAACAGGCTTGCAGTCTTCAATTTCGAATTTACGTTTATCGTTAAGTTGATGTCCGTTTATCAATGAATTTCTCTAGCGATTTATGAAAAAATATCCAGTAAAACTCAAACATATGCAAAAAATTAGGTAGTTTTGGCTGTAGGCATCCAAATATGATCCGGTATCGAAGAGTTAAGTAAGTATTTAAATTAAATACCTTTATCATGAATGGAAATTCTGGTTACACTAAACAAATTCATATTTTCATTAGTTTTTGTTTAATCTCTCTTCATTTCTTATTAGCTATTTTTTTAACATTTGCTAAAAAATCCAATCTTGCGCCAAAAAATCACGCTTTCCAAATGAGAAGATGAGTATATTGGCCATGTTTAGCTCATTAAATTGCTCCAATTTCGAAAAATGTGCTTGAAAAAAAAAAAAAAAAAAAAAAAAAAAAAAAAATCACTACGAATTGCTGAAAACGGCTAAAAATCCTTATACGAGTATGTATTATATATATATAAATAAATATATATATATATATATATATATATATATATATATATATATATATATATATATATATATATTTACATTTATATTTTTTTTTTCTAGCAGCATTTTAATCAAAAAAGTTTATCATCAATGAACTAGACCATTAAAATAATTTGCTGGAGAATGTATAGAAATTTCAGTAACATTTGCTGAAAAATCTATACAAAAGGTAAAATTCCAAAATCTTTATTGAATCGCAGAATCTTATTTAGGACGAGTTTTCGGTCATAAAATTGGTGTTGATAATTTTTTTTTTTGAATTCGAAGTGCTCAAATTTCAGAACAATGTATAATACGATATATTACGGAAATTAGCTCATACGATCGTGCTCCATAGAAGTACCGGTTCACAGCGCTTTAACTCCACGCACTTTGCATAGTTTTGGGTTTTCCCAAATTTACAAATGAATTTATAACCAAACGGTCTCGCCTCTTCTAAACGCCAAGAAAATTATCGAGCTCTGGAGAAACTAAGGAAATGGAAAAAAAAGCAATTTTCCAAGGAGAGAGCACAAGGGGTATTGTCAAGCTGCTAATTGACCTGTCAGGGACGGCAACAAAACGAATAGTCCAATTAACCACTTCAAGCTGCTTCCCTCCCGAAACCTTTCATTTTCCTAATTATTTTGTCGAGTGCATTTTATCACTTACGCCCGAAAAACACCTCGTTATAGTGAAGACTCCGTTAAAATGGGAAGCGTGAGATCCAGTGAGGAATTGGCGCTAACTGGGTTTGCAGAGGCAGGTGCGTATTTCCGAGAGTTCGTCTTCAAGTGGGGAAGTGGCCGAGTGGAGGCGAAGCTAATGAATTTGAAGGGCCTCTTGAACCGGGAATTCTCTTTAGATTGGAGTTCCTAAGCATTATTAATTAAATGTGGGAAGAAGGTGTTGATACCGTTGTATGATGATCTCAACCACTACCAATTAAACTATGTTTTGGGGGTTTTCGAGCGTTGGTCGAAAACCCCCAAAACATAGTTTGATCGGAAGTGGTCGAGATCATCATACATCGGTATTATCAACATGGAGGACAACATGCAGCAACTGAGTAATGAGCAACAAGGAGGTTTTTTCAACCAGCTCCGGGTACAGTATGGACAACAGGCTACTAGACTAGCTCACCACATCGGGATGAATTTTAAGAAACTTGCAAGCAGAAAGAATATAATTTATAAAAAATCGGACCAATCCTCGAAAACCCCCAAAACATAGAAGGTGTTGATTTCGAGCATAATTTCGAACTTCAACACGTATTTCCAATAATTTTAACACAGAATGTGTTTTAGCCATGGACTAACTAGCCGAAAATGGAACGCGGGATGGTAACGAAATGTGTGACGGATGATTTTCACGTACAACCGAGTCGTTGCTAGGGAAATGGTACTTCGTCGTTTTTCATCCCACGAAATTCGTTGACCATTCTTTCGAAAGCTCTCGATTTACCTAACCGTATTATGTTAACTACTGCGAAGTGCGTGTCCAACAAACTGAGTTATGAGCATGGTTATATAAATAATTGTTTACACACAGGTGATCATTCTCAATAATTGATATTGTGAACATGATTGCAACCGCTTGTTAATTTCTGCTGATTTCATTGAGCTTGTGTTTCGATGATTTGATTCATAGCAGGTGATCTGAGTATTACGAAAACGGTTTGATTTGTGAAGCGGAGGTTAAATAATTTGAATAGGTAATTTCTATACTTTACACTCTAGGAAGCTGTAATTTCGTTTGTAGCCTCTTTAGGACATTTACTTGACGATGCTCAGGGTCCGGATCAGATGTGTGGCTCTTAAAGCTAATTTCTATGCTTTACACTCTAGGAAGCTGTAATTTCGTATGTAGCCTCTTTAGGAAATTTACTTGACGATGCTCAGGGTCCGGATCAGATGTGTGGCTCTTAAAGCTAATTTCTATGGTTTACACTCTAGGAAGCTGTAATTTCGTATGTAGCCTCTTTAGGACATTTACTTGACGATGTCCAGGGTCCGGATCAGATGAGTGGCTTTTAAAGCTAATTTCTATACTTTACACTCCAGGAAGCTGTAATTTCGTATGTAGCCTCTTTAGGACATTTACTTGATAAATCGCTCTTGATTTATCACGAATTTATTTCGTTTTTTTTTTTTTTTTTCGTAGTTTCATACTATAACTATATAAATTGATGTTATAAATGAATAGTAAACAATGACGCTTGTTTGGTTGTCACTTGGTTGCGCGACAACGCAAACACATTCTGTGTTTCAATAATTTCGTCCGAAGTATGTAAATAGAGGTAACCGGGGGTCCAGGGGCTTGCCCCCTGGCGAGGCGCGGAGCGCCGAGTTTTTTAAAGTATATTTATATAGATGGATAGAATGAGGGGGATATCCGCCTGAAAGTTATAAGTTTTAGGTTTCTCTTCTACTTTTAGCGAATTTATGAAGAAAATTAAGCTATTGCTCTCGCCTCAAAATTTGTAGAATGTGAATTTTTGAAAAAATTTTATGCAGAAATCCGTTTCAGGCTATTCTGAATCATATTTTGAAGTTTAACGCATTTTTTTATGTATGTATATATGTATGTATATATGTATGTATGTATATATATGTATGTATGTATGTGTCATTCCAGACGATAACTGTCCGTAGAATTGTGCTAGAAACTTCAAACAAATTTTAAATGTTAAGGACACAAAACGAAAGTTCAAGTTCGTTGGCCAGCATGATCGGATTACATCTTCGGGTTGAAATTTTCAAAAATGTAGTCAAAAATTTCAAAATAGCCTGTTTTTTGCGATTTGTTGTGCGAAATAATTTTTTCAGCATACTAACATGTGGTATATTCGGAATCAGCGTAAAATTTCCTATAAGAATATGTATCAAGTTTTCAAAAATTTCAAAGTTGAAAAATCAGTCAAAAATCGCAATAATGCCGTTCGCTAGTAGTAAAAATCGGTAATATTTGCATGAAACATTGTCCAAATTCAGATTGAACTACTCTTATGGAAGTATCCCTGTATAACCAATCCTAGAACCTTGCTGTTTAAAACGTAGGTAGTAGGTGCTTTCAAAAAAAAAAAAAATGTAATCACAACTGATGAGTTTACTCTGTGCATGTGTTAATAATTTGATTCCATGTTTGTCTATCAAAATCATAAACTGAAATTTCTCAACACGATCAATAGCGACTGAAATGTCGAAGATTTCTTCAAAAATTCGCTCATGGGGTCATGCTGCATGACTGGACTTTTTTCAATTGCTTCCTTCCGAGACTGCAAGGCAGCGGAAGCTTTGTTTTCACTTTCGAAATTTGCTCCAAAATCAAAATTTCTACTCGCATTTTGCGTTTCAGAGCCTCCTGAACAAATTTGGTTCCGTGTCTGTCTGTCTGTCTGTCCGTCCACATTTCCTTGTAATAGCCATAACTTCCACAATTTTGATCCGATTTTAACCAAATTTTCAGGGATCGTGCGGGTTAAGCTCTAGATGGTTCCTTATCAACTTCATTATGATCGAATCAACGGTAGCTTCTGCGCAGGCGTTAACGTGAATTCCTTGTGACGGTCATAACTCGGTCAATGTTGAACGGATTTCGGTCAGATTTTCAGGGATGATGTGGGTAAGGTCCCTTGAGGTTCCATACGACAATCATCATAATTGCATTGCTCTGCGCATGCGTGAACGAAATATTCTTGTTACGGTCCTTGCAACAGCCGTAATTTCCACAATTTTGATGCGATTTTCTTCAAATTTTTAGGGATTGTGCGGGTATAGCTCTACATGGTCCCCTATCAGTTCCGTCATGATCGAATGAACGGTATAGCCTCTTATTAATTTAAGTTATTATATATTATGTACCATTCAGCTCCCAATTTCCCACCTTATTAATTCCCTGATGCCAGAACCGGTCGTTTCTAGTTTTCTGGAATTTAATGGTGACGTACTGTGAAGGTAACGAGGATGCTCATGTGCCATTTCCTTGGCAGTATATTTTCATCTTATTTCATTAATTTGTATCTATCCTTCATATCGGCAAGAGTGCGCTATCCTCCAGTCCAGGTCACCTCACCTTCCTCCTGGAGCCTCTTATTCTCAATGAAACAGCCCGTATGATCGAAATTTGGGTTTTAACTCTCACCCATTGGGTGATGTGCGACAAGGGCTTCTGCCATTTTTGGTTTATTATTTCCAATAATAAGCCTATGTGATCGTGTAGCAAAAAATTTTTATAACCCCCCCTCAAACTTTGTCACTTTACGTTTCAAGGTGCGTAGAATCCAAATTTGAAATGTCCGTCCGCCGTTCGCCGTCCGGGCCATAAAAAGCCTAAGAATTGACTTAAAAAACCCGTTCTTTCGCACATAGACTCCATTTGGGGTCTAGTTGGTCCTAACGTTTAACCATCCCGATCGCTTTACTCGCATAGATGCTATGGACCAAAAACGGGCGAAAAAGTGTCTTTTTCGAGGCTTTGAGTGTTAGACTTACGCACGCACGCACGCACGCCTGGCACGCTTGGCAGGGGGTCACGGTTGGTGGCGAGGGGGGGTGAGCGGGGGTGGAGTGAGAGGAGGCGCCGCGGCACCTTGTGGTGTCTGGGGTGACCAGGGGCGTAGCAGAGGGGTGTAGGAGAATGGATATTCATTACTTTTACGTGTTATACCCATATAATACACCGCGGCACCATGAGGTGGGTACGGCGTTCCTTCGAGGCATGAATATATGTTTTTTTCTAGGTCATATTTGTGTGTTAATACCAATGCTTTGCCTACGCATATTTAATAACATATCCTCTCGACTTTTCGTACGTACTTAGATAATGATCTTATTAAGGCAATAACTATTTGAATAGATAGTAGCTCAAATCGAGAAATATAAACACGCGTATAGTATAGGTTGTGGCAACTCGAAATAGGATACGCCGAGGAGTCTGGACGGGCCTTATGACGTACGCAAGCCAACTAAAACTACGATCATAGTCAATTGAAAAAATAATAAACCTTTATGAAATAATTTGCAGCGTTTCTTCAGATAGCACACATGCAATCCTCGTAAGAAAACATTCAAATTCTATGTGCAAGGCGCCGTCACATGAAACCACCAGTGATATGAAGAATCCCCTCAAGTCTGCTGCTGCATTGTATTTGGCATGTTTGGCGTTTGCTGCATTTTGGGATATTGTTTTCCAACCCTGAGCGCAGTATGAGGCGGCGTCAGCGTTAATCACGCGCGTATCACAGTACGCAGTTCTCTCTGCGTCCCAGAATCCGTGTACTTTAAATCTGCAATTAGTTTTGGGGCAATTATAATTGATCAGGGATATGCAGGGTATCACGAAATTACATGAATGTTAATGAAGCGGCAGCGTTTAGGGGACAGAATTCATTTTTAAACCTATATATTTTGGTTTATTATTTTCAATAATGATCCTTTGAAATCAACCGAGAAAAAAAAAAGTTAACCCCCCCCCCCCCCCCCCCCCGCCACCCGGTAAATTTGATGATTTACGTTTCAAGATGCGTAGAATCCAAAGTTCGAATAAAAAAAGAAAATCCGTCCATCCGGCTTTTCTCCAAGATTACTAGACTAAACTTTTAAAACTTGTGTTAAATATCACATTTGGGGTCTAGATGAGCCTAAAAGCTCGGTAACAGATCTGAAATACAACTACAAAGTATGGAGGGAGTCAGATCAGCTTTGGAACCTGTGATGCTAATTTTGGGTCTTAATCGTTATACGACCGCTTGTGGTCTTTTCTATGATACATCCGCAAAACAAGTTTCTATAGAAACAGAAATTGATACATGTTCTAAAAACCGTTCCCTAATAATTTTTACATCCACTGTGGTAAAATAGATCAGAACGCAGTGCATAGTTTGGTGATCTGGATGCTCACAAGCTCGCATCTAAAAAATATATTACATCAAGTAGTCAATCCCTTAGCAAAAATTCAGAGTTGTTGGCCATGTAGGTAAGAATGATGTGTATACTGCCGTACTGAGAATTGATCCCGTATCTGACCAAACCCTACTTTTGGGAAAATGCGTCTCTAGGTTTCGAATCAAAATTTCCTGATATAAGCTCTATTTTACGTTGTCTCAAGCTCCAAAAGCACTCATTCCAAAGCCAATTTCTGGCGGAAAAAACATTATTTTGGTCAGAAAATTGCAAAAAAAAGGTGTAGAACATAATAATGTAGGTACTAGGCGATTTCCTCGTATCTGGTGCACATACGAGTTTTCGTTTTGTAATAAGACTGATGCGTTTTTTCTAATACAAAATCAGTACTGCTCTACGTAGCAAAAAAAAAAACTATTCTCTCGTATATATGCAGGATACTAGGAGAAATAATCGTGGTATCCAACCTCTGAAAACCGTATCTGATATGACAAGAGAAAATACATTCGTATGATCAAAATACTGGGAAGAAAAATAGTATCTGCCTCTGATTCCGAAATCGTATCAGCCCACGAGTCCTAAAATACTAAGAAATAAAGTCTTATCTGGACTTTCGAGAGTGTCGCGATTCGTGTTTACCTGAATACCAATAAAATAATCGCATCTGATGCCCGGATGCGGGTTTTACTCTAGAAAAGGCCAGTTACGGGATTTTCATTAGTAAATCGAACTAAAACGTAGTTAATGCGATAATTGTAAGCCGATTTTGAGGCATTTCCCGTTGAGATCTGACTTCGAGACTTGCAAAATCGAAAGAAAACACCCCCCCCAAACGATGGGTACCATTATCTCAATATGGCCAAAAAATGCAGATACGGGATAATATATTCTTAGTACGGCAGTATAGTTAGGAGGTCTGGATGCTCGCAAGCTCGCATTTAAAAAATACATAACATCAAGTAGCCAATCTCTTAGTAAAATTTCAGATTAGTTAGACACACAGGTCAAAATGAATTAACAGTAGTGAATTAACGAAAAAGTTCCATTTTTTATCAGGTAGGTACAAGTTTTCATTTTATAGATAATTTCATCAATTTCATAAAAACAACTATCGTTCTGTTTCTATAGAAAATTCTTTTGCGGTTGTATAACAAAAAAGATTGTAAGCGGTCGTATAACGAAAAAGACCCTAATTTCTTTCCAAATACTCACGTTGCTGTTATTAATGTGGAGCTCCTTCGAGAATCCTCGGAAACAATTACGAAGTACGGAGGCGTTCTAATCAGCTGAGGGGCTCTCTGAGTCTATATTCTTCCCTTACCTTTTTTTTTTTTTTTTTTTTTTTTTTTTTTTTGTAAAATTGCGGGGTCTCGAAACTGTAAAGGTGTGAACCTTTTGGGAGGCAAGCTGCGCCATATTCTGATCATATTTTACCAAAGGGGTTTAATAATGATAGACCAGTAACCTGCGTTGAAGGGCTATCTAACACAGAAATAATTGAGGAGCTGACATGGAAAAGCAGTTAAGTCCAAAAATCGAAAGAAAATTTTTTTTCGTCGAAGTGCAAGTAAGCAGTCACGCCAACGGCGTGGGAAAAGCCTTTGGTCCTCCCGTCCTTGCTAGATCGCACCGTGAATAAATGTGTGACCTTTGCATGGAGGAGAGATTATGTCCAACAAATCTGATAAGAGTTCAGAGGGAGTTCCTATGAAATTTGATTTTTGGACTTAACTGCTTTTCCATGTCAGCTCCTCAATTAACCGTTGTGTAATAATTTGCAGCGTTTTTGAAGATTCATCTATTTCGTTATTACCGATTTTTTAATGTATTATATCATCTTTTGCTTACACTAATTTGAATACCCACAATTTTTTGTTATAGTCTCTCACATTTCGGTCTGTATAGTTCGTGAGGCCGTATAATGCAAAAGTCCCGTGTATTCCTGGATTTTGTGAAAAAAAGTAAAACCTTTCATTTTTTGGGTAATTTATCAATTGAGCTAAGAAAAACTCCTTTAATATCGCTGCTGTAGAAAATTGTTCAAGCTTTGTGGTCGTATAATAGAAAAAGTTCCAGTCATGCAGCATGATCGTATGAGCGAATTTTCATAAACTATCTACTGTACTATAGTATGTTAAATTGCATTGAAATTTGAGCAATTTTAGTTGCCAGAAATGGTTTAAAAACCAATTTTATGGTACAAAACTTATTCTAAATAAAATTCCACTGATCCATAAGGGATTTTTGATTTTTAAATTTTTTTGCAGTTTTTATAGATATTTTAGCAAATTTTAATGACATTTAAGTACATTTTTCATCATAATTTTGAGCAAAAATTTTTAATGTCCTAGTTAATCGTTGAAAATTTAGTTTTGACTAAAATTCTGCAAAAAAATAGAAATTTAACGATTTTTGGCCGTTTTTAGCCATTTTTAGTGATTTTTTGGGTACATTTTTCGAAATTTGACCAATTTAATGTGCTCAAAAATTGTTGTCCAACGAACTCATCCTTTCTTTTGAAATGCTCGATTTTTTGGCGAAAGAACGAAGTTTTTATCTCAATTCTATCGAGAGTTATCGTCTGGAATGACACATACATATATATATATATATATACATATATATATATATACATATATATATATATACATATAAAAAAGCGTTAAAATCCAGGAATCATTTCAGAATGCCTCAAAACAGATTTCGATGAAGAAAATTTTTGAAAATTTTTATTTTAAAATTTTTGGAGCCATTGCAATAGCTTTATTTTCTAAGAAAATTCGCTAAAAGACGCGAACTTTGATCAGAGTTGGTCGGTTTCTAATCCTCGATGGTAATCGATCTTACAACACATCCCAATAAAATGACGTTATGCGTGCGAGAAAGCTATGTGCAACTTGGCAGACGTTTTCCCTTGTAAAATTGTACAGGAGTTCATTTGAACGAATTTTGTATCAGTTTACTGTAGTTCCTTATCGTGCCTTACATAGTCTTATTTATGCTTGTATTTTATTGCCGAAGCATTATATTATGTAATCGAGTTTCACTTATCTATTCATCTGGATTGCTGAAGGGAACGCTGAATAAAACATGAGATTGAATCGAGGAAGAAGGCGCCGCTCCGTGACGCCTCGGACGGCGAACTCCGGACGGGTGAAAGATGTTGAGATGTGAAGAGAGAGTCAGTGTGGGAGCGAGGGAGCTAGTGTGCGATACAGCGAGTCAGTGCGAGAGGGAAACATGCGAGTTTCAGCTGTAAAAGGGAGAGGGAGATGTATATTTGATGGTTACCCCAGCTCACCTCGCCCATGCACGTCCCACAGGCACCCTGACTTATGTCTCTGCCCCCCTCTTTAAAACCCCCTCGCCTACAAGGGAAACCCCTTTTAACCTCCCATGTCACCCCTCTCCCTCCCACTCGCTCTCTCTTCATCCCTCTCTATCTCTCTCGCACTCTCTCCGTCCTATTTCCCTCAACTGAAACCGCATCCCTGAGCCCTCTCCTCAATGAAACATTCACTTTTATGACCATAATGAGCCTCTCCCTGCCCGTTGTTTTTTCCCCTCTGCTTGACATACGGTGGGAAACTACCTGACTGAGCCCCTCCAGTTGTATGAACATGACAATGCACGTGTGCGTATCCCTGACACGAACCTCATCCAGCTAAAGTTACTGTGATGGAGTTCCTCCACAACTTATCTTAGGGGTTCGGATTGCAATTTTCTGTCTTATTCAGCAAAACATCCGCTAGCAAACTCTCACTAGACTAGGGCTGCCATATCTTTTCGACGTAAGTAGGGACAGCGTAAGCTAAAAGTCGGGACATATCGGGACAGCCTAAAGTAGAAAATCGGGACCAGAATCGGGACAAGATATACTTCAAGTCTGACAAAATATAACGACTAAGTTTTATTATTGGAAAAAATACAATAGGTATTGAAAAGTAGGAGAAACATATTATTTAAAAAAAAAAAAAAAACGAAATATCACATTTGAGTGCTTAGATCATCCAGGTATTACATAGACCTATAAATTTCAAATAGTCAAAGGTGTCCGGCTACCTACCTGCAATGAAGGACATCAGTTTATCCAGTTTTCATCCTGGGCTTACAAAATACTTCGGAGATTCAACTACTTTAAAAATCGGGACGAAGTCGGGACAGCAAAAAAAAAAATAATCGGGACGCTTCAAAAATCATGACGGGACGCCAGGGACACCTCGAAAATCGGGACATGTCCCGATAAATCGGGACGGATGGCAGCCCTGCACTAGACCAGACATATATTTCGCTATCGAGAGGTTTTTGTAATCGAGAAAATCCCTCAATAGTGGAAACCATCTTCTGTTGAGAGGTTTTACCACGACTTATTAGAGTTGCTGGTTACCATAGCGTTCCTCCACGCTGTACGTCCAACAAGGAAAATCACAAATCTTTGCTTGCGATTCCGCAATACAGTGGGACAATAATTTTTTTTTAAATAATTTAATAATGATTAACAGGACGTTTCCATTTGTTTTCGTCACGTCACGAGCGTCACGTCACGGTGGGGTTTTTCTATTGATTTTCACTTACAGCCAATGCGTTACTAGGGAAGTGTAACTCCCTTAGTTATCATAGCAGGAAAATCGTTAGCCACTTTTTGGAATACCTACTCTCATTTTATCACAGCATGTCATAATCCCTAAGCCTCTGTAGTGTCAAGGAAAGCTGATTTATTACGCTCCGTTATGAACTAATATTGCTAAGTAACCATAATGAACTAATAATGTGTAAAATTAATCATTATTAAATGATCTGACTGTAGAACCGTAGGTCTACCGTCCGTTTTTTGACATTTTATGTCTTTGCTCTGGCACATAACTCGAAAACCGTTACCAAATTTGTTACCAAATAATTTTGATGATTTCCGCTTACAACCGAGTCGTTGCTAGGGAAATGGTACTTCGTCGTTTTTCATCCCACAAAATTCGTTAACCATTCGTTCAAAAGCTCTCGATTTATCCAACCATATTATGGTAACTACTGCGAAGTTGTTAATTTCTGATGATTTCGTTGAGCTGGTGTTTCGATGATTTAATTCATAGCAGGTGATCCGAATATTGCGAGAACGGTTTGATTTGTGAAGTGGTGGTTACATAAGCTAAGGATCGTGTAACCTCGTGTAACCTATGTAACCGAAGGTGAAATTTGGGAGGGAGGCTCAAGGTAGAATGCTGAAGACGCCTGGGTGATTACTGATCAGAGGACTGAGCTCCAAAAGCATTTTCTTTCCTATTCAATGCAGGAAGTTTGAAATTTGGGAGGGAGTTTCAAGGGAGAATGCTGAAGACGCCAGGGTGATCACTGATCAGCTGAGTGAGCTCCAGAGCCATTTTCTTTCCTATTCAACGCAGGAAGCTGAAATTTGAGAGGGAGGGTCAAGGAAGAATGCTGTAGACGCCTGAGTGATCACTGATCAGTTGAGTGAGCTCCTAAGCCATTTTCATTCCTATTCAACGCAGGATGCTGAAATTTGAGAGGGAGTGTCAAGGGAGAATGCTGAAGACGCCATGGAGAACACTGATCAGCTGAGTGAGCTCCAAAGCCATTTCTTTCCTATTCAACGCAGGAAGCTGAAATTTAAGAGGGAGGGTCAAGGAGGAATGCTGAAGACGCCTGGGTGATCACTGATCAGCTGAGTGAATTCCAAAGCCATGGAATGTGTTTTAGTCATGGACTAACTAGCCAAAAAGCTAACGAAATTTTGTAACAAAATCTGGGACGAAATCTGGGACGACAACATGGATACCGATGATGCGGAACTAAGGATCGTATAACCTGGTGTAACCTATGCGATATTTGGTTATGACACGGTTTATCTCAGTTATAAATATTTTAAGTTATTATCTCACTATTGGAAGTTAACCAATCTTCAACTTAAGATTGAAGACGGGTTTATGTGAAACGCGTGAGCTAAAACACATTCTGTGTTTCAATAATTTCGTCCGAAGTATGTGAATAGAGGTAACCGGGGGTCCAGTAAATAATTTAATAATGATTAACAGGATGTTTCCATTTTTTCCCGACTCTGCGCAAGTAAAATCCATCAAGCATCATTCGGTCACGGCCTAGATCTTGCTCATATTCGGTGGGGAAACATGATTTACTAATCATTACACGGTTATATCAAATCATTAGTAGCTGCTGTGCATCCGCAAATGTGAAATTTTCGCAACAAGCATTACACCTACAGCGACCATTCGATTTTGGTTAAATTCTCTGGAAATGTGCGAAATAGGGTAAGGGTAGTGCCTTCTCAATTTAATCAATCAGAAATTGAGATTATCCACTGGGACTGCGCAAATGTAGAATCGATCAAGTGTCTTTTTGCCTATTCTCCTGTTTTCTCTCAAATTTGAAGGGTAGCTGGGAAATTATGATGGGATTATCTCATATGAGTTTCATCATATTCATATAATGAGTATCTGGTGCGTATATACAAACCACTAATCATTATAACAAACATGACTTCTACAGACTTCATCTGATTTCGATAAAATATTCAGGGATTACTTGGTTCATCTTTTAAGATTATTTAAAATATTTCAATAATGTATGTATTCATTTGACCAACTTGACAAACTTTTTTTCTTCCGTGTGCGCTATTTGGAGGAAATCCGTGTTTGAAGGAATTCCTAGAACACTGAATTTTATCCAATACATACTTGTATATCGATTCATATATTCAAAGAAGAATATTATGTTACGAAAGCTAATAAATTTATGAAATAAATCAGAGTTAATGTTACCTATGAAGTGAATTGTTAATGACTTGACTCTTCATCTAGTCGCGAATGAGGAATAATTTCATGTTTCTTACTTTGGAAGGAACAACCCCTTCACAAGACGATCTGTGCTTCCTATTAAAAAAATATCACCTACTTAAATATACATGTCGCACCCTGGGAGTGATACTGGTATAAGTCCAAAAATGGCAGTTTTGAGTTATATATACTACTATGTACATTTTGACGAGCTCTACATGCGGCTAGTATCGGTTTAATCATAGGACAAAAAGTGACCGGTAGAGAGCAGGATTAACAAGTATGATTCTGGTCAAAGTCTTCATCTTGCGTCGGGGAAAGGTCGGTCTATGTCAGTCATGTTCCAGCTGTCAACGAACGAAGATGGAAAATTCGGTGTTAATAGTGGCTCATCCCGACATAAATCACTATTGATGTGACAAACCTGGTATTTATCATTTATTTTTACAGCAATCCTGGTCTATTTCAAGAAGTACCGCTATTGAACCAAGGAATATCAAGTTTCTTTATTTTTTTCACTGTTGTGCCGGTACATATTTTGCAATGCACCACTATTCGCCCAAAAGATTAGTAGTCGTACTGAGGCAACCTGGTGATTGACTCGCGATGTACCAATATTGTACGAAGGAAAAAATCAAGGTTTGTTGGGTTTTATCGTGTTACTGGTACATCATAAGATTTTTATAATTATAACTATGTTAATCAAAAACAGAATGGAATAACTGAAAATAAAAGGCGTGTCAACAACTATCGTACTTTATTCACGGCATGGCAAATGCTGAGTAAAATTCCTTAAGGGTGCTGAAAACCGGGTATTTTCCCCTATGCGCTAGACACATATCTATGAAGCCTTCTGTTGTCATCATATCAGATGCTCAATTAGTACTCACGAAAATCGGAGCTATGTACCCTCCAAGGAAATTAGTTTCCTTGAAAAAGAAATTATCAACATGATGGAAATCATAGGAGCAGCTGGTGTCCAAATCAGAGTCATTTGGATCAGAGGTCATTTCGACATACCAGGAAGCACATTAGACACAATATTTGACAATTCGTTTTCTGCCATTATTAAGTAGACGCTTCATAAGGCAAAAATGGCTGAGTTTTTTTTACACTTGCAGTTTCAGTTTATCGGTCTGTGACCTATCCTTGGTATCTTACAAAAATATAAATACTGAATTGAGATTAATTTAAATGAAATTCTCCGAGATTGTACCAGATTAGATCTTACTTCTCATCGCGGACACATCAATATCTAAGCGTGTCACCTTGCGCAAACCTGAAGTACTTCAAACACATACCTATTCTTATCGTTTAATGGTTCAAATTTGCTCGAAGTATAGTCCATAAATCTGGTCCAATGATGTTGAACATTTATATTCAAATATGATGGCAATCTCAGCCAGAGATAACTTTTAGAGTTAGCTTATCATCGTGTAGTTGAAACTCGTAAAAAATTGTAAGTGATAAGAGAAATGTCACGGTGTGGATAGCCAGCATTTCCTACTGCGGTTGTGCAGCTGTAAAATTTGACGTAAGTGTGAAATGCCGATTTTTTTGGCAAATTTTGATAGCATTTTCAGGAGTTGAGTAGGTTAGTGCCTGTGAAATTCAATGATGAGCGTGGTTTACGTGTAACATAATTCAGGTGCATTTAATAACTTTATCCCATCTATATGTCTATACTAGGTTTGTTTCAGTTTGAACTAGGGAGTTATACTGCCCACCTAACTTGGCTGTCGGTTTTTTTGTAGAAAGAGCTGCAAGATGACTAACCAGCTGATACCCTTCGTTGACAACTGAATGCTGACTTAAGATACAGTCGCCAAGACTCCTTGGACAGCCCTAGTTCCCATGCAACAGATCCTCGCGTTTACTCTAGCATAATTGGCAATGAATATCTGTATCGTGGCCCACTCACGAGAACCATCACACGGCATAGAACTGTCAGGAAAAAGATGTGTTCGACACTTTCCTCTTATGAAAGAGATGGGCTACGGAAAGAAGAAGGTTGCAGGATGCTCTGGAAGTGCCACCTCAAGATGTGACACCGGAGGTGGTAGTGGCCAAAATGATGGACCTCTGTAACTGTACATATGTTGAAGACATCCTCCAGAATAAGATCATCTAGGAATGGGAGAGACAGAGGAGGGAGCACATGGACCGAGAGGACTGAAGACATTTCTCAAGGACTCGGCCTGAAGTGATGTTAAACAGTTCCAGGCTGAGTTCCAACGTGGAAAAAGGAAGATGAGGTTTCAGAGGCGTTTGAGTCTCACGTCTCAAATGACCCGGAGTGTGGTCCCTTGCAGGTATCCTACGAGATCCGATTACAACCGTAGGATGGTAAAAATTTCCTGGTACTTTTCCGTTATAACCCCCCCCCCCCCCCCCCCCCCAATCTGTTACACGACTTTCGCGACTGTTTCACGCCCGCACAATGGTTTCTAGGCACCGGTAATGATGCCTTTTACTTTTTCTTAATGAATTTTTGGAAAAACGAGTTTCACTATCTGCTTTACAAGCAGATACCATGTTACATGGATATGTCTTTGATTGGGGATTTCATAACGGTTGTCCTCGAGAGTTGTAAACAAATCCTTTAACTTTAAACAAATCCCTGGGCCGCATCCCGACTAATTCCAACAAAACAACGGTTTACTTATAGAAATGTTGAAAATAACTGTGAAGAGAAGCCACTACAATGAGTTGTTGTTAACAGTCGACTGTTGTCAAGAGGATGAAAATGTTTCCTATGGAGTGGAGTAAATGATGCTATTGCTTTACGTTAAGAATATTGTAACCGGCTTATTAAAATTGTTTGTAGTCCAATCAACTTAGTTTAGGAATGTAGCCAGGTACGTAAGGAGGGGGAAATCGGTAGCTTGAGATGTGAACATTTATCACATAAATCAAGCGCTTTCCAACGAGTGGCGAACGATTTATGTGCGATGAAAACTGCGGAAGTTCCATTCCCCTAGCAACGGCTGGGTTGTACGTGAAAAACACTGAAATTGTGACACAAATTTTGCGTGACGGAAATTTTTGGTTGACCCCCCACAGCAAAGACATATCCATGTCAAAACAAGAGGGTAACGTCATTGACCACGTTCGCTGCGCGCTTGTTTGGGTCCAATGTCTTCCCGATGAACTGGTTGGTTTACAAACTAATCTCTGCACAAAGGTCTTTGGAAGGCCGCAAAAATGCGCAATAAAAGACAATGCGGAACAGCTAATTCGTTACTCGATACCTATTTGTGCTAATTCATGTGGAGGCAATTACACCACAATCACGCCAATTCTTTTAAACAAATCCTCACCGACATCGGCAACTTCTAAAAACACGGTAGTTCTTTTTTTCCCTTTTTTTTTTTTTTAAATAATATAATTTCTTCCCACAGCTTGAAATTGTCACCAACTCTACGTAAATATGTAATCTAAGTTAGAAGGAATGCATAGAAACATCGGGCGGGCGTGTTGAAGACAAATTGACGGGGGGGATAACGGAAAGTACCGATTTCCTCAGTAAGCGAAAAAAAATCGCACAAACGTAAGACACACACATGCCATGTTCATGAAAGAACGTGTTCAACTGTTTGTTATATGGTTCAATCGACTCACTGACGATGCAATGTATCGATCGTCAGATCTTGTTAGCAGCATGGCCTAGGTAAGGGCTCAAACACATGACTCACCTGTCGTTGTCGATACCCGGAGGGGCGAACCAGGATCCCATAAAGAAAGGAGAAATAGGTGCCGAAACGACGTGAAAAAGGGGGAGAGAGGGGTTAAAGGGAGGTAAACGGGGCAAAACATGGTTAAATTTAAGGGCACCTTCGATCAGCGAACCTCCTGAGGTTAATGAAAGCTCATTCGCCGTATTAAACGCTAAACACGAATAGTTTACATTCGCCTCCCTTTCCCCCTGTAAGTCTGCGATCGTAAAATCTGACGAAGTTAATACCCGAAACGACCTCTCAGTGATGAGGATGGAGGGAGGGCTGGCAAAAACCCTCTTCCGCACACAACAGTTCCAACACCACCTCCACGCAAGCCTTGAACGCTCCAACATTCACATCACGGTTACTGATTTATTCGTTTATTAGCGACACGGGCAAGCCCAATACAACTTAGATTATTTTCTATGCATTTATTTGTTCAATAATTCACAATATTCCATGAAGAGTAATGAAATATATTTCAGTAGGTACTCTTACAAACAGGGTGTTCACACTTCAGATTGTTAACCTCCTAGGTATCGATTCCACAACTAATTTCCAACAAAAAGTTCCTTCTTGCAATCTTCCTAAACCCTTGATTTTTGGAGTTTTATCATTTTTTTGGTTTTTTTCGTGTTTTTGACCTTACATCAATAGAATGGCCATATCTCCCCTAACTTACAATGTAAACTTAAAAATAGACATATCTTTGGAAAGAGCGTTAAATTTTCTCTCTCTAAGGTATTTGGGTTGTTTTTACAGTAGATCACGTAGGCGAAAAAATGGACTAAACACAAGAATTCCTCACTTTTTAAAAATTAATGGTTTTTTTAACCTCTGAAAAATTCGGGTTCGGGGCTGGTTCCTACGTATTTCTTCACGCTGAATCGAATGGTAATACTTGCAATACAATCCCCAACTCCATTATAACAGATTTTTACACTTTAACTAATAGTTTTACCCTTGAAAACACATAAAATTGAGCTTAACAAATGAATTTAAAATTCGTGAGTTAAATTGTAAAACTGTTATAACGGAGTTGGAGTCTTGTCCTCAAAAGTGATCACAAGACTCTTACAACTTTAGTTGACCTAGTAGCAATAAAATTTGGGGAACTATCAGACTGCCACCATTGCGAAATTATTAACTTTGAGTTTACTGTCTGTCTCAATTAATTATTAACTTTGGGAAGTGGCGACATAAACAGCTCAACATTATCTGTGTATTCTGTAAGTTTCCCATGTAGGTACAGAATTACCAGCTACCAAATCCAACAATGCAGTCAACGAATCGGAGGCAATAGTCAAAGTAAGGCAAAGTTTCAATTAGATACAATAATTCAATCAATCATCTCTTCCATATCTCCAGAATCTTTAATAGGTATGGTTTCGTAATTCATTAAACTCTCGCCTTTTCTCCTTCAACATTATCCTCTCTGCAAATTTTAAGAATATACGACCTATATTGAATAATATACAAATAACTAAAAAAAAAAAAAACGGACGGTAGACCTACGGTTCTACAGTCAGATCGTTTAATAATGATTAATTTTACACATTATTAGTTCATTATAGATACTTAGCAATATTAGTTTATACTGAGAGTAATAAATCAGCTTTCCTTGACACTGCAGAAGCTTAGGGATTATGAGATGCTGTGATAAAATGAGAGCATTCTAAAGAGTGGCTAACGATTTTGCTGCTATGAAAACTAAGGGAGTTACACTTCCCTAGTAACGCATTGGTTGTACGTGAAAATCAATAGAAAACCCCACCGTGGCGTGACGCTCGTGACGTGACGAAAACAAATTGAAACATCCTGTTAATCATTATTAAATGATAAAAATCAGTCTTCCTGTAAGTAGTAACTTATATATTTTTCAGATATCAGATTAATTCTAAATTAAAACAGTCAATTTTATAAATCACTTGGACTACATTTTATTTTACAGAACGTAAGAGAATTTAGAAGTGAAAAATTGTTCCCGAGCAGGCCAGACCTCCCAGAAAAAAAATAAAATAAAATAACATCGGACATCAAATCGATTACAAAATCAACTGAATAATTTAACTAAGAGTGCCTTGCTTGCTAGAGGTAGTTGTAGTTGTTGATTTCCTACAATGGATATGGGATTCATTTAGGGTTGGTACGCGACGTGGGCAACGTTTTGTATAACCAGTTCAAGAATTATTTGACAATTAAAATTATCCCACAGCATAGTAGACGTCATGATCTCATATAGATCACAGCTTAACCAAACCTATCATATTTGAATGATGAGACTTATCCAAATTTGACGTTAACATTCAAGATCTAGAATTACTCTGGTTAATATTTTATTAATGTTAACGGTCACGTAACTTTCAGCGAATTTGGAAGACAATTAAGGCGCCAGTTATAGCGCTAAAAATTGTAGGAGCGATTTCTTTGAAAAACTTCTTCATTGGTAATGTAAATTCCAATAATACTTCATTTGATCTAAAATATTTTAAGATAAACTTGTTATACACACCTGATTTTGCTTGTATAATTTTCGGTTCCACCACAGCCACAAAACACGTTGTTAGGTTGCTTAGACTCACTCGATTTTCGCTGCCACCAGTACAGTCATGATTCGGTACGTAAACACCTCACAAAAACTTCACATACTCAATACTCGAATTCCGAATCCATCTATTCGTAATTACATAAACGTTTACATTACATTACATTACATTTTACTGTTACATTATATTTAATTAATGTTATAATTTAATATAATTTTATAATTAATATAATTTTATATTTAATATAACATTATATTTAATATAATGTTATATTTAATGTAATGTAAACATTACATTTAATGTTAAAAATTCAAATCAGTGTTGCTCTCGGCATCTTATGAACCGAATCAACTGATTTACATTGGTATCGGTGATATCAGATTATCACTTAGTAGTTTAATATTCCATCCATATCTACTTTATGCAACTTTGCTAGCACACTGTAAAGTTTTTTGCAATCAAATTGGAACTTTCCCTGCTCTGCATTAGTTTTTTTGCCCATTATTATCTATATATTTAAATTATGTATATTATTATATAAATTCGTGACGGTGAGAGATCTGGTTGTCCTTCAAATATCAAAAAGGTCTGGAACATTCTAGAGAATCTGCGCACTGAGTTCTGCCCACGCCCGACGTTGGCCGCTTCTAACCTTCCAAGATGGCCCGCTCTCCTTCCCCCTTTTCCACTCTGTCCGTTACGAAAATATGTTTTTCAAATCCCTAATCACCCCGAAAGTTTACCTCCTCACCAAGTTTAATGTCCATCCGATCGATCAGTTTTCGTTTTATCGACTTATCACTTCAGTATCAACGGATCAATTATCAACGGAATGGCGCTGTTTTTTGTCTCGCGAAGCATCATAAGTTCACACCCTTGTCTGCTTCAAGATACCATGCTCCCATCACCCTTGGCAGCTGCCTATACTTCAGCCACCCAGTCCTGGAATATATCAAGAGCCACGAAGGCAAATGAGCCTCGAATGAGCATCTCTGGGATCACATCTACAGACAAGGTAGCGAGCTGTAGATTTATGTACCTATCTATCTCATGCATTTTCAACCTTGTTTTCTTCAACAATTTATCATGTCCACATATTTATTTTTATGCTTCTTTCTATTTTAGCGAATTTAAATTTCGTTCATATTTTTTAGAATCATACACAGTGTCCCCCATTATGTACCGCCCAACTTCAGGAGTCGTTTTACAACTAATTTGCAACAAAAAGTACCTCGTAGGGTTTACCTAGGGTGTAGGAGTTTACCTAGGGCTGCATAATCACGGATCTCCAAATTTTACTTAATAAGGGATAATTTTTTATTATCTTATCAAAATCAATGATAATGTTGATCAAAACTAATTATTTATTTATTTATTCACGGCTAGAGCCAGTTACAAAAAATACAATAATATATTACATAATAGAGATTAAGTTATTTGAAATAAAACATAATTTACCTCCTCATAAATATATATATTGACCTCCTCATAAATTATATTAGTGTGCGTCGTCATATACTGAACTGGTCATATAGTAATGATCCCTAAATAGAGCTCAACCAAAATGATCACATATTATGGATCATAGGAATCCATAAGGCGTTGACGTTCTCAAACACGTCCATTCTTGAGGCCATCACGATATCATGCAGATCAGATAGTTATAATCAGATAGTTATAATCTCTCTGAGTTCAACCAAACTATCGCAGATAGATTTCATTCATAGTAGATAGATTAGATAGTTAGATTTTACATACGTGATCACTGATAGATCACAGCCTAAAAAAATTTAAAAAAATAAATAAAACTATCATATATGAGATTAACTTTAACAGCCGTCCCATTGTAGTGGACATAAACAACCTCGTTTAGATCTGATAGTTGTGAAACCCAAAATACAGCTCAACCAAAGTCACACATATGGATGGTCTTTCCCATATATTCTTTTACTTGGCATATAACTACCGTCCCATCATAGAGGGCATCATAATCACGTGCAGATCAGAGAGTTATGATCTCATATAGATCAGAGCCCATGCAGACCCAGAACTCATCAGAGTCCCACGGGGCCCATCAGAGCCCTGTTCTAATAAAGGTAGAAAAGGAGACACCAGAGATTGAATTTGAATTCCGCATTGATTCATTATCAAAATAATCCCACAACAGAGTAGGTATAATACATACGTCGATGTGGGTACAAAATTGATAATCATCATAAGTACATTATTTGAGATAAGTTACACCACAGTCCTTCTTATGACGTCATGAGAGGAAATATAAGGTTATGAAGTTAGGTTGTAAACCATTGGAAGAAATTCATCAGAGTTACAGGAAAGCTGTGGCATTGAAAGGTATTCGCAATACCATTTCAATTTGTCCTACACCTTCGACTCATGCAAATGAAATTCATCCACTACAATATATATACCCATTGAAACTCCCCATACTCATGAAACGTTTTCGCAGCCTATGTATCGTGACGTCATTCTCACCAGTGGCCTGCAGCTCCGGAGGCGGTGCAGCGTCCTCCTCGGAAAGTCACCCCTAGCGCACGCATCAGTCCCTATATGGGAAACGGAACGGCCTCGACACATTTCCCCCCAAGAAAACCGCTCTCTCCGGGGGAAAACCTTTCCCAAGTATTAATTCAAACGGGATTTGTTCTCCTTGGAGACACTTTGTGACTAGTCCCACACAATACTTATTCGGTATTGAGGCATAAAACTCGCACATGTTTTCCTCTTGCTCCATACAACGGCGGAGCATAAAACTAACATAAAGATATACTGCTTACTCGCTCTCTACAATATTACCTGAGCCTTTTGGCTCTTTTCGTACGAATGCTTCAGTTTAACGGCGCCGTTTTTACGAAAAATTTAGCGTTGCCTTTTGAATTAATTATGAGATTACTTCGCTCGGTTAGCGGCGCTTCGCTTCAACTCCAATTTTCACTTCGAAGGCGGAAATTGCGTTGCACTGCTCGAGTGAGCTCTCCAAGGGTTCGTTTTCTCATGTTTTTAACTCTGAATTTCACTTCTCTCGATGAAACGATAACCGTTTGAACCGGGCCGTCACAATGTGGCCGGAGCCTTTCCTTCGACTCATGCAAATGAAATTCATCCACTAAATTATATACCCATTGAAACGCCCCATACTCATGAAACGTTTTCGTAGCCTATGTATCGTGACGTCATTCTCACCACTGGCCTGCAGTTCCGGAGGCGGTGCAGCGTCCTCCTCTGAAAGTCACCCCTAGCGCACGCATCAGTCCCTATATGGGAAACGGAACGGCCTCGACACATTTCACCCAAGAAAACCGCTCTCTCCGGGGGAAAACCTTTCCCAAGTATTAATTCAAACGGGATTTGTCTTCCTTGGAGACACTTTGTGACTAGTCCCCCTATACTTATTCGGTATTGAGGCATAAAACTCGCACATGTTTTCCTCTTGCTCCATACAACGGCGGAGCATAAAACTAACATAAAGATATACTGCTTACTCGCTCTCTACAATATTACCTGAGCCTTTTGGCTCTTTTCGTACGAATGCTTCAGTTTAACGGCGCCGTTTTTACGAAAAATTTAGCGTTGCCTTTTGAATTAATTATGAGATTACTTCGCTCGGTTAGCGGCGCTTCGCTTCAACTCCAATTTTCACTTCGAAGGCGGAAATTGCGTTGCACTGCTCGAGTGAGCTCTCCAAGGGTTCGTTTTCTCATGTTTTTAACTCTGAATTTCACTTCTCTCGATGAAACGATAACCGTTTGAACCGGGCCGTCACAATGTGGCCGGAGCCTTTACTTATACTTTTCTGTAAGTTTAGAGTGACTAGAACTGTGACTTAAAAAAATGAATAAATATAATAAAAATAAAAATAAAATTAAAGAAATATAGTCGAAAAACTAAAAAGGTATTAAAATGTATATTATCCTCATTTGAATATTTGTCATTCTTATCACTTGAAATAATTAGTAAATGTTCAAGTGCATTCAACTTTCCAATATTCGGAAAAAATAATAGCTGTTCCTTAAGATTGTTTACTTTAAAAAAATCCCTATAGTCTCTTCACACTTTTCTGTTCTTTCCCGAAATTTCCACCCAGTTCATCCAATGTTCGAAGTAAAATTTTAGGTTAGCCCCCCCCCCCCCTCCCACCCCTTCTTTAGCCTGAAAATAATAACCAATGGGTTACATGTACCTATTCACCTGTGACTGCAAAAGTTGTGTTCCTCTGATGTATAATCACCATTAGTGCGCGTGACTTTAAATCACCTGAGGCAATCGTTACGCTTTATAAATCTCTAGCACACCCTATTATGGAGTATGCGAGTCCCATATGGTCTCCGTTTCATGAGGAATACAAAGATCGTTTGGAGCTTGTACAGCGCAAGTTGTTCAGGTTCCTCTGCTACAAGCTGGGAGTTTAAACTAATGGCCACCTCCAGACTGTGGATTTTGACTTTTTCTTCGATGGTCTTCCGCATCTCAAGGAGACTCTTACCTGCATTCGTAATGACTTGTGTTTTTGTGTCAGTGTCAGTAGTTTTGTGACTTACTCATGAATTGCATTTGATGCATACAAATGATGCTTTTATTTCTATATTTTCCATTCTGTATTTTTTCATTTCATTCCAAGTTTGAAGTTGTTTTCTCCTTTTTTTCCTTTCATAATTTGTACTCTACTCTCTATATGATTGGCGAAAGCCGTGCTTATTAATAAATAAATAAATTAGTATTGATACATTGTAGCTCATTATTTGCTCAAAAAAAAAAAAATCATTACCTACCTCATTACTTTTTTATCTTTTTTTTCATCAAAAAGGGTTTTAATGACTTCGTCGTTATTATTTCGTAAGGATGCCATGCCTAATTGAATAACTTCGATGATTTACATCTTAAAACTACGAAATTTTCAGGAATATTAATAGTGTTGCAGACGTATAAGTGGACTGTATTTTATTTAAGATGGTATTCGAACATTTAGGCCGATGGTTCGGACTCTAGATTTTATATAAATGAAGATATATAAGTATGATCCCTAAATAAATATTCCCCATGAATAAATAAATGAAGGCCCCGAAATTAGAACTTTGGAAGGGATTGACATGTACAATATTATAAAGTATGGAAAAATGAATAGGTATGAGGTGTAAGGATTCTGACCTGTTTGAGTGCACGCGTCTTCCTTATTGCTGGGGGCCTCGCAGACATCCAGCAGCCAATCCATCGTTGAAAGACGTTATAGAGAAGGAGACGAGAGTAGGGCAATCCACGAATCCGCAAAAATATTATGTGCACCAGAAATATTGGGCTATAAATTGAAATTATGCCAAAATGGCGGTCGATATTGCACTGACGGGAGTTCTGTGTAGGGTCTTCATTCTAGGATAGCGGGAGTTGCAGAACAGTTGCAGTAAGGGGGAGTGGGGGTGGGGGACATGCAATCCAAACCAAAATTCCCATTCAATGTTTCCAACCCACCCAACAATGGACGCCTACCCATCTGCACCAAACTAATAGTATTCTTTCGACGGCTCGCAATAAATAAGTGGGATCATTGGCCATTCCAGGCCAATCGTTTACTTACCGTATCAAAGAAGCACGCAAATGCTCTGCTAACGATGAGGCGAAAGGACCTTTGCAAACTAGCGGGTCTCCCTCACTTGCTACTGCCCTCATTGTTTCACATTCACAATATCGGTAAAGACGGGACACTAGGACAATAGAATGCGGTATCTGCTGTGAACAGATGAAAACATCAGAACATAATTATACTCCGTGAATGCTCTGCTATTGCATTTATTCGATTCGGGCACTTCGGAAAGGGTGTCCTAACACCCTCCGATATTGCTAAGGAAAAGCCTGAAAATCTCCTTCACTTTTGGTTTATTATTTCCAATGATAAGCCTATGTGATCGTGTAGCAAAAAATTCTTATAACCCCCCCTCAAACTTTGTCACTTTACGTTTCAAGGTGCGTAGAATCCAAATTTGAAATGTCCGTCCGCCGTTCGCCATTCGGGCCATAAAAGGCCTAAGAATTTACTTTAAAATCCCGTTCTTTCGCACATAGACTCCTTTTGGGGTCTAGTTGGTCCTAACGTTTAACCATCCCGATCGCTTTACTCGCATAGATGCTATGGGCCAAAAATGGGCGAAAAAGTGTCTTTTTCGAGACTTTGAGTGTTAGACGTGTTAGACGCACGCCTGGCACGCTTGGTAGGGGGTCACGGTGGGTGGTGAGGGGGGTGAGCGGGGGGTGGAGTAAGAGGAGGCACCACGGCACCTTGTGGTGGCTGGAGTGACCAGGGGCGTAGCAGAGAGGTGTAGGAGAATGGATATTTATTACGAATATATTAATGAATATTTATCGTACTTTTACGTGTTATACCCACATAATACACCGCGGCACCATGAGGTGGGTACAGCGTTCCTTCGAGGCATGAATATATGTTTTTTTTTTCTAGGTCATATTTGTGTGTTAATACCAATGCTTTTCCTACGCATATTTAATAACATATCCTCTCGACTTTTCGTACGTACTTAGATAATGATATTATTAAGGCTATAACTATTTGTATAGATAGGAGCTCAAATCGAGAAATACAAACATGCGTATATATTTATAGAAGTATAGGTTGGGCATAGGTTCCGTTGGGCAAATTATCAACAAGTATGAAAAAGTATTTATTCCTTGACAATGAAACAGGATTTTACCTGACAAAATCATCAGTGAAGGCGGCACTTCACGAGAAAATAGCTGAGAGTTCAGGTAAACTAAGAACAATACTGCGAAGAAGTAGTGTCTTAAAACTCAGTTTTCTCATTTAAAATATGTGAAATAATAATAGAAACAAGGCTCTAATCGACCAAATAGAGCCTGAGCGCAAAAGAACGGAACTTTTCAATCGAGTTGAAGGCTAGTAA
Organism: Adelphocoris suturalis; assembly: GCA_030762985.1. Lineage (NCBI taxonomy): Eukaryota > Metazoa > Arthropoda > Insecta > Hemiptera > Miridae > Adelphocoris > Adelphocoris suturalis. The sequence goes on along the minus strand of CM061044.1, from coordinate 27,388,311 downwards.
AGCTGGACAGCGGAGGCGGACTTCAGATGGCACATTCGGTTTCTACGCGACTTGAAACGTAAAATAACCAAGTTTGAGGGGTGTTCAAAAACCTACCCTCTACATCAACATAATTAGTTGGTAATGTTTCCATTCCTTGGAAAGATTTCAAACCGAAACAAATGCTTCGCAATACAAACATGCGTATATAATTATAGAAGTATAGGTTGTGGCAACTCGAAATAGGACACGCCGAGGAGTCTGGACGGGCCTTATGACGAACGCAAGCCAACTAAAACTACGATCAGACTCAATTGAAAAAATAATAAACCTTTGTGAAATAATTTGCAGCGTTTTTGAATGAAGAGATTATTAGAATGTTAGAGACCTAGGCTAAAAAACGTTCTAAGTTAAAATTTCCCAAAAATTATGTCGATTGTACTAGTTGATGTAATTCTAATAGAATTCTCACTTCACGAAATCGAGTTAATTACAACTTCTGTATCCTAGACAAAGATTTGTGGAGAGTAGTTAGTGTTGGTTTTGTATTTATTTTAATTAATTCCTCCTTGCTAAAAGTCTACGGCTATGTGGTTACATTTAGATATTGTAAAATAGAATTCGTTTAATAATTATATACAAGATAGAGTTTTTCGTTTAGAATCCTACGCATCTTGAAACGTAAACCACATCAATCTACAACAGCAATTTACATTTACAATAACATTACAAAATAAGGAAGGACTCTTATGTGCTATGGGACCACTGAGGCTAATTCATTTTCTAATCCACTGACCGAACTGAAATCGCTCCTTTGTGACACCTCGAAAACAATTATGTTCGGAGCACGGCGGTGCATTGATCAGCTGATGGGCCTGAGGACTGAATTCTTTACCTTATCAACTTACATTATTGATAAAATTTGAAATGCATCGCTTTTGGAACACTTTGAATACATTTACAAGTTGTGAAGGCGGACTTTTCAGCTGAGGGAGCTCACAGGGTAAATTATGTCCGGGTCGAACTAAGGTACCGACCTTTGCAATAGAGCACCTTTGGAACAGCTTGAAAAAAAATTTCATTAAATACGGAAGACAACTTAACAGCTGAGCGTCCTCTTAGATTGATTTTTATAACCTACCTACTGAAATACATTAATTATAATCAAGTGTTTTATGTGCGAAAAACAAACATAGTTTCAAATCAAAATACAGTGTATGCAACTCTGCTACTTGGCGGGAAGATGACTTAGTCATAGATCGTTTTATTCCTTAACTTTAATAAAAGGTGTAGAATTATGTGGTCCTGGTGCTTTAATGCAGTAAAACCATTTAGAGGCGCGAAGCCCCGTGTTTCGATAGTACGTGTAATATTAACAGTTTGTGACAATGGGTGACCAATTATGAAGAAATTAGTACCCATTGTCCAAGTAGAGTTCCGCTACCACTGGAGCAATCTCCAGAAAAATATTACCTAATAACCTTAATAACAAGGAAAATAAGTAGGTAGGAAATTAAAATAGATAAATAAGGGGGAAATAAACTGTACTTGTTTGAAGAGGCAAAAGGCCAATGCGCAGTGGAAATAAATAAAGGAAAAACAGAACCTCTGAGAAAAAAGGGAAATTAACCTAAAATGGAAAAGAAAAGGCACAATGCTGAAAAAGAAAATTCAATCATAATCAAACCTGGATTTTGACACTTGTGCAAAACTCAGGTGGCGAAAATAATGGCAAATAAACACTTTCACTATACTTTTTCTTGTCAATTTTGGGCAAAGCAGCCTTCACAGTTGCCTTATCATTCTCCGTCAATCCATTGAAACCTGGCAATTGGTCACCCATTGCCACAGGTTATAGACCAACGATCTGCGTTGTAAAAGGGTTATCTACTACTAAAGAAATTATATATCTTTTTGTAATAATTTGTAATATTTTTCCTTTTAACCTAATGTAGTTTAGAAAGTGATATGCAACTACAAATCAGGGTTTTCGTTGAGCATTTACGTTGAAAAGCCCGAAGACATAAGGAAGTTTGAGAAAAGGGGAAAGCTGCTCGCCGATTGCTCCTTCTCTGGAGGGCGCTAAAATTTTCAGTGGTGCCGTGGAGACGCTGCCCCTAATAGTGTAGGTAGAGTTAGGGGTAGCGGGGTGTGTGTACAAGGGGATGTTTCTTTCATACAACCTAGGGACACGGCCATTCGACTATTGTGTCTACCAGTGTCTACCCTTCTCCCATGCATAACCCATATTCCGTTCCCTACACATTCCGACGTTTTCAGTTGCGTTTTCTCTAAAGCCCCCGCACCGTCTCCCAACCATGAAGGCTTTCTTCCTCCATATCCACTACGCCTTTCGAATTATATTTACATATTTTACTACATTAAGCTCCCGACGAGGGCAGTGTTCTCGGTGTAGCCTCCAACGCGGTTCGTGATAAACATTTCATTTTGTTCGTACCTAGTTGAGATGCACGTACTTTTCGGTCTTGCGGTCTACATTTGGCACTATTTCCAGCAAGCTAAAACAATTGTAATAAAGAAAAGGCTGCATAAATATTCGATTATTACAAAAAAGGTTGATCATTTTTGTTTTAGATAACTTTTCTACGCAGAACTTTTGTCTGTAATCATACTTTACGATCTAAAAGTCTACCGAGCAGAAATTAATTAAATAAAACACCTACACTTAACTAGTCCTTCTTATTCAACAAGAGCTGGCCCGCCAACTGAAAATTAATGAGGTAAAATGAATCACCTACCTACTCTTCACTAGTCCATCTATTGGTGACCGAACTTATTACATACTTTTCAAGGCGATTTTTACTGTTTTACCACTTGGGATTCTCTCTGTTGATGGATTTTTTTCCTGTCAATATTTTATCCTTTAGGGAGAGCAAACAGATGAACGTACAGCAGCCCGTGTGATTTCATTCAATTCTTCGGGTTTGTATCTATAAATTACGCCCCAAAAATATTGCAGTTACCTTGGAAGTTTTCAAGATCCCCCTTAAATTCTGCCCGTGAGGTTTAATCGAAAATGATGCCGACGTTACTGGTGATCCCCGGCTAATGTATGATTTTTGAGCCAAATGGTATTAAGTTTGGTTCAGAAGTTTCGGGAGAAAGCTTCAAACGGTAGTTAGACGGATTTTTTTTTTTTTTTTTTTTTTTTTTTTTTTTTTTTTTTATCAGTTTGAAACGTAAACCATCAAATTTTAAAGGGAGGGGGGAGGGCTGCGGGGTAAAAATTGTATTGTTGGTCGATTTAAAAGGTTCATTATTGAAAATAATCCAAAAAAATTCCATGTTTGAGTGGAGTAATTGATGCAGTATATCTCCGTAGTTACAGTGTGTATCATCCCACCAGTTTTGCTCAATGTAGCCTAATCGGAGATCTGAAATGTTCATATAGAGTATTATTGTATATCTGGTGAAATATTAAAGAAATATAGGCAGGCTCTTACAAGAAGTATAGTAGTATTAACGTGGAAAGTTTCTTAGAAGGCAACTAGTGAGTACCTACATAGTAGAAAAAATCGGAACTCAGCATCACTGTGAGATTATTCGTTGTGGTGTACATCGTGTGATTACTATAATAAAAACGTTCCAGTCATACAGCATGAAAGCATGATATTTATTTAAATGATCGTATTGTATTATGTTTCATCGATTTGTTTTTTTGGCAAAACAACTTGTTCCAAAAATAATATTCTGCGGTTCAAAAAAGATTTTGGATTTTTGTTTTATTCATTTTCCATCGATTTTCCCGCCAATATTAATTCAATTTAAGTAAATTCCAGCATAATTTTTTGCATGTACGTAGTTTTTAATGTTGTCTGCATACGAATATGTATTCAACAATTGTTATCCGTTTTTTGCCATTTTTAATGAGTTTTTTTAGCACATTTTTTGTTTTTTAATTTGTACAACTTGATGTACTTAAGTAGTGCTTGCCAACAAACTCATCCTTTCGGTTAGATAGCTTGATTTTTCAGCGCAAGAACGGAATTTTTCACAACCCTAAGGAAATTTATCGTCTGAAATGATACACAAATTTATAATATGAAATTTGCGCGTACCATTTCAGACGATTTCTCCTTAGGGTTGAGAGTTGAGAAAAATTCCGTTCTTGCGCCGAATAATCAAGCTTTCTTATCGAAATATATATATATATATATATATATATATATATATTATATATATATATATATATACACGATTATATATATATATATATATATATATATATATATATATATATATATATATATGAAAAAGCGCAAACTTCAAGAATAATTTCAGACTGCCTCAAAACGGATTTCAATAAAGATAATTTTCGAAAATTCGTATTTTAACATTTTGTGAGCTATAGCAGTTGCTTCATTTTCTTCGAAAATTCACTAAAAAGCAGGAACATTATAGTTTCTGTGTTCATACATGATGCAGGTGGGTATAACTGTTATCATTCACAGAATAAGCACTACCAACCGTATTTTTAGACGTCCTCTTTTGACAATCACACAGAATGGTGTACAGTTGAATATTTCAACCATGAACTAAGATTTGTTGATCCATTATTATTATCGTAGCATTTTGAACATTTAATATATGAGTGGTCTGACGTATAGGGTGGTTTTTGTGTTCTGATATGATATTCCATTTCCCTGTTGAACTTACTTTACAAATTGGTAATACTACGGAAATTTGCTGTAAAATATATTAAAACTCCAACAAAAAAAACCCCTGAAAATTCATACCTTTTTAAATGGCAAGTTGTAATTTAGAACGAGTTTTTTATTCAACATTAAATCGAACAATTTCTTTGCATTCACAATGCTCAATTTTCATGATAATGTAGCATAATATAATACTCTAATTTACGAAAATTCGTTCATATGATCATACTGCATGAATGCAACCAATGTAGCATATATTAATGAAATCTAAGTACGTCTGAGTTTTTCAGCATAATGTTTCACTCGATCGGTTTTTAATTTCCCGTTCAATGGGTTAGAAAAACTCCTTCTAATATTTTGCTTTAATAAAACATAAATTTATTGATTCTTTGTTGTAACTCCCAGAACTTTAAGAAATTTGGCTGAAAAATCGGCAGGAGATGAGCCAGTAGCAGCGGTATCAACTCTGATTAATACTAAAGGGTAGTAATTAAGGGCTGAAATATTGAAAAATCAAGATCTCGAAAACTTTCAAGGTAACGGAAATCAGACCAACATAAACGTCACTAGGTGATTTTGAAAGGCAAAAGTCCAGACGATTTTCAATTGTTTGTAATTCGTATATTTTAAGAGATAGTTCAGAGTTTTGGGATCGAATAATTTTGGTTTTTTTATGCTCTAGAACTTTACTTCGTATAAAACTTTCTGTAGGACGTACGGTTTAGGAATTATTAGAGAAACACTTTAAAATGGGAAAATTAGACCCTTTTCATGAGGCCGCCATTTTATATTCCAACAATTTTGAGATGGCAGACAAAGATTTTCTCACTCAGAATGGCTAAATTTTCAAAATCTAATCCCAAACATTCTCATCAAATTACTACCTATTTTTAACCCTGGCTACTGGACTATGAAGCCGGGTGGAAACCAATGTTGGGACGAAGTTCAATTTTGCTGCTTACCTCGGCGCGTCTAGTTGGTTTTTTGAAGGTTTGCCGATGGGAGACTGTCGTATTGCTGGATGTTTGTGAGAAAAAGGTGGACATGGGTAGAGTAACTTGAGCAGAGAGGACATGGAAAATGCAGAATGCCGGGAAGAAACATGAATAGCTCGGGATGGGGATGAGGAACATAGAAAATACATGATGAGGAGAGGGGATAGGAACCGTTCTCATCAACCCTTGACTCGCCTTATTTGTCAGACATCCTCACCCTCCTCGACACTTACGTCCCATTTCCTACATACAACCCCCCACCTTCTCAACCCCTCGCACCCCACTCTTCCCACCTTATCGCTCAACTACTTCCCCATAAGATAAACACTCAAGACGATGAGGATTAGGAAAGAGGCGTTTCACTAAGCACGTGCTTGATCTAAACGCCTCGTGAGCTTCGCTGCCGAACTATCCTCTTGCCAACCCTCCTTCTCAAAATGCCTCAAGCATCACCTCCTACAACCCACCCAAAACTGGCACAGAACTTCACCACTCGTACGGAACAAGTGCTATTACAGCATATTATATATTTTGTGATTTTTCGTTTAAGCTGAGGCTATTGTATTGGCTCCAAAAATTATAAACATTTTCATCATGGAAATACCAGCTCGTTTGAAAAAAAGTAAACAGAGTCAACTGCGTTCTTTGTTGGTAAAGCAATGACTATCAATTTGAGAATGAACAACCATAGGGCGTTTGTAAACCAATCTCGGCCACTCTCAGTGAAGGTTCATGCATCGTCCCATAACACAACATATGACCAGTGTTTTGGCATGAAATTCTTACGAAACGCTACAAATTCTCTTTAGGTAGGTATCTAATGTGTCTGTATAGGTGTAAACACCTACTGAAGTGAAATTAATAAAATTAAATAATACACCCAAACTTTCCTTATACGAGCCTGATGATGCAGTGCTGTGAATTGGCAAAACTGCGTGTAATAGAGTGTATGGAAGCCTAACACTATCTAGCGGTCTTTGATGAAACTTAGTTCCCCCGAAAAATCATACGTCGCTGCTCCATTATAGCTTATTGAGAGGGTGGAAGATCGTACGGCTTTCCGAATGATTTCATTTGATCTTTTTGGAAAATATATGCAAATGATAACCAAAAAAACATTCTCACTCAAGATTAAATACTTTCCAAAGTTCCTATCGAGCATATTTTAGCTGAGTCCATCCCCCATTGACTTACAGCCGAACTTTTAAATTGTAAGTCATTATACACAAGTTCGCAAAAACGGCCTTTTACTTTGTACTTTAATGGCAATGGTTTGAGTAAAAACTTGGTTTTACTTTGTATTCCACGCCATTTTCTATTCCACCAATTTTTAGATGGCAGACAAAGATTTTCTCCCTCAGAATAGATTAAATTTTCAAAATGTAACCTCAAACCTTCTCTTCCAATTACTATATATTTTCGGCCCTGGCTTCTAGACTATCAACCTAACGGCTCAAACTTGACATAATTTGCACACATAATTGAACATGCCTCCTGAATTGCCTGTCGTCGAATATGTAACGGTACATCGATTCTACATAAGCTAAAATGAGGCTCAAAAATTCTTGTTTTCAGAATTTCTTCTTATTTACTGCTTCCGAGTCTACCTATTGGTAACGGAAGCATTGTTTTCACATACGGGGGTGCACAATTCATGTCTCCAAAATCAAAATTTCCACTCGCATTATACTTTTTAGACCATAATGAACAAGTTTCGTTCCGTGTCTGTCTGACTGTCTGGTGTCCGCAAATCCTTGTAACAAGCTTAATTTTCGCAGTTTTCATCAAATTTTGATGAAATTTTAGGGAATTAGAGTGTAGATGGTCCCCTATCAGATTCATTGATCTCAAATAAATATTGCGAATCTGCAACAGTGAATTCCATCAACAAAATCATTTTCTCACGCCTAAAAACGAAAACTAATATCCAAATTGCAGACGCACAAATGAATGTATAAGTTTTTCAATCAAAAAATTTATACGTGGGTAACGATTCGATCGATCAGTGAAAAGTGAAATCATAGGTATAACGAGCGAAATGTTATGTTTTCCCCCTTGTATCATAAGTTTCCGACCCGTGAAATAGATTCCAAGGCCCGTCTGGACCCCAGCGTCGAAACATTTCACGGTCCGTTTTCAAGGCTCGCAAAAGGAGGAGGGAAGTCAGAGTGGAGGCTGAGGGGAGCAGGAGTAATTACTTGAGTGGAGCTGAAGGTTAGATTTACTGCTCCAAGTGGCCTCCCCACTACCGTCCGAGACTCGATAAGAAAATAAATTTTCTTGTAGCCGTCTAACCCACCTTCGTGCTCTTCAAAAATCGGGTTTCCGAACTCCAGAGGGGGCTGAATTTCTTTGGGTTATGTGTTAGAATCTGCTACAATCTGAAACAAAGTATTTTTTTAAGGAATTAAACCAAATCCAGCGTTAGTAATTAAAAGAGGCATGTCGCAATCGAGAGATATTTCAAGGGTGGATGTATAAAAATGGAAAACTTTGTGAAAAAGGTTAGTGTCAAACGTTGGCTATTTCCACGAAAATAAAGATTTACAATGTTAAATCGATTTCGACGGTTAGGCCATCATCAGTAACAAACAATAACTATTTTTGTTTGTTGTTGTTTTTGTGAATAGCAAAATTGTTTGTTACTGATGATGGCCTAACCGTCGAAATCGATTTAACATTGTAACTCTTTATTTTCGTGGAAATAGACGTTTTTCACTAACTTCCGTTTTGAAATGTTTCCACAATTTTGTCGCGAGTGATTTAGTTCGTGTGGATGTATATATGAATATAACAAATTAATTTTCTTGAGCTACTCCCAAATCATAATTTCTACTCGGCACTACAATATGTGAGCTTCTTAGTAAATTTTGGATTTATAGATCGTGTTGTTGATTTTTTTTTTTTTTTTTTTTTTTTTTTTTCTTTTTTTTTTTTTTTTTTTTTGACACATGACAGATAGAGACTTTACAAAAAAGGCCTTTCTGTCCTAATGGTTTTTTATTAATCTCCAACGTATCTCCTCAGGTCTCCAGGTTACAGGGAGTCTAAAATTAAATTCAAATTACCAAACTCAAAATTAAAAATCTACTTATCGTTTTCTTTTTGTGATAAAAAATCGAATTCAAAGTTATCAGTTACTGAAAATAAAATTTAAAATTGTTTCTTTATTTGAATTGTCCAGATAAACAAACGTTGCAGACAGACAGAGAGACATGGAACGAGAAACTTTTAATTTTGATTCTGGAGACAAACAATTTTTCATTTCCCGAAAGTGAAAACAATATTTAAGTGAAAACAATGCTACCTATAGGTGATATTCTTGAGACTTCAACACTAGCGCATCCTTACATCGAGGTAAGCCCCCCCCCCCCCTCCCGCCACCCCCAGGCGTGAAGTGGTAAGTCAACCTTATTGTTGAGAATACACCTTGTGGTGACGAGTAAACTATGCGAAAAGGCGCTATCGCTTGTCACCCTTGTCATCTTATGGTTCAGATGTGCCTATGTGAAATCATTGTAACGACCTCAATTTCCACTGTTTTCATCCAATTTCGATGAAATTGTCAGAGAATGCTTGGGTTAGGTTGTAATGGTACCCTATCAGTTACATTGCTGCCAAATCAATACTTCATTCGGCGCATGCGCAAACATAAATTCCATAATATTCCAGCTTTTTACTCTCCAATCGTCCGAGTTCGCTTAAATTTGTATGATAGTTGTCAGAAGATGATAGGTGAACGAAGAAGCTATGTGCCACACCCAACTTGGCAGAAGTTTTTTTGTTATGCCAGAAATTATATGCAAATTATATTAAGCTGTGGTCCGTGCAGTCGAGATCCCAATGAAATGTGAGTTGGGGAGTTAACGAACAATGAAGTGTTAGAAGTTCCTGACATCAGTTGTGAAGATGTTGTGGATTATCCAGTTTTCAGAGCTGTTCTTTGAATCAATTAAGAAACGAAAGATCATTAGAGTCCTGTAAAAGTGGTCTTCTGAAAGGAAGTGCCATGAGAGCTCTGCCAGACGGGAATGTTAGGTAGGTATCGCCTTTGGAAAGGTTAGTAGGTACTTAGAGAAGGTATACATACACTACCTATTTTCCGTATATTATTACTTCTTGATCATGTACTTCCATATGGTATGGTGGTATGGTGGTATGGTATGATGGAAGTGCACGACTAGTTAGAGATACATTGGAGATCAGAATGTTTGGTAGGTACCAAATACAAACGGAACAACAGGCAGAGTGACTGGCTATTACACACACATCTATTTCTCTGATCGTGAACATACGATTTCAATTTAAGTCCTTAGCAAGCTAAACGTTGTCCGGGAAGATTGCGTAACTTCCCAGTATTCCGTCGAGACATTAGGATAGTAAAAAGGAAAAGCTTAGAATCTGCATACGGTAACGCGGGAAACTGCTTCAGTATCAAACCAGTGTAAGTAATTGTGTGTGTAGTGTCCGTGGGAGAGAACCCTTTATGTGCTAAGGGTGAGGTTGGAAAGAGAAGAGGAACTAAAGGATGAACGGGAGGGGGGTGTGAAGGTAAAGTTGCAGGCAAAGGTAAATGCTCATTAGCATGAGGTTGCTGACGTCAGCATTCCGCTTCTCATGACTTCCACACGATGTACGCAACTGGATGAAGCAGATCACAAGGGTGGGTCGAATCAATCTAATTCAGGATAAAACAAATCATAGCGTGGGGCAGTTTTTTACGATAAAGCAAATCACAGACAGAAATTATGTCAATTTACTTCATGTCTCAAAGAGAGAATGGTGCAAGTTGATAAAATGCGAAAAATTCAAGAATATTATGCCCTTGACCAAAATGGATTGAAAATATTGGAATCGAATAACAATACATCTAATTACAAAAACGAATGTTTCGAAATATTAAAATGATATCTTTAATCGAGACATGCTTTGTTTCTTCTTACAGACAATAATTCAAAAAATAGCGAAAAAATTACGAATATTTGATTAAATGATAAAAAACAACAACAACACAAACGTAAATTGACAAAATTGATTTGACATAAAGAGTTCATTTAGGCGGGAGGGGGGGGGGGTCAAAATTTATTGTACCCCATTACTGACCGATCGAACAATAACTCACAATTGAATAATTTGAATGCTGCTTTCCATCTGCTAGCTCATAAATCATAATAATGCTCTCAAAATGAAAAAGCAAGACAAATCACTACTTAGTGGTTGAAATCACCTCTACGCTTAATTTATTATTAACAATACATTTCCAGGAAGAGGCATATGGCCCGTACAGCTCCCGGCAGGGGCCATCGATTGGTAACCCCAAACCAACACATCACTTACCTCTCCAGCATCTAATCCATTAAGCACAAATTAATCTTAGACAACAACAAACAATGAACAAAATCTCAAAATTATCACTATTGAGATTTGGCTTTATTGTGTATTCTAAAGCGTGTGTATTCTACCCCTGTTTTCTAAAACGTGTCTCATAAATGTGTTCGGGTCCATTAGTTAATATAGCCGGAAGTCTATATAATAATAATGAATATATTAATATTATATAATATAATTATTTTTTACAGTTATAGCGATTTGCTGAACAGATGTCGCGCATTAAAAACCTTAAAATCATCATAGACCTTATCACTTGAATGCATACTGGGCTTTATTAGAATAACTTTAATAATTGACAGGTGTTATAAATATTTACGAGTTTCACTTCCTAGGGAGTGCGCCAGTTCCTCACGAAGAGTGTTTCTGTGGAACACTAAACCTCACATCTGTACTAATTTGTCACTATTCACCATTTGTGTTTATTTTTATAAAAAGTTACTTTCACACTTCGTTCGCTCTGTGTACGCAGACCTCCTTATCGCCTACGCTTAAGTTTTTAAACATCTACTGTTATAGCTGATTTTGAAGTTGCGATTCAATCTGCCACTCGCATTGGCATGCTATTGATGTGGTCGGATGTCGGTTTCACCTTGCGCAGACATGGCATCGTAAGATTCTGCATATTGGTTTGGCACTATGTACAAACAACGAGAGACTGAAATAAGTAAATGGCTTCACCTAAACTTTGGTATGTCATTCCTCAAACCTCAAGAGTTGTGGATTGTTTCATCCTGGACGTCCTGGAGCATGCCTGTTGATAGAAGGGTTTGTCCTATTGCGGAATACCCTCTGGAGTACTACGTGTATGATACCTCTCTCTTCCCGCATCTCAATGGGCATTGGGTATCCCCTACCACTGATTCAGCACGAACCACTAATGCTTGAGTCGTCTCACGCTGCTTTTTCAAAAAAACTATTATTCGAATCACCCCTACATTTATGTTTTCGTCGAGGCAATCAAGTAGGAGCAACTAACCAAAAAATCCTAGAAAGTCCAAGAAAGATTCAGCAAGAAATGCGTACGTTGATGAATGTTTATAAATGAGTATTTAGTGGGTAATGTATCCCCTGTATAGTTCAGCATTACTCTATTGACGATTCTTTGTGAAACTCTATTAAATGTTAGCCCTTGGGTAAAACAAACAGATTAACGCTCAGGGGTGGTTTCATTCGATTCTTTGGTCGGATATCTGTAAATGACACTCAAAAAAACATTACTTATACGATTTTTAAATATTTTGTCCAAAAGGACAAAATATTCAACCCCCCCCCCCTCTTAACCCCCCCCCCCCCCTTTAGGGTTCATCGTACGTGACGCCAATGTTCACATTCCCGGCTGAAGTACAAGTTTTAAACCAAATTGCTTATAGTTTGGTCCAAAACTTTTTGAGAAAAGCTTCCAACAGCGGCGTACGGCGGACGGACGGACCCCCCCTCCCTTATTCAATTTTTGGATTCTACTCATCTTGAAACGTAACCAACAAATTTTGAAGGGGGGTGTTTTTCTTGGTCAGTTACAAAGGTTTATTATTGAAAAACCAAAATACAAACAATTTTAGAGTCGGGAGGTAAATTTCTATTTTATGATAACATTGAGCATGAAAATATTTTTATAGCATCATAGGATGAATCTCTTAGAAATTAGCTTGAAGAGCTCACTGAGCAGATTAGGGTGGTTCCACGCAATGAACTTCTATTCTACCTGTCTCATAGAGGCTCTGTTTCAAAATGCAGATTCGTAGAAATTAGTTTTAGGAGCTAATCAACTGATCAGATCTGATGCATCGTATAGTACCTACTGCAAACCCCCTGGACCCCCGGTTATCTCTATTAACGTACTTCGAATTAAATTATTGAAACACAGGATGTGTTTTAGCTCACGCGTTTCACATAAACCCGTGAACCGGCATATGAGAATGACTCAGATTTTGCGGTGTACCTTATCACTAGGTGTCAAGTTGTTTTATTTACTTATCACTTGCGTCATATTTGAAACCTCAAGCTTTCATTTGAGCCCTCACACGAAAAATGCATATTTTACAGCCCATTTTTTCATATAACACGAATTATCAGAAATTAACGATCATGTCACAATTATATTCACACTATCAATTATTGAGAATGATCACCTGTATGTAAACAATTATTCATATAACCATGCTCATAACCCAGCTTGTTGGCCACGCACTTCGCAGTAGTTAACATAATATGGTTGAATAAATCGAGAGCTTCCGAACGAATGGTCAACGGGTTTTGTGGGGTGAAAAATGGCGAAGTACCATTTCTCTGGCAACGACTCGGTTGTAAGTGGAAATCATCAGCAAATTGTTGCAGCACATTTTCGTTACACAAAAACGTTTCGTTTTCGGTTGGAGATGCCAAGGCTAAAATACATTCTGTGTTAAAACGAATAGGTATTTTGCTCTACAGAATAGCAATAATGGTTTTGCTCGTGTTGGTGAAAACTTTCCAAACACGAAATTGCAACTCTTGGAATGAGACCACTTTGCCGAACTCTGGTGATATACGAAAGCTCTATCTTAATCACAAACCTTTCCCGTGATCTTTCATTGTTGAGGCATTGACCAGGAATGTTGAGCATTTACATCACTGCGGGCTGGTTGTGGGCACCAGTTGGTGGGGCCCACGACACTTCCAATACTTCAAGCAGATATACCTCTCAAGATATGTATCCATGAATGGATTCTATTATTTTATTAATTTTTGCATTTCCTCTTTGGAAGTAGGTGCTGTAATGGATAGGGCAGTAAGGGAGGAAATGGAGGGGAAAAGATGTAACCTAATACGTTACCTAGAAATAGGTTGTAAGGGCATAGTTAAAATAATGGGACCACTTTAAAAGTAAGTCGACCTGCAGTATGGGACTTGAGGGGTCGGTTTAAAGGATAAAAGGTGTATATTGTTTAGTAACTAAGGTTGGGGAAGTATGGTTTCGGTGGGAGGAGGAGTATGGCACGGGGAGTATGGCATGGGGTATGGCACTGGAAGCGGTAGAGCGGATAATCTGCAGGTAGCTAAAGGGAGGGGGTAATGGAATACTGGTATGTCTCAGGTGTGGCTCGCCTCTAAGTGGGTTTACCTTCAGTTATTTATAGCTCAGACTCTCTCATTCTACCCCTCTTCCCATATCTCTTTGGACCCCCCGCTGGTCCTCGTAATCTCTATTTCACTGTTCATCTCTTTCTAGCCTCTCCCCTCCCCTTCGTCTACTACCCCAAACCTTCATGTGCTTCATTTTACGCTATTAACGATGTATTAGAAGAAAGTTATAAGTATTAAAAGCCATTTCTGCATTCAGAAACAAAAAGTTTCAGTCATGCAGCATGTTCGTATGAGCGAATTTTTGTAAATTATCGTATTGTGTAATGTTAACTTGTTTTGAAATTTTAGCTTTTGAGGGCAAGGATATTGTTGACTATTAATTTTATGGCAATCCTAATCAACATCATGTGTTGATCCTGATCAACACAAGGACCCATGCTCATAGCAGACCTGGAGGTGCAAGATGTGTGAGAGGACAGTGTTCTTTGATTTTCTTTGATTTTTAATGCTGACGCCCCCTTTTACAATTCCCAAACATGAAATTAAGTTACCGAAAACGTCGCCCAAGCCAAACACTGCAAGTACAACGATCAGCAGAAGACCTTAAAGGATTGATCACGCCGCTGGTTGTTTCAACTTTCAACTGAAGGTGTACTCCTACCTTAGTTCGACGCATTTCTACGACAAATGGTCAATACTCTAGCAGGAAAGTGGTCGAAGTCATTGTCCAAAGTAACGGAGTGGGGTAGGGTGAAAATTCAATTCGCCTTAATCAGAGCCGTTTCATTCCGGTTGAGAGGGTCCCGAAAGACAGTTACGTGTCTGGGGACAGAAGATGGGGCTAATCTTTCACATTGGTGTTGTGAAGAAAAAAATTTCAGAAAGGAAAGAAGAAAAAACAAAAAAAAGGAACAACAAGAAAGAGAGACCAGAGAAATATGATAAATTTTGTTGCAAAATGGTGAATAATAAATATATTTTATACGTGAGAAAAAAGTATCTTTCATTCTCTTCTCCTTCCCGTATCTCTTTGGACCCCCCGCCTCCTTTTGGTTTATTATTTCCAATAATAAGCCTATGTGATCGTGTAGCAAAAAATTTTTATAACCCCCCCTCAAACTTTGTCACTTTACGTTTCAAGGTGCGTAGAATCCAAATTTGAAATGTCCGTCCGCCGTCCCCCGTCCGCCGTCCGCCGTCCGCCGTTCGCCGTCCGCCGTCCGCCGTTCGCCGTCCGCCGTTCGCCGTCCGGGCCATAAAAGGCCTAAGAATTGACTTAAAAAACCCGTTCTTTCGCACATAGACTCCATTTGGGGTCTAGTTGGTCCTAACGTTTAACCATCCCGATCGCTTTACTCGCATAGATGCTATGGGCCAAAAACGGGCAAAAAAGTGTCTTTTTCGACGCGCGCACGCCTGGCACGCTTGGCAGGGGGTCAAGGTGGGTGGTGACGGGGGGTGAGCGGGGGGGTGGAGTGAGAGGAGGTGCCGGCGCCGCGGCACCTTGTGGTGGGTACGGCGCCGGCGTTCCTTCGAGGCATGAACATGTTTTTTTCAAGGTCATATTTGTGTGTTAATATCAAAGCTTTTCCTACGCATATTTAATAACATATCCTCTCGACTTTTCGTACGTACTTAGATAATGATATTATTAAGGCAATAACTATTTGAATAGATAGGAGCTCAAATCGAGAAATATAAACATGCGTATATAATTATAGAAGTATAGGTTGTGGCAACTCGAAGTAGGACACGCCGAGGAGTCTGGACGGGCCTTATGACGTACGCTAGCCAACTAAAACTACGATCATACTCAATTGAAAAAATAATAAACCTTTGTTAAATAATTTGCAGCGTTTTACTTCAATCTCACTTTATATCCCCTATCTCTTTAATTCATCAACCCTCCCCCCTCTCCCATCAACCCTTTGTCGGTTACCACAAACCCTTTTTCAGTAGCATATTAGGCAAAAGTTATTTTACGTACAACTCTTCAATACATTAATGTTCTCATTATAAATGTATTTTACCACCGTGAAAACGACGTACTTTCATCACAAATAATAGAAACATATCAAAATACGTACTATACGCGGTGGAAGGAATCCTGAAAAAATAAAACCCTGGAGCAAGTACCATAAACTTGCATTCCATCTTCGCCTAAGTCTTTGAAAACTTACTCCTTCCCAAACTTATATCATTCTTCGAATCTTTCATGTGGAACTTTCAGTTCGGGTGAAGGCAACTTCTCTCGGGTCAGCAGCTACTCTTTCGAGATATGAAACAAAGTCCTGGATGAATTTGAATATAAAGAGGTTCGTCTCAGTCTATTTCGAACACCGTAAAAGCCAACTACCAGGTTTGGCATCCAGACTTATGTTCTTCAAAATTATCACTTATTTCTTCATAAATCATTCATGGTTTAGTCAAAAAACAGGATGCTTAAAATACAACTTAAAATTTTAAACTAAGAACTTTATAGCCCTGGAGTGCTGCCTATTTTTTGACATTTTATGTCTTTACTTTGGCACATAGAATCGAAAAGTGTTACGTTACGTTGCGTTACTGAAAAGCGTTACTTTTGATTTTCTGATGATTATCGCTTACAACCAAATCGTTGCTACGGAACTGTATCTTAGGCGTTTATCATCGTACAAAAATCGTTCGCCAGTCGTTGGAGAGCTCTCGATTTACCTAACCGTATTATCTTAACCACTGCGCACTGCGTGGCCAACAATATGAGGTATGAGCGTGGTTGTCTGCGTAACTGTTTATGAACAAGCGATTCTTCTCAGAAAATTTTGTAAACTTGATTGCAGCCACTATTAGGCTGGAAAGAACCTTGGAAGTTGGAATTTGATGGGGAGAGTCTCTGGGACATTAAGAGACGATTGAAATGGCTCTTTCCGAATCAGCTGAATGAGCTAAATTCCTAAGCCGTGCATCCTACATAAATTGTTATCCTTGTATTGCATCTACTCCCCAGACTTCATAACAACCCCAACACGACACTCCAATGATTTTCGTCAATGAAATCAGTATTTTAATTCAATCCGTCTTATGTAAAAATGTATTTTTTTAAATCTCATACCACGAAGATTTACGGCATTTTCGGTTATCGTCTTCTCGCAGCTCAATATAAAGTCGAAATTTGATGTGGAAGAATTTACGTACATCTTCGGCGGTCAGACAAACTCCTAAGTTTGATCAGCCATGGAAACCTTTTTAATATAAGGTTATAGTAAAATAATAGTGAATGAAGGCCTGATAAAACGTCAATATCGTAATTCTCCTGTTTAATGGGCTGGAAATTGTAATCTGAATTAAATAAATGAATGAATAAAAGCAAATCTCTTGAGAATTGGTTGCTGTAAAAGATCTGGTATGGGCCTCACACCTGATGTTTCCGCAGCAATATTAGAAAAGGAGCCAATCCGATGTACTCGACCTAACAAGAAGTTGGGAAGCAATCGAATCGAAAAAAACTTTCAAGAGGCAGCCAGAACGAACCTGTATAAGTGTGTGTAAGACCGAGAAAAACGTGCGTGGAGAGTTGCATTCGCTCTCTCGTTCCTAGCCCTCACCATCTCTCTCCAACACGAACCCTCTTGTACAATTCTAGGAAAAGGGGGCGAAAAACATAGCGATTCCAAGCTTTCAAAATAATTGATCCGACCTTCGTTCCAATCTTCCTGAGACGTTTGAAGGGAGGCGGGGAGATTTTAAACGGGCGGAGAAAAAGCGTTAGAGTCTGATTACAAGGAAACACTTCTAGATTAGAAGCAAAAAAGGCGGAGGCGGGATTTTCGGGAGGAGGACCCACCATCAAGGGAACTATAGAAATGTAGACTTTGCAGTGGTGAGTATCAAGAAAGGGCGATGTAAATTAATTAATACAAATACCTGTGTTAGGTGTTACTACTTGTAGTTAATGGTGCTTTTAACGAGATTATTGATTTCTACAGTTTCAGCTCATTCAGAGTTAGCAGCCACACATGTTGTAGCAAGGACGTTTCTTCTTGGCTATTTTTGAGTTCGTTATTTTCAACGGGGTAAGTTGAGGGAATATGCCATGACCAGGTAATATGCCACTGGGTATCACATGATGCCGATTTCTTATTCTACTAGGTATATACTTATGCTCACATTTAATGAACAGCTGGACGTTTTCCCAGCTGTTTAGATGGCATCATCAGATCTTATAGACTTTGCAGTGGTGAGAATCAAGAAAGGGCGATGTAAATTAATTAATACAAATACCTGTGTTAGGTGTTACTACTTGTAGTTAATGGTGCTTTTAACGAGATTATTAATTTCTGCAGTTTCAGCTCATTCAGAGTTAGCAGCCAGCGTATTCACACATGTTATAGCAAGGACGTTTCTTCTTGGCTATTTTTGAGTTCGTTATTTTCAACGGGGTAAGTTGAGGGAATATGCCATGACCAGGTAATATGCCACTGGGTATCACATGTTGCCGATTTCTTATTCTACTAGGTATATACCTATGCTCACATCTAATGAACAGTTGGATGTTTTTCCAGCTGTTTAGATGGCATCATCAGATCGTATAGACTTTGCAGTGGTGAGAATCAAGAAAGGGCGATGTAAATTAATTAATACAAATACCTGTGTTAGGTGTTACTACTTGTAGTTAATGGTGCTTTTAACGAGATTATTAATTTCTGCAGTTTCAGCTCATTCAGAGTTAGCAGCCAGCCTATTCACACATGTTATTGCAAGGACGTTTCTTCTTGGCTATTTTTGAGTTCGTTATTTTCAACGGGGTAAGTTGAGGGAATGTGCCATGACCAGGTAATGCGCCAGTGGGTATCATATGATGCCAAATCCCGATTCTACAAGGTGTATACCTAAGCTCACGTCTAATGAACAGTTGGATAATTTTCCAGCTGTTTAGATGGCATCATCGGGTCGGAAGTGGGGTTGCGAGGCTTGATTCTTGATGAGGTTGAGGCTTGACTGGTGGGTGACTTCCGAAAAATGCCAAAAGAAGCTCCATCGCTGTTCCTTGAACTACAAACCACAATCCAACCATTTTCCAGAGCTGCACATCTTTCTGTTATACAGGGCAAGGAACGTTTGGATCGTATATTTCTTCTTTTGTTCGGTCTACGATCTGGTCTAGATTGACTTCATTCGATACTCGTCGAACGGTAGGGTCTAAAAACACTGCCGTCGCAAATCTGGTACTGGTCTAAAAACTCGTCTTGCCCTCGCAAATCTGGTACTGGTCCTGGAGGTGTACGAGGGTGCTGAATCGGAATCCGAAGCCCGTTTTTAAGTAGACGTCCAATTTTTGAGGTAAGGCACCTACATTTCTGAAGAAATCACTAAAATTACACGACAATTTATATTCAATTAAAAGGTGCTATTCTTGTTGAAAATTTTACGCTGAACACGCTTATATCACACATAATGGGTCTGAAATACCTCCTTAACGTGCCTTTGGCCTAAAAACTGCCAAAAACTTTGTTTTTCACCGATTTTTGACGAGTTTTTTACGGTTTTTTGAACAAATTACAAATTTCATGTACAAATTACACCATTTGGCGACACGAGAATAATTTTGCGATTACTTGGACTATTCCTACGTCGAATGAGGCCAACAGCAACATTGGAGGAGTGATAATTGATTTTTCGCGATCTTTCAACTACCGAAAAACGTGATTCTTTTCAGTTTTTTAACTCTTTCTATTAACTTCGATTCTCTTCTTGCTTGCTTGCTTGCTTGCTTGCTTGCTTGCTTGAGACAAAATTTCAGATCGATTTTTAACCCACTTCCCGATATCCAATCGATCTGAAATTTTGCACACGAGTTCATGCTGGCGTACATTTTAATCTATCAAATTTTCGCGAAAAAAAGTTAGTTATACTATAAATTTTATGCTATAAACTATAAATTTTCGAAAATTTGAAATTTAATATGGGACACCTTACAAGTGTTGTGTATTGTAGGGAGGAGGAGGAGGAGGAGGGAGGAGGAGGAGGGAGGAGGAGGAGGGAGGAGGAGGAGGGAGGAGGAGGAGGAGGAGGAGTGAGGGAGGAGGAGGAGGATGAGGGAGGAGGAGGAGGAGGAGGAGGGAGGAGGAGGAGAAGGAGGGAGGAGGAGTGACGGAGGAGGAGGAGGGAGGAGAAGGATACTATTGAACGTCTGCATAAAATGACAACGAATCCAGGGTCAATAAAATATTAAATGATTTTCCTTGTCAATTTAATTTAAGTTATTATCAATGTGATTTTGAAACAATGTGATTTTGTTTCTATTTACTGTTGCCAAGAAACTACCAAATATTGAAACAACAATAAAATTAACTGAGAACATGAGAAAAAGAAAGAGTTACATTAAAAACTTGTTTTTATGGGTTCATTTTTTATGATTTATTTTTCTTGGTATTCCCAAAAACACGACTTCGGTAGTTTAGAAATCGCAAAAGATCAATTATTTCACATCCATAGACGCTGTTGGTCTCATTCGATGCAGAAGTAGTCCAAGTAGTAGCAAAGTTTTTTTTAGATCACTAAGTGGTGTGAATCGTACAATTTTTTTTAAAAACTGTACAAAAATCGTCAAAAATCTGTAAAAAAAAACACGTTTTTTGGCAATTTTTAAGTCCTCCCTTTCTCATTTGACGTAAACATTTCGATGCATTTCCGGTTTTTCCTTAATTACAATGTTGTTTGCCTTGGAGACGTCGGTAAAGAAAGCCGAGATGTTGATGAATGAGTACTCGTAAGTCAAGAGGATTGTAATATAGCCTAAAACCATCGCTGGAACTTATAGATAATTTAGTGAAAAACCGCTTTAAAATCCGATGAGCCGTTTGACTAGCAACATGGGAGAAACAAAACAACATTCTCATATATATAATCGATTCCTCTAGATATATATATATGTGTGTGTGTGTGTGTGTGTACATGTATAGATAGGTACATATAGGAATTTACAGTTTGACGATTGGATTCTACCAATTATTGTATGACTAATAAACGCACTCTCTCTCTATCTATCTATCTCGCCCTTTCAGATCGTATACATGATAGAATACCTGACTGAGCCTGATAATTATCAATCTCAAGTTGATTGCCCCTAACTAGAAAACTAGAATAGAAAGTTGTTTTTCTTCTTCTTCTCCCTGAGTTGGTGCAAAGCTAACGGCAGGCTAGATGCCTAATCCAGATAAAAGACCTTGCAGTTTTTAATTTTTAAGCCCCGACTATGCTGAGTGGCTCATTTACTAACGGGACAAAGCTTAGATAAAGCTCCTTGAAATGAACGGCTGCGGTCGTTCTGTTTCGGAGCTTCACACGGTACTTTGTGGATGTTTAGCTTTACGCGGCGCTCTGTATGGAGAGGAGGTCTTTCTCTAGGAAGTCTGTGATGCTACGGAGCGGGGCTTTTGTTTTCTAAGGATGCACCTAGCTTCAATGCACGAGAGGTAGTATGGGGCTGTGGGCACAGTCCTCATAAAGGGGTCGTAACATTGAGAATTTTTCACTTTTTCATGTACGTACTTTTTCATCCTAGGAATATTCCCTACTTTAGAAATAGTCTCAATGAACAAGGCTGTAAATGGTCCGTTTTTTAAGTACTTTTTTGTATGTATATATGCATTTCCAAGTCAAATTTAACCTTTTAGCGAATTTTTGAAGAATGAAGCTATTTCAATTGCTACAAAAATTTTAAAGTCAACATTTTCAAAAAATTTCTTCATTGAAATCCATTTTGAGGCATTCTGAAACGAATCGTGAAGTAAAACGCTTTTTCATATACGTATAGATATATATCCTTCCAGACGTTAACTCTCTTTAGATTAAAATTCCGTTCTTGCGCTAAAAACTCAAGCTCTCCAAACGAAAGGATGAGTTTGCTGGCCAGCATTTCTTTAGCACATTAAATTGGACAACTTTCAAAATATTCCTGAAAAAATTACTAAAAATAGCAAAAAATGGCTAAAAATCGTGAAATTCCTATTTTTAGCAGAATATTGCTCAAATAAAATTTGTTAACTATAAAATAGAACGTCAAAAAATGTATGTACAAAATTACGCTGAAATATGCACTTAAATTTCATTAAAATGTGCCAACAAGTTGGTAAAATCTGCGTAAAAGGTAAAAATCCAAAATCTCTTTTTGATCAGTAGATTAATATTTAGAATGAGTTTTTTGCCATAAAGTTTTTAATTAACAATTTATTTGCACAGTCCTCAATTTTGAAAACAATGTAACATAATATAGTACAATTATTTACGAAAATTCGCTCATACGATGATGCTGCATGACTGGAACTTTTCCAAATATTTGAGAAACATACTTCGTGTCCGATGTGTCATTCCTCACCTCACATACATACATATAATTTTGTTTTTCTTTCTTTCGCATACCTATTCGTACGTTTAGCGAATTTTGTTGGACAGAATAAATTACATTTTTCCAAAATGTTCCTCATGGAAATTCATTTTGAGGCATTATAAATTGAATCCTGAAATTAGCGCTTTTTCATAAGTATTTATACAGGGTGTTAAACACTCTTTTTTTATCAAGCGATCATTTCTACAAATTATTTCGAACGAAAAGATCATCCCAGAATTTTTTTTAACGCTTTGCTTTCGATTAATTTCTGAATTAAATTCGATTATTTTTTTCTTTTTTACTTCATGTCATAAACATGGTCATGATTCCCTTAAGTTCACTGTAAAACGCACAATTGGCCAAACTTTCAAGAGATCATAAGCTCATTCAGTCGGATAAAACTGGGTCTGAATTGAAAATTTTCTCATTTTAACAAAATCACTAACTTTTTCTAATGGCTTTACACCCTCTGAAAAAAAATTTCCGGTTTTCGTAACGGAGAAAACGTTATCAAAATATCAGCTTTTCAACTGTATACTTAGTTAATTTCACTTGGAAATCGCCAATTAGGGGAGAAAGTTATGTTTTAATATTACAAAAAACGTCTCTTTAAAAAAATCCAGAGTTTTCATGTGAACTGATTCTCCATGAACCAACGATTTTGGGACGGTTAATAACTTTTCTCATGCTGAATCGGAAGGGAACACTTGAAGATCTCTCCAATACCGTTATAATCGAGTTTCAAACTTTAAACCAGAACTTTTTAGTGCATTTGTTATGCTTAATTTAATGTGCTTTTAGGAGGAAAACTAGTTAATTATAGTGTAAAACTCGGTTAAAAAGAGATCGGAAAGATCTGCAAGTGTTACCATTTGACTCAGCCTAAAAACATAGGTAGAAACTGACCCCAAACTCGTGGGTTCATAGAAGGTCATTTTTCATTAAAACCCTCGATTTTTTTGGGAAAAAAACACATAACATTAAAACATAATTTTTTCCTCCAATTGACAAAGCAAAGCTGAACAAAATACTTCAAAATAATCTCCAACATGTTAAAGAATATTGAGTAATGGAAGGTATTATTTTGATGGATAATAGTTGGTGCAGTAAAGAAGAAAGTGGAAGGTATGTACGGCGGGTCGTAAAACACAAATAAAATCTAATACCGTATGATATTTATGACGAGCGGGTTATGAGGTAACAATTCTAAAATAACAATAAGCTTCGCGCAATTAATTTCAAATTCAGAAAAGGGAGCGGAAAGGAGAGAGATGGCTGAGAGAGAACGGCTTTTTAATTTTACGGGCGTATCAGTGGACGGAGACATTGGAAAATGCGAATAGACGAGGAAAACGGAAACGGCGATGAAGGAGGTGGGGAGAGGGAGGAGGAGAAATTTACGCTTATTAAATTCCGAGAAAGTCGTAATGTTTATTGTTGAGGGACGATAATTAACAACAGCCGGGGGCCCCCTCTCGGGGACGATAAATTCAGGGGGCGGAGTTAATCTCGAAAGGGCGCTCGAGTTGAAAATTATGAAGTCGGAGCTCTCGAAAGGGCCTCGACACCGGGATCGGCTAGTTAGCGGAAATACGTCGGGACTGGGAAGCCGGGAGACCCCTCACGTTTCACAGTTTCAGGCTGTCGCAGTTTCACGGCCTTTCGAGAAAACCGCCGGCGCCGGTAAGAATCGGCGTTTGAGGGCGGCGCCATATGTCGGTTGATTGAGGCCGATCGTCAGCTCTGAGAATTAGAACTGCTGGGTTACGCAATGAGCGATTAAACTATACGCATTTATTTGTTTAGGTCGCAGTAGGTACCATAGTTAAAACAATGTATTTACCAATATTAAAATTTCCAAAAATATGTAAAATAATTCATCTAACAGTGTCTGTCCCAAGAGATAATCGGTGTATTTTGCATCTTGAGCGGGCGCCAGAGCTGAAAATAGTAATTTAGAAAATAATGCCCTTATGTGCTCACTGAAAACAATTGGAACTAGAGCCGATCACGTTTCACATTTTCACGCTATTTCACGGCCATTTAAGAAAAACGCTGGCGTTGGTAACAATTGGCGTTTGAGGGCGGCGCCATATGTCGGTTGATTGAGGCCGATCGTCAGCTCGGTTCCTCAGGACTGACTCTGAGAATTGAAACTGCTGGGGTACGCAATGAGCGATTAAACTATACGCATTTATTTGTTTAGGTCGCAGTAGGTACCATAGTAAAAACAATGTATTTACCAATATTAAAATTTCCAAAAATATGTAAAATAACTCGTAAAACAATATATCTAACAGTGTCTGTCACAAGAGATAATCGGTGTATTTTGCATCTTGAGCGGGCGCTAGAGCTGAAAATAGTAATTTAGAAAATAATGCCCTTATGTACACTGAAAACAATTGGAACTAAAGAGCCGATCTCGTTTCACAATTTCACGCTATTTCACGGCCTTTCGAGAAAAACGCCGGCGCCGGTAAGAATCGGCGTTTGAGGGCGGCGCCATATGTCGGTTGATTGAGGCCGATCGTCAGCTCTGAGAATTAGAACTGCTGGGTTACGCAATGAGCGATTAAACTATACGCATTTATTTGTTTAGGTCGCAGTAGGTACCATAGTTTAAAAAAATGTATTTACCAATATTAAAATTTCCAAAAATATGTAAAATAATTCGTAAAACAATATATCTAACAGTGTCTGTCACAAGAGATAATCGGTGTATTTTGCATCTTGAGCGGGCGCTAGAGCTGAAAATGGTAATTTAGAAAATAATGCCCTTATGTACACTGAAAACAATTGGAACTAAAGAGCCGATCTCGTTTCACAATTTCACGCTATTTCACGGCCTTTCGAGAAAAACGCCGGCGCCGGTAAGAATTGGCGTTTGAGGGCGGCGCCATTCGTCGGTTGATTGAGGCCGATCGTCAGCTCAGTACGTCAGGACAAACTCTGAGAATTTGAACTGCTGGGTTACGCAATGACCGATTAAACGATACGCATTTATTTGGTTAGGTCGCAGGTCGGTAGGTACCATAGTAAAAACACACGTTTCACATAAACCCGTCTTCAATCTTCGGTTGAAGATTGGTTTACTTCCTCCCACTAAATCAGAATTTCGCT
Source organism: Adelphocoris suturalis (assembly GCA_030762985.1). Classification (NCBI taxonomy): domain Eukaryota; kingdom Metazoa; phylum Arthropoda; class Insecta; order Hemiptera; family Miridae; genus Adelphocoris; species Adelphocoris suturalis. The sequence goes on along the minus strand of CM061044.1, from coordinate 27,362,719 downwards.
ACTTTCCTCCCACTGAATCAGAATCTTATATAATCACCGCGTCATAACAAAATATCGCATAGGTTACACCAGGTTACACGATCCTTAGGTCCGTATCATCAGTATCCATGTTGTCGTCCCAGATTTTGTTACGAAATTTCGTTAGCTTTTTAGCTAGTTAGTCCATGGCTAAAACACATTCTGTGTTAAAAATAAATTTAGGTACCAATATTACAATTTCCAAAAATATGTAAAATAATTAGTAAAACAATATATCTAACAGTGTCAATCACAAGAGATAATCGGTGTATTTTGCATCTTAGAGCTGAAGATGGTAATTTAGAAAATAATGCCCTTATGTGCACTGAAAACAATTGGAACTAGAGCCTATCTCGTTTCACATTTTCACGCTATTTCACGGCCATTTAAGAAAAACGCTGGCGCCGGTAACAATTGGCGTTTGAGGGCGGCGCCATATGTCGGTTGATTGAGGCCGATCGTCAGCTCGGTTTGTCAGGACCAACTCTGAGAATTAGAACTGCTGGGTTACGCAATGAGCGATTCAACTATACGCATTTATTTGGTCAGTTCGCAGTAGGTAACATAGTAAAAAAATTTATTTACCAATATTAAAAATTCCAAAAAATACCTTCCATTACTCAATATTCTTTAACATGTTGAAGATTATTTTGAAGTATTTTTTCAGCATTGCTTCGTCAATTGGAGGAGAAAATTATGTTCTAATGTTATGAGTTTTTTTCCCAAAGAAATCGAGAGTTTAATGAAAAATGAATGGTTCCGTGAACCAAAAAGTTTGGGGTCAGTTCCTGCGTATTTTCTTTAGGCTAAGTCAAATGGTAATACGTGCAGATCTTTCCGATCTCTTTTTAACCGAGTTTTACACTATAATTAACTAGTTTTCCTCCTAAAAGCACATTAAATTAAGCATAACAAATGTACTAAAAAGTTCTGGTTTAAAGTGGGAGAGATCTTCAAGTGTTCCCTTCCGATTCAGCATGAGAAAAGTTATTAACCGTCCCATAATCGTTGGTACATAGAGAATCATTTTACTTGAAAACTCGGGATTTTTTTTAAAGAGACGTTTTTTGTAATATTAAAACATAACTTTCTCCCCTAATTGGCGATTTCCAAGTGAAATTAACTAAGTATACAGTTGAAAAGCTGATATTTTGATAACGTTTTCTCCTTTAACCTTCTAACTGCCAAGCTGTTTTGGCCATGACTTCCCCAGGTGCCAAATGGAAATATCAAGTGTAGGCTTTACTTATGTGAAAATTTGGGATCTTTACATTCTATGAATGAATATAACACATTATGTATATCATTATGTACTGAGACCGCCGGCGACCTTCATGGCACTTAAAGGCAACAGAGTACTCGGTGTGCCATGAGGTCGCCGGCGGGTCACGTTTTTGTAACACAGAAAACACGATAGGTTTTCAAAGCCAGCTTTGAAATATGAATAAATTGTGAATTCAATATAAAGAAAGGTTTCTATATACATATTCTAATGTAAAAGAGTGAGTCCTGAAAATGAATAGGTGAACAAAAATTGATCAAAACTGATTTTTTATTGATACTGAAATACGAATAAATTGAATGAGAGACAAACATGAAGTGAATGAGAAACAGTATTCAAAATATGACATGCAAACGGATGAAGTGGAAATCGAAAAAGGGAATTTATGTTATTATTCTTCTGTTGGTTTTGTGAAGTACTGAGAAACATGTATAGCACATATATTCATCACATATGTCGCAGTATGTGGTAACTTTCTTAGTCTGCGTCTCATTTTCATATGCGTTATCACCCTCTTCACTTTCGCTAGAACTGCAAGAATCTGAGGATTCCCATTCAGACGAATCAGACTCTAAAAACGAGCTAAGTGCGTCACCAGAATCAGCATCCTGTATCTTCTGCATCTCCTCATTCACTTCTTTTTCACTCAAAACCTGTCTCGTATTTTTACTCACCGTAGATCGCGGTTTTCGCGTCCGTCCACTACTCGTACTGGGTTGAACATTTTCTTTATTCATTATAAATGAAACAGGGATAAAAAAGGAGGGTGGAAGCAAGAGAGAATGGCACGCGGAATGAAACTCGGAACACAAGTTGTTTACCTGTAACTGTAAACAACAAAAAATACTGAAATTCAATAGCTCTTTAGTGGGTTGTCAGAGGAAATTTCATATAAAAAGTGAGGCCGCCCGCGGTCTCATTGGCACCCATGGTAACCGCTTCTAAAACATGCAGCAAATCGTATACCATCCCGTGATCCAGTTGCTAGGTGCCTAATGAAGCTAATAATTACCGGAGGGTCGGAAAAAAATAATATTCCTTAGATGTACAGATGAAAAATTGTGAGGTAGCCGGCGGCCCTCACGGCACCTATTGTTGGGTATCGTGAGGTAGCCGGCGGCCCTCATGGCACTTAAAAGGTTAAGAAAACCGGAAACATTTTTTCAGAGGGTGTAGAGCCATTACAAAAATATAGGTAGTGATTTTGTTAATATGAGAAAATTTTCAATTCTCAAATTCTGTAATTTCCGCTTACAACCGAGTCGTTGCTAGGGAAATGGTACTTCGTCATTTTTTATCCCACAAAATTCGTTGACCATTCGTTCGAAAGCTCCCGATTTATACAATCATATCATGTTAAGTACTGCAAAGTGCGTGGCCAACAAGCTGAGTTATGAGCATGGTTATTTGAATAATTGTTTACACACAGGTGATCATTCTCAATAATTGATATTGTGAACATGATTGCAACCGCTTGCTAATTTCTGATGATTTCATTGAGCTGTAATTTTGTTTGAAGCTGTAATTTTGTATGTAGCCTCTTTAGGAAATTTACTAGACGATGCCCAATCCGGATCAGCTGAGTGGCTCTTAGAGCTTGCATACGAGTCTGCAACACATACGAGTCTGCAACACATACGAGTCTGCAACTAAAGACATGAAATGTCCCAATGTGTTGCAGACTCGTATGCAAGCGTTTTATGTCTTTACTTTGGCACATAGAATCGAAAACTGTTATGTTACGTTACCGAATTTTGTCGAATTTCTAATATTATAGGTTTTTGGCTTCACCAGAAATTTAATAGCGTGCACCTAGGTACTCAATATCCTGGGCAATCAATATTCGATGAATCAAATCATGGAAACACCAACTCAATGAAATCATCAGAAATTAACAAGCGGTTGCAATCATGTTCACAATATCAATCATTGAGAATGATCACCTGTGTGTAAACAATTATTCATATAACCATGCTCATAACTCAGCTTGTTGGCCACGCACTTCGCAGTAGTTAACATAATATGTTTGGATAAATCGAGAGCTTTCGAACGAATGGTCAACGAATTTTGTGGGATGAGAAACGACGAAGTACCATTTCCCTAGCAACGACTCGGTTGTAAGCGGAAATCATCAGAACATATTTCGTTACGTAACGTAACGTGACATAACGAAAATTTGGTTGTGTGCCATAGCAAAGACATGAAATGTCAATATGTAAAATAATTCGTAAAACAATATATCTAACAGTGTCTGTCACAAGAGATAATCGGTGTATTTTGCATCTTGAGCGGGCGCTAGAGCTGAAAATGGTAATTTAGAAAATAATGCCCTTATGTGCACTGAAAACAATTGGAACTAAAGAGCCGACCTCGTTTCACAATTTCTCGCTATTTCACGGCCTTTCGAGAAAACCGCCGGCGCCGGTAAGAATCGGCGTTTGAGGGCGGCGCCATATGTCGATTGATTGAGGCCATTCGTCAGATTTCATATAGTTAGGTCATTTAATTTCGGAGAAAAGCCGTGGACGGTAGACGGTGAACAGCGGAAGGACTTTTTTTTTTTTCGATTTTTGAATTTGACGCATCTTGAAACATAAACCAAAAATTTTCAGGGGGGTTATTTTTTTTATTATTATTTTTTCGGTCGATTACAAAGGTTCATTATTGAAAATAATAAACCACAATGGTCTCGCCCAAACTCGCATATCGCCATATGGGTGAGGGTGAAAACCCAATTCGCCGTAACTATGCGTCACGGCAAATGGAAAAATCTTCAAAGTCTATGACTTTTAAAGGTGGCACAGCACTCCAGTTCTGGGATGCTTAGGCAACAAAATGTTTGTTTTTCCATTATGTATTTATATGTTTTTCCCCAGACAACTAAATACGTCAATTTATTTGTTTTTGTTTGGTTTTGTTTTATCTTTTTGCCCATATTTCAAAACAATGTAACGTAATACGAGTATAATACGATAACTTAAGAAAATTCGCTCATTCGATCGTGCTGCATGACTGGAACTTTTTTTACTATCGAATTTGGTTATACGCCCACCAAGCATCACTAAAAACATATCTGAATAATGTGTACAGTTTGATGATCTGGATGCTCGCAAGCTCGCATCACAAAAATGAAAGAATATCCTAAATTAATCCATTTGGTACGATTCAGAATAGTTTGACAAATGGTTGAAATGCGAGAAGTGATGCTTGGCGAGAGTAAAAGAATCTGCGACGGGTTTATCACAGAAAAGAAAAGAACGATTCAGCACGCCGTTGTACATCATGCAGATTAGCTCTTCTCAACTCCTTTCCGTCCTTAACCTCACCACTCTTTACTTCTTCAGATCCAATGGAAGAATCCGTCCTAGACACTGGAGTTGCAAGACTGAGAACACAACCCCTAATTGAGTTTCTTACAAACGAGTTAAACCTTTTCTTTTCTTCTCTTCCTCGTTTTCTCTTCAGAAATCCCAGCTTTTTTCGGAGAAAGTGTCCCCTCGCGACTTCACATCCAAACTATATCTGCGTTCACTTTGTTCCACATGCTAACTGAAACGAGCCGGCAAAAAACAAAAATAAACTTTCGAAAAAGCGAAAACAACGGAAAAAGTCTTGGAGGGAAAAGGACCTCAAGAATTTTTAAGCATATTCGGGATCCCAGCTGTTGTTCGGGTCATTTGCATCGCATCCAGACCCAGGGGGTTAAGAACAACGAGCGATTACTTGTACTCTACTTTGCCTCTTGTAAAACCGGCTAAAACTCGATGGGATTTTAAGGATTCGAGTTCCTTATTGTTCTTGGAGTAGAGGATCTTCAACTTCCCTCTTAAAATACATTTTTTGTTATCCACTTGGTTGTTCTCTATTGTTCGCAAGCAAAGTTTTTCACTTTAGAAAACGCATTCTCCTCTCGAAAGCCCATCTTCATGTTCCGAGCGCCTCTTGCACCCACAAATCTCGGGTTAATCCATTCCTCCCTACTCAAGTTTATGGTCACATCTGATTACCTTATTTTCTCTCTCGCTACGCTTCTTGAAGTAGTTGCTCTCTTTTGTTTCAAACAATGGGGCTGTGCAGGATTTCTCTCAATTATCTTTTCCTCCCAATCAAAATTTATTATTCACTTTTTCATCGTCAATAAGAACAGTCCGTTCTGAATTTTTGGATTTCTGTGCAGTTTCTACATGTAAAGTTGAGAGCTTTCCTGATTACTAACTAAAATTAAATTCCAAAAGTGATGCTAATTTTCGGAATCCAGACTGCAATAAGAAGTTCCAGTCATGCAGCATGATCGTGTGGGCGAATTTTGGAAAATTACAGTATTGTATCATATTAAAATGTCTTGAAATTTTATCATTTCGAATGCACTTCTGTGTCGCGTTTGCGAACGTATTGACTTGAAATTCGGAGGATAGGCATAGTCCTTATAAGCATCGGATTCGCCGAATCGTAAACTTCTAAAGCCTCACTATTTTTCAGTTTTTTTTTTTCCCCCTTTTTTTTCCGAGAATTCTTCAACCGACCTTTACCTACCCTAAACTTTATAGAATTTCCCTATAATTTTTGTTCCCCTAAATTTTCGTTTACAACCAATACTTTCCTAGATTGAATCGTTCAAAATTGGATGAAGACCTCAAAATAGGAAAAATTATACACGTAACGTTAGTTTTCACTCCGAACTCACTTTTTTTAAAACTTTTTCAAGCATTTCATTCAACAATGGACAATATTTTAGCTATGCATGTTTACCTATATTTGTAAATAGTACCTGTGTGATTCCAAGTTAAGCTTCTAGTCACCGGACCCAGTTTAAAAATTTTGCATTCGGCTTTCTGTCAATTTTTCACCCCTGTTACACTCCTGGAACAGGATCTGGTTTTGAGCCAAGGAGAGCGTTTGGAGTATCCGAGAATCACTCGAGGGTTCGAAGCGGGTGGGTCTTGTTTCGGAATGGGAGGTTTGAACGCCAAGGAGAGAACCACTGGCTTTAGAGAACATCCCTCCTTGCCTCATCACCGCAAGGTTTCTGGGGTCAGTCGGCTTGCGGTCAGTGGGGTGAAGGGAAAGCGACGTTCCCAACAAAGTGACCGAGAGCTCCCTCAACCTCCCCTTTAAGACAGGATAATGAAAACCTCGGCCCTGGCAGAGGAGTAGGGAAGGTGAAACCTCGTCTCCACACAGAAGAGATTACCCCGTTTGACTGGTCATATCTTCCCTCTGCGCCACCGCTCATCCGCCATGATCCTGCCTCTTCTTAGACCATCCTGTACCTTTCCGACCCATTTGCCTATGACGGGTTCTCATCTTCTCCCCGGACATCCTCATGATTACCTGTTTGGTCTAAACCTTCACTCGTCCCCAATAGTCCGTGTCTAGAGGCGTTAGCAGTGACGTGGTATCCAAAGCCACTCTACCGAAATACAATTCTAAAATCAAGCAACCTCCAACTCCAGAATTATACTGCAAACTAGTTATATACAACTCCTTCGTCATTTTAATTGTTTCTGTATCTACAACATTCAACACCATGAAGGCAGTCACTTTTTCAAATCTTGCTGTGTCACTTTTTTCAAACACTGCATTGCACCGCACCACAATATGGAGTGCAGGATCAAATGATAGGCCTAAGTATTAGTGCTATAACTTCTGAGCAACATTAAAACAAACCCACGCTAAGACCGGCTAAGTTGAAATTTGAAAGAAAGTTGAAACATAGTAGTGAAAATAACACTTGAACCTATCTTTCGAATAAGAAGGCGCTTTCTTCTCACAAAAATCACCTACATATATTTTGTGGGGACTCTACTAAATCTCCTTAAAATTACTCCGACGTTCTGGAGTGGCATCCAATTCAAAAACTGCGAAAAAATCCCACTACCCTTACGCCCACACCAAGAGCAATTCGCAGTCTGATCTGACAGTTTACTCATCCTGTCTGTATCTATAGCTTTTGCCACTCTAATTCAATATTTTCCCAATCAAATTCAACATTTTACCAACCAAATTCAACATTATTTTCTAGATCCACAAAAAAAGCAAGGAAAATAAAGAATAGTTGAGAAAAATAAAAAAACAGCAAAATAAGCTGAAGAAACCTCTCATTGAATCAGTCCAGTGAGACACGCTCTACCATGTATCTTATTTATTTTCTCCAATAAACAAGGCCAGACTGGCGAGCAGACCATAGAGAGAGGAGAAAATTGCAAGGATAGGGAGAAACCCCAGTGAGGGTAACAACATCAATACTTCAGCTCACCATCTAAAGTTTGCTTTAAGAACATTTGCCTTACGGAGTCTTCGATCCGGAAATTGACATATTAATCTTATTTTTTTGGTGGTGGTTTAGAATTCTTTCATCCAAGCCACATTACTTAGTATTAAAATTGGCTTCTAGGTAGGTTGTTAGTTCTATAGGCTTAGTGGCCGGCGAATAATAGTTCGTTTCATCTAGGAGGTCACAGAGTTGGGGAGTAATTAAATACATTGGTAATTAATTACAGATACAATTACACGAAGATACTTTGACCAATTTTTGGTGAGCTAGCTCCGAAAATGAACATTGGCACTTTACACCTCATGATTACTCAAATTACCTGCAATTAAATAATCACAATTACCCATTTTACAGGCTTAATTTGTTCAGATGATAAATCCACAAGTTTATAATATACTGGTAATGTCTAGGCAAGTATGATGATCTATTCGGGAAAAAAAGCTATTAATCGAATTGCCAATGAACTTGATGAAGATTGTAATGGTACCTACTTATTAACCCCATCCTACACAAACTCTTGCTGACCAATCAAAACCGTCCTATCATTACTTCTACCCCTTCCACATTCACATATACCTACTATCTCGCGAACTACCAATTGATCATATTATCAGACATCAGAATACCAGTCCAGATCAGATTTTACCATTCATTTAATGTCCTAACTAAGTTAGTCATTGCTACCTTATGTCATATTATCTTTGTGGAAGGGTTGAGAGGAGAAATTTACTGAAAACATTTTAAAGCGACTCAAAAATTGATTTTGCGTACCCTAAGCTTTTCTTCGGCTTCATTCTACGGCTTAGTTACCTTGTGTAATTTTGAAAAACCCTGGTAACAGTGATACCAGCTGATTATAGACTCATAATAGATATAAATAGATATATATAAAGGTGACTAAAGGGAAGACGGTACTTTTCACTTGTTCTAATGTGGACGGGCTGCGGGGCATTCCGCACATTTGTTGATACAAACCGGTAACTAAAACAAGAAAAACCTCAAACTTCTCAAGTAAACGGAAGTCAAACGGAACCCGTTCCTTTTACAGTCGGCTCTGTGAAGTAGATGTAATCCCATTGGTCGGATTAGGAAGCTGTAAGCTGTTTTTGTTAGCTTCGCCTTTCTCAAGCGCCTTCTCACCTCCCAGAAAAGCGGTTTCCCACCGCCCACCCATGAAGAAACCATCCCTTAAAACAAACCTCCAACAATAAGATACTCTGAGCCCACTTGAAGATTAGCTCAAAAATTAACTTGTTCCGCCCAACTTTAAAACTTCTTCTTTACCCCTTTCCGAGAACGATCCCCAGGGTGATATTTACTCTTCGGATTTCTTTTTCATTTCTCGGAATAACTTTGTTTTGTCTCTTGAGAATTTCATAACAAATTTATAGGCAAACCATATAAAATATTATTAAGCAGCGATTTATTACACATTTTTCGTGCTTATATTTGTTCATCATGAGTGGTTTCCACTACAACAAACTCGCCTCCTAGTCGAAAAAATCTAAAATTTATTTTATCATATTAAATTTATGTATTATAGTATATTTATTGATTTGCACTTTTCTTTATTATATTCTTTATAACTACGAATAATATGGGGTATTTTCTGTTAAACCCCCGCATTCAATTTCAATAGGGCATCCCTTCTATAATATTTCCAGTTAATCTGTATTAATTTTTACTAAATGATCCATCCAGATCACCAAACTATACACATCATTCTGATCTACATGTCCAACTAATCTGTGTTTTTACTAAGGGATTGACTACTTGATGTTATGTATTTTTGAGATGCGAGCTTGCGAACTATTTTGTACAACTAATTTGTATTTTTACTAAGGGGGACGCCCTATTGAAATTGAATGCGGGGATATAACAGAAAAGACCCATAATATGTTTAGTGAATTAATTCAGTTCTTAATGCAAGATCATTTTTATCATTACGTGATTGTTTTGTTACATTATTTGATTTTCTCTGTTTTATACAAGTATATTGAAAGGAAAATTGTAATTTTTATCAGCTGCCATCGATTATTAATGTGGCTAATTTAGGACTCGTGTAATCGATTCTTAATGTGGCTAAATTAGGACACGTCTCCTAATACGGGCAGTAGTTACTGGAGACTAATTTCCAGTACAATATTTATTATGTAAATATGTTGTCTGGTGAGCTGAATTATCTCTAGACCACTCTAGGAAGTTAAATTTGGTAGCGAGACTCTCTGGGATACCAAGAGACGAGAAAAATGGTGTGCTCTTTCTTGATCATCTGAGTGAGCTAAATTCTTTCTTATTTACCCTAGTAAATTTAAATTTTACAGGGAACCTCTCTCTGGGGGAACAAGTGTCAAATGATATGATCCATCCTCTCCGTTTCTCCCTAGGATGTTAAAATTTGAGACGGAACCTCTCCTGGACAAGAAGAAAAAAAATTAAATAACAGCACTAAATATAACTAAAACTGGCTAAAAACGGCAAAAAAAAGTTGAATTTGAACTTTTTAGCCGAATTTCAGTCAAAAGAATTTTATTAACGACGAACTATAACATTAAAGAATTCATATACAAATTTATGTTGATACCTACCTACTTAATTAATTAACCTCATTAATATTTGCCAAAAAAGAGATGAAAGTTGCAAAAATCTAAAAATCCCACATCTTTTTGAATCACAGAATATTATTAAATACGATTTTTTTTTTTCACCATACAATTTTTTTTTAAATTTAGTTTCACTCAATGTTCTCAATTTTCAAAACAATGAACATTACAAATAATTTACGAAAATCCGCTCATAAGATCATGCTGCATGACTGGAACTTTTTCATTAATTTTTCGTTATTTTCTGTTGTTTGGTTTTGAGGTGGTGTAGGAGCAAGGCCGATGTCCAATACCTTATGAATAAAGAAATAACTATATTATGCACAAACTGCGTATCCCTCGATGCCGATAAACTTATTGAAGTGAGGGTTAGTTTTCGTTTCGCATGCTGCCGAAGGAAATTCATTAGGAGCCATGAGGTCGTCTCTCGAGCGCCAATTAAGGCCAACGACTTTTCACAAATGAACTAGGTATACCAGGTATTTATGTATGGTTTGCTTCTTTCATAGATCAACCGCTTCCAGGTAATGACTGCATTGTCCTGTTTAGTGTAATTTGCTTCTAGACACTACAGTTTTATCAATGTATTACCAATCCTCTGCTTCCTTGACGATCGATTGCTACGATGTCAGCTCTCCTACGTCTTGTTTGTCTATCTTCGTACATCACTAGATGCTCCGCTTTAACAATTACCAATGGATGACCATACTTTGTACCTAGTGAGCTGAATTTGGAGTTCCCCGGTTTTAGGACAGATGTCCGGGGTGTGCGATAGGGTTTCAATGGTGTTACTCTCGATGCGGATAGAAACCTGCAATGGCAACTACCCTCACTCTGACCACCTTTGAACTATAAAATTTATTGTGGCTTATGACCCAATGCACTCTATAGAAACCAGCAATCCGTCTGTGGGCATGCCTTGCATCAGGACCCTCACTTTTTTCTGTGGCAAATGTGTGCTCCACTTCATTCATATCGCTAACAGCTGCTAAATTGCTATCTGCACTCCCTATTCCCTTGTATCTCTCAGTAATCCCAAACCTCTTTTTTGTAAAACCTCATTATTGTGAAAGATGAGGTTTTATAAATTGGGAGAAAGCCGGTAGGGAGGTACAACACTATGTACTTATTACACGATCGGTGAAACTTCCAGTTGGTGCATCCAATCCTAATAAAGAGAGCTCCAACAATTTTGATGGATTGAGTTTGGGAATGATTAACGGTATTAGGCGCCTACATACGGGTAGTCTTAGTGTTACATCTAAATGATGAATTATTACCCAATCAGGGGGTGATCCAGGTTTGAAAAATTGCCGGATCAACCAAATTGAATCCCACCGGAATAACGATTCTCTGAAAGTTTCATAAAACGTTGGTGGGTACACGTAAGAAAAGCATGTAAGTTGACTTTTTCTTTTTTTCTCCAATACATGCGCGAGAATGTGGAGGCTAAACGAGCTGGAGTTAATAAGGTAGAAGGGGTTCAAAATTTCGAAACGCCGCACATGATAACAGCGCGGGGGAATGAAAGTTTAATAACGTCGGTGAGATGTAATGACGGAATTATGAAAGTTCGGTGGAGCAAAGGCTGGTGGTTTGAGGTGAGGCGAGCGGCAAGAGTTGGTGGAGCGAAGGAATATAAACAGTTTTCATCCGCCCAGCATTTTCCCCGGCTACTTGGCGTATCAATATGCTTGATAAAAAGCCTCTTAAATGAGAATCAGCTGAAATGGCTAAACAGTGGCGAAATCATTCAATATATTCAGTAAGATCCCAAGAAGATGTATATTATTATTTTCTTTCTAAGCTGGAGTAGAAAAATGTTATAAATCGCTTCCATCTGCTCAGCGTCTTCCTCAGCTAGTAGCTGAAAGATCCTCAGTAGATAGGCCAAAACCTCGACAATCATCCAGTTCCTTAATATTCCACCACGCCTTCCCTGCAAGGAGGTGCTACATATATGCTGTATTCGTGGTATATTAACTGTTTTATTGAGAGTACATTTACATTTTTCTTTGGTTGTAAAGTAAGGTGAATCCGCATTACTACTCGTAGTATTCGCTGGTGATCGCCGTACGGGTTAGGCGTTGCAAAATGAACCGTTTCTCATGCTATTAGCGATGTTAAGCAACTTCGAGGTGATGGGTGCTTGTATGGGTGATCCCCCAGGTGAGGATCTCATGTCCAAGTAATTTTCACGCTTCTGTATGGCAAACCTCTCTCCATTCAAGGGGGCGAGATAATGAGTAGCTTTAAGCGAAATTATCAGAACGAATTCTGATCCTCCATTTGGATCCTCCATTGGTTTTCGACAGCAGGGTGTTTATGGTTTTGGGACATTTAAAGGCTAATTTACAATCAGCCGTAATGTAGGGGAAGGAATAGTTTCTAGATATTTGTCTATTGTTGTTGGTATTGTTGTTTGAGGTTTCAGGGTAATTGTATTTGGATTGATAGGGTTAGTGTTGAATGAAGTGCTAGTTTTGATTAGTTGACATATTAGTTTATGTGGATAGTTGTTAAGTAGTAGAAGATCAACGATTTTATTAGTTATTTTATATTAGTTAAATTATTATTTCATTATAACTATAACTATATTATATTATATATATACTATAACTATATAAATATATTATATTAGTTATTTTATTATCGTGTATTCTGGGGATGTAAGTTCGAGTGATCGGGAGATTAAATTTTTAGCAGTATTGATCTTGTGACGGTATGGACAATTGCTATGGTAGTTGAGGTATCTCCCAGAGTGTAGTGGTTTTTGCCACCAGTTAGTTTTAATAGTGTTGATGGGGCATTTAATCACAAGAATGTTTAGGAAGAGAATGCTCGCATTGTTATTGGAGTGTTCAATGGTGAATTGTAGTCTTCCGTGAAAGTTATTAAATATATTTAATACTTGTTCTTGAGTACCATGTGGAATTGCAGTTATTATATCATCGACGAATTTGTATAAGAAAGATTAAAGGGTAAGAGATGAATAGTTTGATCTAGTAGATGTTCCATACAGATATCGGAAAGAATATTTGCTAAATGTGATCCCATCGGACAGCCGACTTTGTACGGATAAAGGATACTTTCAATTTAATGATGCATTCTACCTTCAAAAATTCGGCTGTCCGATGGGATCACAAATCAATTTTCATCTATTCAGTACCATGTGAAGAATCATGCGGAAAAATCTACATAGGCCATTCAACACAATACATGAAAGCCAGGACACACCAGCATTCTAATAGCTGCACCTCAATCCCCAACAACCCTAATAAAACTGACCCGTCCGCTTTAACTTCTCACTTCCGACAAATGGGCCATAAATTTCAATTAGAAAAAACAGAAATCCCATGTGATTGAAACAAAGAACTACTATAAACTAGAACTCAAAGAAATGATACATATCGAAAGAAATAAAGACCGAGCCGTCAACAAAAAAACCGACGTTGACAACTTGAACAAAACTTACTCAAACCTTTTACATAAAATACCGCCAAAACTTTCCGTTACAACCGACCCTTCACGAAAATAATCTCATAATCCTTCCATTGTACATAACTCCTACCACGCCACAGCAAACATACCTTCGCTCTCATAACCAGGTACCTATATCGCCAACCCGAAGAAATTCGAGAGCCACTAGTCAGTAGAAAGCTCTCGAGCTAACAGTACAGCATTTATAATATACAAATCTGTCCAAATTTCCTATAAGTTTGTGCTACTTGTGAAAAAACTGAACTGTATACTACTCCATGTAAGTAACTCAAATAATATTTCTAATTTAAGAACCGTTCAATATAATGTACATAACCATAGATAAAATCCTAATCTAATGATGTATTCTCCCTAGGCCTTGAGAATGGTAATAAACTTTACCGAAAATTTGGCAAATCAAATGACTTATGACTGATCCTCAAGAAAACCACCTCTATTATATATATATGGTATAATCGTGGTATATTAACTGTTTGTACATTTACTTTTTTTTTTTTGGCTGTGAAGTTAGATGAATCTGCATCATTAGTATTCGCAGGTAATCATGTAAATACTGTACTAATTTTAGTAGAATATCTCGTTCAATTTGTAGGGAATTCCATGTTTACATTGTGATTTCTACAAATTGAATTCATGAAGTACATCGGAATATGTGTTTAAGAACGAGTCAAGGCCATGGGAAAACAATGTTACTATCGGCCAATAAACATGTCTGATATTGCGGTGATATTTGTTTTTGGTAATAGAATAGCATAATTAAATTGGTACAGATCAATGATGTATGAGATTGAGGGAAAAATACGGGAAAACTGATTCATTGCAACGACATCTATTACTGTTTTCATTATTAATACTAATTCATTTATTATACATATCTCAATTTCATAATGTGGTATGCAGTTAACGAACAAACTCACCTGTATTAGGTACAAGTTATGTATGATTATATTCTGGCTTGGTGGCTTATTTGACAAAATACACAAAGGATGTTCGTCAATAAACAAGGTTTCGTGATTTTCCGCCGCGGGCTTGGCGAAAAATGTGAAGGGTGAAGAGAAGGCTCCGTTGTACGAAGCATTCAGAAGGGATCTAAACGAAACATGAATGACTCCCTTCAAAAGGCATGATGATTAAAGGGTTTCTTGATTTGAAAAAGTGCCTTTGGGAAGGGACGGGAATTTTCATTAAATTAATCAGGCATTATCAACTGAGGATATTGGATGAGAATGAGAGGAAACTCGATATCGCATGTGAGAGTCTCGGAAATAATGGTAGTATTTATTTACGTACGTACAATGTTCATTTCAACGGAATAGCAAATTCCCGTCAACTCTCTACCTTCACTCTACGCATGCTCAAATGTATAATCCGTAAAACATCATTTTCTCAAGTTCCAACCGTCCGATCTCTCTAAAATTTTAAGTATAGTGGGGAGATGACAATTTAATCCTTCCACATACATTTTAAGACGTCCGTACCATTATTAGCCTCTACTCATGCGCGAACTTGAATTCGTTGTAACAAGCACTACCGATACCGTTTACATTCCATTTTTATCAAGTTTTCGTGAATGTGCGGGTCAGACTCAGAATTATTTATTTATTTATTTATTTATTTTACAAACGGGCGAGCCCAATTACAATGTAAAAAAGAACAAGTATTTCATCGGAAGCAATAATACAAAATAAGAAGAGAACAAAAAAAGAAAGTATAGGTATCATCTTAAGTTGGCAGGAAGGTAAATTGGCAGGTCACTTTTGCAGGAAAGTAAATTAGAAAAGGGAAGCAAAAACTGAACACAAAATTTGGGGGGAAGCTAAATAAGGGGTGAGAGAATACAGGCTTTGAATTCATAAAACGGGCTAGAGAAAATATCGAGGTCCTGAAAAATGCTTACAATGTGATTTACGGATCGTGGTATTCTATACAAAGGACGATTTTGAAGATAATTGTAAGGGGAAAATGAGACGAAAAAAGGGTGAGAGAGGCGAGTGGAGACTTGAGGAACTTTGAGGTTCAACTTGGAGAGCAGGTCCGGTGAAGAAATCTGGTTATGGAGCAACTTGTGAAGGAAGGATACATCTGATAATAGTCGGCGCTTTTCCAAGGTTTGAAGGCGGCATCTGCTTAGCAGAGAATCGTAGTCTATCTCAGGAGACGGGACACCAAGCTTGTAGGCTACGTAGCGGAGAAATCTCCGCTGAACTCTTTCCAGAGTATACTTGTGGGAGGCAGAGACCACACTTGGGAACCGTACTCCAATTTTGGTAGCACCAGGCCCTTGTACAAAAGTATGATTGGCTCTACTTTGGTGAATTCTCTGGTATTTCTTTTAATGAAACCCAAGGTTTTCATTGCGCCTGCTGCCGCCACCTCTACATGTTTATTGAAGTTGAGCTGCTCATCGCAGATAATTCCCAGATCCCTAATCTCCTTGACTCTCATAAGAGGAGCACCACAGAGGCTGTAATCATGAATCAGATGATCATCTGTTCTATGGAACGAAATTACCGAGCACTCGGAAGGGTTCAGAAACAGGTGGTTATTAGTACACCACGCTTCCAGAAGACGGACAGACTCCTGCAAGGCATTGCAATCATCCAACGAATTCACGTGACAGAAAAGTTTCATGTCGTCAGCGAACAACAGGCACCTGACCCCCGGGCGGAGAACCAGGCCGACACTATTTATTCCCAAGAGGAAGCACAGAGGGCCGAGGTGACTTCCCTGGGGAACACCAGAGGTGGCACAGAAGGGAGCTGAAAGTGCCCCTTTGACTCTCATGGAAAGACGTCGCCCAGTTAGATAACTGGAAATCCAATTTAGGAACGACCCATGCACTCCCAGCGAACCCAAAAGGGACAATAGGTGCCGATGTGAGAGCTTATCGAAAGCCTTGGCGAAGTCCGTCGAGAAGGTATCAGTTTGTTGGCCCCGCTGAAAACCCGTCATCACGAAGTCCTGAAACTCCAGTAAGTTACTGACCGTCGATTTCCTCCGAATAACTAAGCCGTGCTGCTCATTCACCAAGAATGACGAGAACTCAGCGGTATTATCCTCAATTGTGCGTCTTTTGAAATGTGCGCGATTGAAAAACCATCAAGCCTCATTTTCTCATTGCTTATTCGCCTGATCTCGTTCAAATTCGGGGGATTTCATTTCCCCAAATGAGTTTTTCATCTCGATCGTGATGAGCATGCGCGTACTTCAAATCCTTGTTACAACCGTGACTTCAACTATTTTCATCCGATTTCAATCACGTTTTCAGTAATTGAATGGCGTCCTGGCCCAACTAGTAGGTAATACCGGAACTGTCTAGATTTCTCAAATGAACCTCGAAAGCCGCGCTATTCCCCACAAAACGTATGCAGGTCGTCGTTGGAGCAGCAGGTGCCGTCCACTTGAACACCTCATGCTACTTCAATAGGAGGAGACACTTTCGGTTTATTATTGACATTTTATGTCTTTGCTATGGCACATAAACTAAAAAAACGTCACGGAAAATTGCTCACGAAAATATTTTGATGATTTCCACTCACAAACGAGTCGTTGCTAGGGAAATGGTACTTGTCGTTTTTCATCCCACAAAATTCGTTGACCATTCGTTCGAAAGCTCTCGATTTATCCAACCATATTATGTTAACTACTGCGAAGTGCGTGGCCAACAAGCTGAGTTATGAGCAAGGTTATTTGAATAATTGTGTACACTCAGGTGATCATTCTCAATAATTTATATTGTGAACATGATTGCAACCGCTTGTTAATTTCTAATGATTTCATTGAGCTGGTGTTTCGATGATTTGATTCATAGCAGGTGATCCGAAAATTGCCTATACTTTACTCTCTAGGAAGCTGTAATTTATGTTTTACACTCCAGAAGACGGACAGACTCCTGCAAGGCATTACAATCATCCAACGAATTCACGTGACAGAAAAGTTTCATGTCGTCAGCGAACAACAGGCACCTGACCCCCGGGCGGAGAACCAGGACGACACTATTTATTCCCAAGAGGAAGCACAGAGGGCCGAGGTGACTCAATGCTTTACACTCTGGGAAGCTGTAATTTCGTATGTAGCCTCTTTAGGACATTTACTTGACGATGCTCAGGGTCCGGATCAGATGTGTGGCTCTTAAAGCTAATTTCTATGCTTTACACTCTAGGAAGCTGTAATTTCGTATGTAGCCTCTTTAGGACATTTACTTGACGATGTCCAGGGTCCGGATCAGATGAGTGGCTTTTAAAGCTAATTTCTATACTTTACACTCTAGGAAGCTGTAATTTCGTATGTAGCCTCTTTAGGACATTTACTTGATAAATCGCTCTTGATTTATCACGAATTTATTTCGTTTTTTTTTTTTCGTAGTTTCATACTATAACTATATAAATTGATGTTATAAATGAATAGTAAACAATGACGCTTGTTTGGTTGTCACTTGGTTGCGCGACAACGCAAACACATTCTGTGTTTCAATAATTTCGTCCGAAGTATGTTTATCAATTAGAGTCATGTGCTGCGTGGATCTACTTTCCATACCGAAACGTGTTCCATGCAAGGAACTAGGTATATGTATTGAATATTATTATGCTAAGAGGTAGGGGGTAGCCACGCCCCTTACAGGCGCTATATTATCTATGGGTGTATTTATAGCTATATTTGTACTATTATTTATTAGATTTACTATTATTGCTGATAAATATAATGTGTTCTTGTTCTATACTTATTTAGCTTCTAACATGTTCTATACTATGCTAGGAGGGAGAAGAATTGTTCACCTAGGTAATTAATTTCAGTTCTATTGTTCATTAATCTATCTTTATTTTTAATAATATGTATGTTTTCAAGCGTTTTCCTATTAGATGTTATTGGGTGTTTGATAATTGAGTTGACATTATCAAAGTCCGGTTGGCGGTTCAATCTCAGCATATGCTGGTCTAATGCTGTTTTATCTTTTTTATTTTGTACATTTTTGTTATGCTGTTTAAGGCTTTTATGTAGATTCTGTTGGCTTTCCCCTATATAGGATAAGCTACAGTCTTTACATGGGATATTGTACACGTTGAACCTTGATTCTAAAAGGGGTTCTTTATTTCTAATTGGCGGGTACAATTTCTTAACTGTATTATTATATTTCCATGTTAATTTATGGTTATTGTTAGGGATAGAAAATATTTTTTGGAGGGTTTTTTCCCATTCGGGACGATAAGGGAGTGAGATATATCTATCTGTTTGTTTAGGCTTTTTTCTATTACATGAGCCTCAATTTGTTTATGAATATGTTTGTTAATGTTTTGGTTATTATGTACGGGAGGCGATTTTTTAACTTGAAGATAATGGGTTATTAAATTTTTTTGGGAGAATTATAGTATCGGTACTTTTATAATTATATGTTCTATTTTTACTAAGATTAAAATTAACGTGATTGGTAAACAAACTATTTTCAAATGGAAAAATATTAAAGTAATTGATATCTTGATGGGTCGTAGGTTCGTTTCGACGGTTAGCTATAGAATAGTAGATAGTTTTTTCTGCTTTATTTATTTGTTGGTTAATTAGGTGAGGCGGATACCCATTATCCGTTAAGATTCTCTCCAATTTTCCTTTAACTTTATTATAATATTCTGGCGAGGTTAAATTTAGGGCTGTAAGTGCATAATTATAAACTAGGTTACGTTTAAATTTATATGGATGATTTGAGTTATAGTTTATAATCAATCCGGTATATGTGGGTTTCGTATACCATTGGAAGTTGATAGTACCATTTGGGTTTCTGATTAGTAAGCAATTAAGGAATGGTATACAATTATTGTTTTCTATTTCGGTTGTGAATTGGATAGATTTGTTTTGCTTGTTGAGGATATCTTGTAGTGCCTCAATATGGTCTTTGTGCACTGCCAAGATAAGGTCGTCCTCATACTTGTAAAGGAATTGGATATGTATACCGGTTGTATTTATAGTCCCCCTCCTAGCATAGTATAGAACATGTTAGAACCTAAATAAGCATAGGACAAGAACACATTATATTTATCAACAATAATAGTAAATCTAATGGATAATAGTACAAATATAGCTATAAATACACCCATAGATAATATAGCGCCTGTAAGGGGCGTGGCTACCCCCTACCTATTAGCATAATAATATTCAATACATATACCTAGTTCCTTGCATGGAACACGTTTCGGTATGGAAAGTAGATCCACGCAGCACATGGCTCTAATTGATAAAAACCACTAGTATATTATCAATATGATAGTGAAATTCATAATAGTCCCCACAGAAAATTCAACTCATTTCGTATATATTTTATATTCTGTTCCGTGCACTCAGTTCATTAGATCGTTTTAGAAAGTACCTACATATGTAGGAGAACTACTGGCTATGCTAGATCTCGACCTTACTCCCCCTAAATTGGTAAGCCCCATTCATACGCTAGTATTATGTTAATCACTTATCATACCTAGCATACAAATATATCTCAACTATCTGATCATAATTCTAGACCCCTTCAAACCAGCGGACGAAATTCTGAGACTGAAATTATAACTTCTGTAACAACATGACGAAATACACCCGTATGGATCTGTCCCCCTATAGTAAGTGCCTGTACCTTGTAGATAGCAAATAGTACATTATCATCTCTGTATCTACCAATATTTTAAGGAAACTCATTGCAGCACCTGATGAGGCCTAAGCAAGGGCGAAACTAGTTGTGGTAACAATAAACACATAAAAAGGAAGAAGCCGTGATCCTTCTACCCTCAAACCAGTATTCCGTACGAACTAATGGCTAACCGCACGAACACCTATTTAAAACTACTTGAATCGCAGTACGTTGAATAGGGCTGAAGTTTTGTTGGTATGTTCTATAACTGCAAAATTAAATATTTATCATTTAACTGTTTGAAAACATTTAGTGTTATTCGAGAACTACCCAATTTTGGTTTATTTTTAATAATAATTAACCTTCGTTATTGACAAGGGAAAAAACCAGTACGACATCCGAAGTTTTCTCCAAAACTACTGGACCAAACTTTATGGAATTTGGCTTCGAGAACTGCCTGAGATTCACAAAATTTGCATTTCCGGGTGTATTCGATTCAGGTAAGCTTCAAAACCTCCATGATTTGTTCGCAGCCGAATCATGTTTCTGTACAAGGTTTATGAACGAACCACCCTACAAACCAGGGTCTTTTGGGAATTTGGGGCTGTACGCTTTTGTAATACGACACGTTGTTCTAGCTTTTATATTTGCTTTCCCACTTCTTTCGAACTCTCGCATTTATAGTTGGTTAGAAATCGGACTCCAGCAGTCCAGGAAGAAAATTAATTCCATTAATTGCTCCAGTTTTAGCTAACTCATCAGCTCTTTCGTCCCATCCATTCCAATGTATCCTTTGATCCATAGGAACTGAAGGATATTGCCTCTACTTTCGCACTTGCTGGCATCCTTTAGTGAAAATTCAGATTAGTTGGACATACCGCCAGGTTCGCTGCGATCGCGATTCGAATCCGGCCTGCCCCGGTCTACACTCATATGCCACACCTAACTTGACAGACGGTTTTAATAATGGGTCAAACAAAGGAAGTATTTTCAATATGATCCCAAGTTCGGAGAAGTTCATAACTGGGACTTCACTTCAACGCCCAAAGCGACTTTACGGTCGTTTCTAAATCGCGGCAGGGCCGGCAATATAAGTATAAAAAAAGTTAAAGAAAACCTTCCCTATAGAAAAGCAACAATGGGTTAGTGAAGAATGAGGAGCTTTTAGTGGACTTCTCAATGGACTTGCACAGTGAACCTTTGTAAAACCTGTCTCAATCTTGAGAGAAGGAGTCTTCCCGGAAAACTTCATAGGTTTTCCGGGAAAAAAAGGGGGTGAAAAAAGAGAGAGAAAAAAATGGGTGAAACGACGAGAAAAGCGTAGTAGGAGGGGGAAAGCGTCGAGCACTTGGTGAAAGCGAAGACAGAGAAAATGGTGAGGACGATCCTGAGAGATTAGAGATTCTAGATGAAGGAGTATTTTCTCTTATCCCGAGATCCACACAACGTCCCTTCCCCAGGATCCTCATTAGCCTTTTCCCGTTTTCCCTGAGAACGTCCCTCGTAGGTACAATTAGACCGAAAACCTCACCTTTTTTTCTCTCTTCTTTTTTTAATCCTTCTCCGAGCTTTAAACCCTTTTCTTTCCCTCTATATATATATATATATAGTCCTCCTCAGGTTTCACGGAGACGGCAGTCTTGGGAGGAAACCGTAGTGCGCAAAACTAAGACGTCAGCGTCGGACGAGAGGCAGACTAAAAAAGATTTTCCCCTCCTTTTCCTTCTTATTCATTCTTATACTTTCCACTTTCCTTACAGCCGTTTTTCTCATAATGAAACCCCTCTTCGCGGTGAAGGTTTCTTTCCTTGTTCAACGCCGAAGAAAAAAATAAGGCTCAAGATGTCTCATGAAAAAAAGTCGACCCATTTTCGGGTTTTTGCATTTTTGCGTCTTTATTGTCATAGTCTTTCGTTTCGCTTCGTCGTCTGTCGGTAAAGAGGGTCGGGACGGGTTGATTTTCTAAAAACCCCATTATGTCTGAGCAACGTCTCCAGACTATAACTCTATTCACCCTCCCCCGTCCGCGGAGGCCGCGTTGAACAACAACCTCGAAGCTAATTATGACAGCAAATGATCTTGTTTGGGGGGCGAAAGGAGGAGTTGGTGGGCGCGTTCTTTTGACAAGCTGAATTCATTAATACAGGTGGGTTCTCGTTAGTGCCAAGTCTCGAGAGCCGAGAGACTGAAAATTGATGAAAACCCACTTGCAAATTAATGGAAATCCAAGGGAATAGAACGCATTATTATGTTAGTGAAAATAAGGTCTACATATATGAGATGTGTAGAATGACATTCAATCTCTTGCTATTGTGACTTTGACGATTGCGCATGCACAGAAGCTCACTTCAGATTAAACTCACATGTAACGGCCTAGATACCAGCTCTTCACTTTGCTTTGGTCACAATTCTATGACATTGCATGAAGAATGCATGGGGCGGTACAAGTACGCTAACCATTTATGCAAATCCTCTTACGTTAAGTGCGTTGGTTTGCTTCGAAGGACCACCAGCCCTATGGCTGGAAAAAATGATAACTGAGAAAGTATGATGCGTGATATAAATATGTTAGATAGTTGAGGTAAAAATGAGAAGGCTGTACACAAGTTGAATTGTAAAGATACGTATATTAACGTAAAAAACAAGTGCGTTTCGTGACCCTAGTCCTACCTACCTAGTCCTACCCTACTCTCTATGGCCATAGAACTTTAAGAAAGAAAGCGATGGTACCGTGCGTGACCAGGTCGAAATTCTGCGGCGCGGCTCCAATCCTCCTCAGGGTGCGTCCAGTTCCTCAATATCTTCAGTGGTGAGATGCGGAAGTGTGCAAGTCTGCAACTCAGGCGTGGAATTACAACCAACAGGTGGGGCTCAGAACTAGAGAGGAGCCAAGTGCCCAAGAATTCGCGTGAGTAGGTAGCAGTAGCACTACGAGGGCGTGCGCGCAATGAATATCAATTCAAAACTCCACTTGTGGAAAAAATTCTGATTTTAGGATCACGCGATGATGGGATCAAAACTTGATTAAAAAACGTGGCTTTCAGGCAAGCAGAAACAGTTATAGGTAGGTATCTCATCTACCTACAAAATCTCATCAATGGCCAGATTTCAGAGATGTAAGAAGAAATGATGAGGAAAACCCTAGTGCGAACCTCGGCAATCAGCTGCAGGTTGGCACGCGTGATCAGCAGCATCCATCTGATTTGACCATGGATACGCGTGATGTTCGCAAATAACTTCTGTATGGAGAATGCTGATACGATGATTTTCAGATGATCCACGATTATAAGAATATATTGTGCTTATGATTGATTAAAGGGTCGTATTACACATTTATAGCGAATGATTTGATGTGGGATAAAACAGAAAATCACACATGATCATCAATTGATGTGCTGCTACGGCATTGTATGGAACGTTGCCTAACCTGATGAGAATCTGTCTTTTACGCTAAACTTCCTGAATTTCTTATCAAGAATAGCTGATAAACAAATACATCTTTCTATTTGCCAAATGGAATGCGTGCTACTTCAAAGAGTTTATTCAAATTTGTGCAATAAAACAAGTTAAAAATGTGGTTTTCTTGCCGAGTGATTAATATATTGTGCGTGCATTGAACAAGAAAGTTAGTGGTGAAGTGGTGTTAGGTGGTGAGCTTCGAGGGGTTGTAAATCATGCGCAGGTACTTCCTCCAATTCTGTACATTGCATATGAAGTAGAAAGGATACGAAATAAATTTTCACTCTTCTACTCATATGATCATTGAATTCGATGATCATATTTTCATGTTGGTTCGGCTATGTGGGAGCAATGGTTTTTGACGCTTGAATGTCGTAAAAGTTTCAAGAATGCATGAAAGTATGCATACCGTGCTACTCTGCTAGGGTTTCCCTAAATATAATATTTCCTAAATACAGGAACCAGTGCAATAAACTACTTGTTAACTTCCCCCTAGTAACAACTCCGAACTTATAGCGTCGGAGCTGTTACGAGTCACAGCCAACGAGCTGCACCGCTTGTCCGCCAGAGAGATGCACTCACGAGCACTCCCTTTAAGGGGAACTACATGGTGTTCTCAGCTTCTGAATAAGACAGTAAGCCACTTCCCAGTCTGCTCTATTAGCAATATTGATATACCATTTATTGATTCCCAATATCTGTATATCTAATCCAATTGCTATCCAGACTAACTCCATTACCAACTCTGTGTCTCTCATTATTAGTCCTTCAGAAGACTTTCCTCAGTAATATCTGCCAAAGTTCTTGTAACCATGTATTATGGTTTGTTCGAATCTCGTCTGAGGTATGGATTTCTCTTATGGGGCAACTCCAGTAAACCACAGTCCATCTTCCGTCAGCAGAAGGCGGCTATAAGAATAATAAAAGGGGTGCCTTCTGATGCCCATTGCAGGCCCCTCTTTGTTGAGCTTGGGCTACTGACATTGCCGGCCTTGTTCATATTGGCCAGCTTGGAGAGGATCAAGGCTCGTGAGGATGGTTTGCCTCGTCTTGGCGACAATCATGGGTACTACACGAGGAACCGTGACCGCCTCGCCGTTCAGCGCCATCGTCTGGCCTTGGTTCAACGGCGGAATCCTGACGTCGTAGGAATCGAAATGTTCAACGGTCTTCCGGAGCACCTCAGGTCCCTTCCCCTTCAACAGTTTAGCAGAAGGATCAGGGAAATCCTCGTGTCTGCTGCACCATACTCGGTGGGCGAGTTCAGTGCAGATGTTGGGTGATGTTTCGTGTTTTTCTGTGTTGCTGTGGTTGTTGGAGTCAGTTGTAAGTTCTTTTTGTGTTTCCTGTTGGCAGTGTGCCGTTCCTGTTTTTTTTTTTTTTTTTTTTTTTTTTTTTTTTTTTTAATTTGTTATTTATGATTAGGTTAAGACTTTTATATTTTATATTATATATTTGACGTATGTTGTTATCATATGACTTGTACTTTTATGACGTTTTGTTATGTACCGTTGCTGTACGTCAACAATAAATAGATTGATTGATTAATTGAAGAGTAAATCGAAATATTACTACCTTGAGTATATAAGAATTCCCTTATCATCCTTCTTGGAGCAAATCAAAATTAGTTCCTTGAATAAAACATACAAGTGGCTCAATTCTGTGTACCAAATCATTATCCATTATCCCATTTGAGGTAATTAAATAGTAATATCAGGTCATTCTATATTAATTTCTCGAGTAGGATAATTAGTACATTGTCGCACCCTTGACAAGAATGTAAAGTGATTTTAATAATCTGGGTGACTTTTCTGGGTCTCCCTATCTAGTTTTGGCCAACAGACACCCACTCACTCATCCTTGCCACCGGGTGAATTTACAGAAGATGAGTAGAGGCGCATCTTGATTTTATTGCTTTAGTTGTGTTTTAATGCATTATTTTGAAATCCAGCTTTAAATTTTGGTTTATTATTTACAATAATTAACTTTTGTAATCGACCAAGATATTTTTTTTTGTAACCACTCTTCAAAATTTATTGGTTTACGTTTCAAAATTCGTAGAATTCAAAATTTGAATTAGGAATTTAGGGGCCCCCCCCCCCCCCCCCCCCAGAGGTGCAATGGGGGCCTAAATCCTCATAAAAAGGTAGAGGAGGTAAAGAGGAGGCATCCCGTCACAGAGATACCCACTCCTACTAATAGCTTCTAATGAGCTATGTTCGGAGTAGATTGGTTTTCCAGTCACCTGGAATCCCATCCAACGCCAAACCCAGCTGCTAAAATGATCGAGAACGGCCGAGGCGCCCGTTGTTTCATCAACGGAACGCCGACAGCGCTATCTCTGGTGCCCTGACGGGACCTCGATGGACCTCACAGGAGGTTACTCTGTTACAGGTTTAAAAATCATAATTCAGTTGGGAAGATGCCAGTAACAACAGCGTCACGTTTGATCAACCTTGAAGGGTCGAACCGAAGGGCTGAACTATTCAAAAATCAAGATCTTGAAAGCTCAATTTTTTTTTTTTTTTTTTTTTTTTTAAGTTTTATTCATAGATTTTTGCCGAAAGAATCGAATGAAACAAACCCGATCGGGGACTTGGGAAAACATCGAAAAACCGTCCAGAATTGTACTTTTCTTACACATTTCCACAAAGCGTACTAAAATGAAGGGTTTTCGGTGTTTTCCCCAAGTTGGTATTGCAAATATCAATAAATGAACGTCATTACGAGGTTCAGCATGAAAGAATGCTCCAAAATCATGTATTACATGTGGCAATTGAGTGTCTTTAAAAACACACTATTCACATTTATTTCACTTTTAGAGCGGAATTGTTTACTTTCGGAGCGGAATTGCGCCCGTTTGAGTGCACTTAAAAAATCGAGTGATGGGTAATTGTTTCATGAAATTTCACGTTGAATTCAAATCTGCAATAAAAAATGGGGGTTCTCATTTGATATAACGAAGTCGATGACAATTGCGCACGTTTGCGCACGAGCGCAATACGCAGTTTTACCATTTTTGAGAGCCTTACAAAAAAACGTCGTGATTGAAAAAAAAAAGAAAGTTTTTTTTTTTTTACCCATTATTAACGATTTTAGTTAGTGGGGGGGGGGGGGGGGGTTGAGGACACCCTGTATAAGTAAATATTGGGCGGAAGCGACAAAGCTCGGTGTAATTAATGCGGTGTAATTAAGCACAGAGGAAATGTACTCCATTCCTGGAAAAAAGGAAGCGTTTGAGAATTGCATAATGACTCAAAGCTTTGTTGATCGAACACTATTTTGAAGAACTGAGATCATTTGAACCGTATTATGGTAAACAAGCACGATACTTCTGAATTTATACGACCAAGTCGTAACGAGACCTTCTCGAACGATCAAGTTTGTCCCCCACCCGGCAACTACTTGGAACCGTTCCCTACAAGAAGAACTGTGAGTTCTTCAATTCCGTTCAACGCGGAGCAGCTCATGAGTCACAAATGAAAAGTCACATTTACGTTTCTAAACTGTTATGAGATCGTGTTATGACCACCAAACTATACACTTCATTCTGATCTACATATCCAACTAATATGCATTTTTACTAAGGGATTGACTACTTGATGTTATGTGTTTTTGAGATGTGAGCTTGCGAGCATCTAGACCTCCAAACTATACATTTCATTCTGACCTACATGGAATTGAAGAACTCAGTTCTTCTTGTAGGGAACGGTTCCAAGTAGTTGCCGGGGTGGGGAACAAACTTGATCGTTCGAGGAGGTCTCGACCAAGTCATACTAAATAATATATTACAAATGTTTACCATGTATTTTCAATTTTCACAATATGGTGGAGAAGCTGGGATTTAAAACAAATGGGCTGAAGCAAACGGAAACTTGTAAATTTTTACCGCTTGCACGGAAAAAACTTATGCATATATATATGTCTTTCGTAGGACCCATGATGCTACTTAACTTGTAGGTAAGATAAGAAACAGTAGGTGAAATCACTTAAATTAAAAATTCGAATTGTTTTGTTGTTGTTTCGTTAATTGCTAAGAAATAGTGACTTCCTCATTTTCTGGATAGAGTAGCGTGATTCGTAACGTAATGAAAGTAGGTAACAACCTAGTTACCCTTTACATTTTTTGATCACGATCAGGCTTATTTTGTCATGACCCCCAGCCAAAAGACCCCTGGGGTGGTCCTTGTCAAAACGGAAATGCTTTTACGAAATACACCCGTAGATTTTGTGAAAGGAAAGCATTGATACTGATTTTGTGCAATGAATCTGTTCTGGAGTATATTTGGCGTTAGGTTTAAGAGAGTGTCAGAAATACATACTGTTTGGAAATTCGGCGAGGTTTTAGCGTAAAAAAAGAGATCTGGGTTGCCGATATCTAGTGCCTTTTGGGCCATTCTGGGCAATGTAACCAATTGTATTTTGCTCCATCAGTCAAAAGACTTTCTGTAGAGCTTTCCTAAGCGGTACAATATGGAGGGTATCGGGTGGTTGTGTGTTGCCAAAACAGCGGTTAGAGAAAGCTGAATGATGTCATAGATGAACGTCACCCACGCATCCACCTGTAGGGGAACCTGTGCTATCCACCTATGACGTCAATTCATTTTCTTTCTATCGGTTATTCTTCCAAACCATTTGGGACTTTGTACTGAAAAGTTTCGTTCGAAGAATTTTCAGGATGCATATTCCGAAAGTTAGGAACAATGTGATGAATTCCATCACACAAAAGTTGTCAATTGGTGGTACGAGTCGGGGCACGGTTACTCGAATTTGAAAAACGTGCCATACAAGTAAATATTGAGTGAAACCGACAACCCTTCTCTCACATGCGGTTTAATTAAACCCAGAGGAAATGTACTCCAGTCCTCGAAAAAAGGGAGCGGTTGAGAGTTGCATAATGGCTCAAAGGTTGCTTCAAAAAGACTTTTAATGTATCCAACCTTTGTTGATCTGAAACGGAAATGTTTTTACGAAGCACACTCGTAAATTGTGTGAAAGGAAACCATTGATACGGATTTTGTGCGATGAAACTGTTCCAGAGTGATATGAGATATATTTGGCAAAAGGTTTGAGAGGGTGTCAGAAATACGGGTTGAGAGGTTGATGTTTTTCTCTTGGCGCACATAACGCGTAGAAGTTGTGAAGGGCGTCTTCCGGTAATTTTTTGATACTTGTTGAATATGTGAGTGGGGGACGGGGGAAGAAAAAACATTTTCTCTGCGAGGTTTTCGCGAAAGGGCAAAAACGATCTGTCGCGAGTCGAGGAGGAAAGGAAAACAATAGGGTTGAGCGAGGGGCGATAGCGGTCCGCTTTCTACCTCTTGAAACGTCAACCGTTCGTCGGCGGTTTCCGGAGTAAAGTAACACCTACCGCCCCCTTGCCGCACCTCAATGCCCCCCCGTGCCGCATCGCCTCCCCTTTGCCACACCGCCCCTCTCTGCCTGGTGGGCTGATAAGGGCCTGGCAGTCACTCAAATGTAACTCCAGCGTCCTCCACTGTGCTATGCACCTTCTCGTTTCCCCCGTCATCGAAATGGGGAGCCCGGGTTATATCGTTTTAAACTATTATCGAAGTTGGGCGGGCCATCACGAAACGTATCGGAGTAAACGTTTCTCCTTTCAGCAATACCTACTGTATAGACGAACTTTCAAAATGAGCGTAACACGGTTTCCAATGTGAAATGAAATCATCGTGGCCCCCTCCAAACTTTTAAACTTTGTCGAGTAATAAGGAAATGAAGTTATTGCAATGTTTCAAAATTTTTAAAAGTTAAAGGTAACGGAAAAGCGCCTAAATTGTATCACTATTCAAAATTTTGCTACATAAATACTCCAAAACGCTATGATTTTTTTTTTTTTTTTTTTTTTTTTTTTTTTTTTTTTTTTTTTTTTTTTTTTTTTTACCCAACTTTTTGTAGAAAAGGGGGTATTAAAGCATAAAGGGGGGGGGGGGGGTGCATTTCCTTTGCATTTCAGAGGGCTTAGAACACGTTTACATATCATACACTTCATTCATTTTCAGATTTCTTTACATATACATCCCTCCCTGTGATGACAAAACCACTTGAAATCGCCTAACGTTTTCTTGCATTTAAACTTGAATTTTTCAACGAAGAAACAAGATAATCTCAAATTTGACAATACCGTTGGAAAGCGTATTAAATGAAGATGATGTGACAGTGGGACAAATGCGCAAGCGTGCTAGAGCATGCATCAGAAATAACGGTGGACAGTTTGAAAACGGGCTTTTTTAATTAATACCTACGCTTCTAGATTAACATTTAGGTTTTTTAACATGTAGGAAACCTAATTTCAATTTGTAATCGGACATTGTTGTCACAATCCTTTCAATTAAAAACATTTTAAAAAATTTTACATTTTTTCTACCCTCTGATCAACCCCCCCCCCCCCCCCCCACCCATTTTTAAGTGCCTAAAGTTTTCTTGCATTTAAACTTAAATTTTTCAACGAAGAAACAAGATAATCTCAAATTTGACCATACCGTTGGAAAGCGTATTAAATGAAAAAGTTGTCATGAGATTTGCCAGTCTCCAGGATTTTTTTTTCTTTTTTTAAGATAAGTAACGTTTCAAAGATTTTCAGAAATTTCATTTTATAGAATTTGCCTACGTTTGAGCAGTTGTTATGGTCTTTAGACGGTACTTTTCAAGACTCAAAGTACACTATTCTTACAGTAAATTTAATGCTGATTCCGAAAATGTGGTCATAAGTTAAAATTACATAAATGAAGTAAAGTGGAGAAATTTCAGTGTGAAAGGAAAAAAACACGGTTTTCCTGAAAAAACCTCTAAAAAATCATATCTCGAGAACGGATTGAGAAAAATATGCAGTTGGCGGCATTTCACTCCATTTTTGATGTAGTTTCACCTTTTTTTTTTTTTTTTTTTGCATCTGCGAGGGAATTACCCTGTACATATGTATATATAATTATATATGCACAAAATTTTGTGCTCACTACTCTTCCGAAACCGCTGTTCCGATTTGTACTAAATTTTCATATGATGTATTACCATGTCGGAACTTGTGCCTAAATGATCTCGGTGAGGATCAGCTGACCACGAGCCGTAATATCAATCATTATGATGACGAAATCTCGCTCAAATCTCTCCTATTCACCGTAGGACGACGAAATTTAATAGAGAGCCTCTCTGGGATAACAAGAGACGGACGACCTTACTGGCGCAATCCTGATCAGCGAAATTTGTTCAGTGAAACTTGACATTCGCGTTTGAAGCTTGAATTTTCACCTACTAATATTTTACCTATCTCTATTTGAAAAGTTGATTTTCCTTACGCCAAATGCGTAAGTGTTTTATTTTATTTTAATTTTTTTTTTTACGATTTTCAGGACTAGGTATTATCTGAAGCTAGGTCATATAGGCAATGGTTCATATTCATACCTTGATCAAAACGGGATGGCATTAGGAGTTTACCGCTACGCTGAACACATCAACGAGATATCGAGGGAAGCCCTCAATAAGCGACCACTGATAGGTAGTGTTTACAACCAAGTTAGTTAAGTATATTTTCGACTCACTTCGTATTGTAAGTTAATATAGAATTCATTTTTCTTCTAGTAGGCGTATACAGGGTGTCCCACTTTCGAGCGCACCACCGACTAGTGTTAGTTTTACTGGTTTTAACGGAGTTAGAGATATCTGCAAGTGCTGCCATTCAATTCAGGGTGAAAAAATACGTAGAAACCGACCCCAAACTAGTATTTTCTTAAGGGGTCATTTTTCACAAAAACCCTCGATTTCATAGGAAAAAACCACATTTTTCAACATACAAACATACTTTTCTCCCCCAATTAACAAAGTAAAATAAAAATTGACTACACCGTTGTAAAGCTGGAATTATGATGCAACTTTTAGGCCCACAGTATGAAAATTTCCATCCAGGACGTTTCGAGGGACAAACTTTGAAGAAAATTGAAATTTTCAGAATTTTACAAATTATTTACTTGAGGATTATTTTCCACCCGTTCATTCCATTTAAATTTTAAGTTTATGGAAATAGAAAATTTTACGCTCTTTTTACTGGTATTATCAGATTTGAGTTTTGACTGAAAATTTAGGGAGTTATGACAGTTTTAGTGACACTAAGTCGAAAATGAAAAAAAAAAAATCTTAAAAGTGAAAAAAGTGGTCTTTAGTGAGAATTAACAAATATATGTTACAGGACAAAAAAAGTCACAAATCAGTGGTAGAATCGAATCCTAGCCAATGGGGCGCCCAAAAGTTGTAACAAGCTAAAAACGGAATTTTCTGTTTTCTGAACAACTTTCGTTCCGATCTTTGATGAAATTTCCAGGGAATGTGAGGCGGTTAGATGGTTTCTGTAGTTTCATAGTCCCCCAACCAAATTCATCGATCTCAAATCATTATTCCATTTTGCGCATGCGCTAATGTAGTTCCCTCATCGTCCCATCTCGCTCAAATTCAGAGGGTGGCTGGAAAACTACGATTTGATGAACCCATTTCAATTTTAACATGACTGTAAGATTAGTAATACTTGGAACGAACATGATTTTCACATTTTCCATCTGATTTTTGTGAAATTTTTAGGGAATGTGCAAGTTAGGCTGTAGATGGTCTTAAACGAATGATTTTATTGTTCTCAAATCAATACTTCATTCTGCGCATACGCAAACATTTTATGGTTACTGTCCTCACGTATCTTCAACAGAGATATTTTTTAGATGGTTCAAACAAAAACAAAAAAGACTAACAACGCATCCTCATTATTATGGTAGCAGTAGATGGAGCGATTCTAAAGCGTATATAAATACGTTTTTCAAAAGGTTGGGGTAATTTAATGCGGTTCATAACAAATTCAGGAGCGTGCGTTCAGCCCGTATCAGCCACCTTTTCTCGAGTGACTCGAATGGAATCTTAAGAACCCCGAAGGTAAGGGAGAACGTTAGAGGGGGTAAAGCAAGGGGTAAAAAGCTGAGGGCCTTAAACGGACGCGATTTGTCTTAGGTCCGAGGCCGCTAAGGGTGAAATGGGGGTAGCAGTTATCCTTCCCCTCAAGGGACAGATCCACACGCAGCCTTAAAAGATCGTTATTAATTTTACTTGAGACACAAAAAAAGGAGACATAACAGAGAAAGTAAAAGAGAAAGAGATGCGAAGAGAGAAAGAAAACGCTAAGAAAGGAAGGAGGGGGTTACAGAGAAAAGGAACCCCGTGCTAGGAATATTTCCTTACCCAGGTTTCCTCTTTCTGGGTCTTTCTCCCCTCTCAACCGAGCTAGAAAAATGACCATATCTCCTTATCTCCTAACAAAATTGTAATTCGCTTCGAAGTAAGAGGTAGCACAGGGCGGGGGCAGGGGAAGAACGGAAAAGTGGGAAAGGTTTCGCTTGGAAGAGTTGGAAGTAATAAGAGATTTTATCCGCAAAAGAAAATAATTTCCAACCGTTGGAAGAGGGAAGAGTGAGTTGAGAAGGGGGCATTGCCCCCTCCAGGCAGTGAGAAACCTTATCAGGTGCTTGAGCACATTAGAAACCCCTTTTTCCAGAATCAATAAGGGAAGGAGTCCGTTTGACACAATTTACTTCTCAAACTAGCAAAAGTGCTCTGATGGTTTTCATTCGCATTTCGAAGAGACCATCAAAAGTTCATCTTTCATTTTTTTGCCGCAGATTTTTCGCTCAGAGATATTTTTCTTCGAGGACGAATCGATTCCGATTTTCTTTCAATATCGTGAATCGATTGGTTGGCCTGAATTGACTTTTCCACCTGCTTCGTATAGATAAGGGCAATTTAAGAGATGTGAGCGCCGCGCATTTTCCTTTATTCTCTTCAGAACATTTTGAGACCTAGTTGGATGTAAAATCTGTTTCGAATTGAGTAGGTGCTCAAAGTTGGTTGCTCTGGCAGTGGTTGAGGTTCTATCAATTGCTGCCCAACACCGACGGGACACTCCTCGAAAACTGGCTTCAGGACACCCTTCAAAAGTAAGAGTAGTCGGGACACTCATCGAAATATGGTTGATGGGAAACATGCCACCTTTGTGTGAACTACCCGATATTATTTAAACTCAAGATCACCATGAATACCAGCCAAACCTTCTATAGAACGTACGTATATATACCTTCTTTGGGATGGCATATGGGTTCTTTAGGGTTCAACTACTCACTGGAATCTAATCTCTCTGATTCCGTACGACATTTCTGAACAATCCATGATATCCTCTGAGGAATACACTTTGAGAAACATTTGAAGCGGGACATCTTAGTAGAAACAGGTTCGTTGAAAACTTTGAGTGAACACAATCCAAATGTGCATTCGAACGCAAATATGAGTCTTCAGATTATCTCATATATCTTGCAGGTCGATATCTCAGTCTGGCTCGGAAGGAATTAAATATTAGTGCTGGAGATCGTGCCGCTCCATTGCATTTACTATGGGATGGTCGGCGATTCTGGGGCTACTAGCATGGGTCATTTTCGAAGTGAGGCCTTAGTAGCGCAGGTCCCGGTAAAAAACAGGTAGTAGAGGCCCATGAAAGGATTGGTTCGATGACTTTCCTTTCGATGACTTTCACGTTACCAGTTTGCGATGAGGTTTCACAAGTATCAGGAAACTCATCGAAAATAATTTTTATCTTTCCAATTTAGGTATATTCTAATATTTGATTTCCAATTTTCGACGACTTTCCCATCCATTTAGTATGGATTAGTGTCCCACTCCTTGAGGTAACTCATCAAAAAGTCACAAATTCAGATTTTTGATGAGTTTCCTTTTGATGAGTTTCTAGGGGCCCCTTGAACCGCAGTGACTCGTAGTATCTGTATTTGCTCTCTTTATTCATTGAAATATTTATAATTAAGTAATACCATGACCCAGATCTCAATATTATTATTATTAATATTGATTAATTTTGTAATTGGAATGTACCCGTATATAAAACGAATAATTGTGTTTTGACTTTGGGTTATTTCGTACTCTCTTCAATTTAAAACCTTCTCCCTGGTCTCTTGAGTATCAGACATTATCGAGAGCCGACTCAACGAGAAAATACGGAGGGGGAGAAGCGTAAAATGAGAAAAAAACATGCAAAACCCTCCGTGAAATCTCATACGTTATATCACTGGGAGAACAATGAAGGGCAACACACAAATTTGTCATCATCCTTCTTTTCAACGGACGGTTAATATTCTTACGGGGTGACAGCGTTGGAGGGTTGAAAAGGTATGTGAGGGGCGATGGGGAAGGTGAGGTGAAGGGGGAGGGGGGGCTTTGATGGTGTCAGTGAGGAAACCGGGAAAGCGGGAAAAAAATGTTTCTATAATCTGCCGAATCTCGGGAAAGAGAGGGATAAAAAGAAAAGTTCCAGTAATGATCTTATGAGCGAATTTTCGTTAATTACCGTACCTACTATATTATGTTAAACTTTTTGAAAGTGAAAAGAAATTGTTAGCTACCAATTTTAGAGCTAAAAACTCCCACTGAATAATTTTCGGCTATTCAAAAAAAATGAGTACCTATTTTTAGCTTATTTTTGCAGTTTTTACCTTATTATCTGAAAATTTAATGAAATTTAAGTAAATTTGTCAACATAAATTTCTGTATAAATTTTTTAATGATCTAATTCATCGTCAATAGTTTTTTCTACTAAAATTCTGCTATACAATATACATTTAACAATTTTTAGCCGTTTTTAGCGATTTTTAGTGATATTTTAAGCACATTTTTTATTTGGCCAATTTAATATGCTCAAAAAGTGCTGGCCAACGAACTCATCCTTTCATTTGCAAAGCTTAAGGAGAGTTATCATATGGAATGACACATATATATATATATATATATATATATATATATATATATATATATATATATATATATGTATATATATATACATATATATATTATATATATATGAAACAGTGTTAAAATCCAGGAATCGTTTCAGAAAGCCACAAAACAAATTTCAACGAAGAAAATTTTCGAAAATTTTGATTTTAAATTTTGGAGCCATTGCAGTAGTTTTATTTCCTTCGAAAATTCGCTGAAAACGCTGGAATCAGTTGGAAGCACAGTCCGAAACACTGCAAATTATTACACAAAGGTTTATCATTTCTGTATTGGATAGTCCTTCTACACATAACACCTGTCTATAACTATTAAAAGAAGTCTATTAGATACATTAGATATTTAAATATATCTGCATTGATGTCGACGCCTACAGAAGAGAAATTAATTAAATTAAGTAACACACACACACAAATGTACTTTCCTAGTATTTAACACGAGTTGAACCAGCAACTGAAAATTAATTATATAAAATATTAGCCGGTTACCCGTGGATTGCACGGACCCACAACTACGGGTCATTTTTACAGGGTACCTTGTCATGTTCCCCCAGCAGTCCACAAATGGCCTCAATACAAATTTCAGCAATCATTTCAAGTTTTACCTACAATTAATTTTTCAACAAAACGTCCCCTCAATATAACCTTAGGTACGGTAAAACTATTCCTGACCACAATTGCTGCAGTCGAGGGCCAGCCGTAAGGTCCCCGAAAGCAGACCGAAAGCCTTTCCAACCAAAAGAGCCAGAAAGGTTAGTGAGTCGAATGTAGTGATACCTAGCGGTAGACGCGCGGACTCTCTGCGGTCCAGGAAACAGCTCAAAATCCCCTCCGAATTCAAAATACGGCCAAACGATTAAACTTCTCTCAGCCAATAATTGACCGATTTCAATGATTCTTTCAGCAATCGTTCTATTTTCAAAACTCGGAATTCACCGTCTACGGTATAGTCTATGGGTTTATGCACTCAATCCTTGAAAATTTCATCAAAATAGATGCACCAGTCTCCTTGTGCCAACCGATATAAATCTTGCGTGTGTGCAATAGCTAATACTAACCAATCGCCATAATATATATAGGGCATATTTCTGGAACCCTATAGCATATACCCTAGGGCATATATCCAACTACCCCCCGAGCTCGAAGGAAATGGGACCAATAGATGATGAAAAATCGATATTACAAGTAACTCACGTTTGCACATCTGATGGCAATCTAAGTTATAGAGGATCATCTAGGATCTAACTCACACAATCCCTGATGATTTCATAAAAATCATTAGCCTAAGTAAGGTAGCATCTAAAAACTTCGGAATTTAAAACGTCTGAATACGTTTCATTTTGTCCTGAAGGTTTGAATTCTAACCAGAATTCCAAGAATCCGTCATATTAGGAAGAATAGAGCTCGAACAGGAAATGTAGGAAGATTAGGTAGGTGAGGGTTCATTTAGGAGGTAGAAGGATGTTAAATTTGTTTGGAGGAAAGTATTTACAATCGAATTCTACAATAGGCTTCTACTAATAGAAAGGGGGTGTGATACTACAGACCCGCAATACACTGTGGTAATGCGTGCTATAAGTAAACCAGGGTCGACTCAAAGTAAAGTCGGCTCTGAGTAAACGCAAGATTGAATACAATGTTAATAGGTAAAAATTATTATTTAATAATAAATGCATATACGTGTAGCACAAAAATACATAGCTACCTATCTTAATTATAAATCAAAGAATAGTTATAGCTTTAATAAATAAATTTCCAAAAACAAATATCTAAACGTGTTGGTGCCAACAAATGTGTACCTAGATTTTAATAAATGAAGCGATTTTCGAATTAAAACTCAGGAGAAAAATGAAATAATGGTTATTACTCAATCAGGCGCGAAGGACCTATTATTTAGGCGTCGGTAAACTGCGATTAGTTTTCAATTAACAACCTGACGATAATAATTTGCTGATGGTAACAATAAAAACGTTTCGAAGGACCTTTATAGGAAAAGAAAGAAAGAGAAAAGGAAATAATTACGATTAGGGTGGAAAGTGAAATACTCAAAGTACGAGCCAAACAAAAAAAATCTGCCGAGATGAGTGGGCAGTATAGCTTTCTCACATATTATAACATGGACATATGGAGTTAATTGAAGAACAAATTGCGATTCGAAATTATTGAATGAAAATGAGGTAGAACAGTAATGTGAGTCTAGACATACTAATATATTGAATAGGGTTATAATTCAATTTCCTACCACCTATCCAACGGGATTCTCCGTCTACGGCATGGTCTATAGGTTTATCCACACAATCCTTGAAAATGTCGTCAAAATAGCTCCACTAGTCTCCTTGTGCCAACCGATATTAATATTGCGTGTGTGCAATAGCTATTACTAACCTATCGCCTTAATATATATAGGGCATATTCCTCGAATCCTATAGCGTAGACCCTAGGGCATATACCCAACTACCCCCCGAGCTCGAATGAAATTGGACCAATATATTGAAAAATCAATATTACAAGAAACTCACGTTTGCACAGGTGTAAGTTATAAAGGATCGTCTAGGATCTAACTCACACAATCCCTGATGATTTCATGAAAATCATTAGTCTTGGATTTTTGCTTGTATCAACCAATTTTTGAGCACTCAATAAAGTTTCGCGCATGCACAACAGTTACTACTCAGTCGATCAGTATAATTCATAGGGCATCTTTTTGGAATAACGTATACCAACAACCCCCCCGAGTTTGAACGAAATCGATCAATGGGAAAACAATTTACTATCACATAAATTTTTCGATATTAAGGCAAATTTTCTCAAGAATGTATCTAAATGTGTTCTTTTTCATCTGAAAATAGAATATGGGATCGTCATCGTCGGCATGCTGTAAATGAGAAAATTCACCAAACTTTTCTGCGTAAAACCAAGTGTTTCTTTTTTGCGTAAATGTGATTCACCCACATTTTCCGTCTTCGTCGATATCTCCTGTGCCTGATACGTCGATCAATCAAAGTAGATACCTCCAAAACGATAAATTCATCATAGAATCATCAGAAAAACCGTTCCAAGCTAAAACGACTGCTACAAATTCGGACGAATACTGAAGCAATGGACGGTAGGCAATTGCACGATTTTGGACGAACTGCGTTCGCACAAATTCATTCGTTAGCAGTTCGCAACTTTCCGCTTCCAGTGGACGAGAAACCTAACTTTTGAGATCTGACACTTCCCCACCAAGTGGAAGTTTTCTCAAATGGGTTATGACAAAAAAGAAAGGTAAATCACCCAATAACATAAAAAAAAACTACAGGCCTATCTATCTTCTTTGACTCCTTGCCAAAGTATCAAGTGATCTTCTCCATTTCCAGGAACCCCATCATTCTAACGAGGCATTCGGCTTCCGGATGGAATACTCATGCCCTCAACAACTCCACAGAGTTGTTGATGAGCTGCTTGGTACCTACGAGTCCAAGGGCGTTTGTCTCGGGCTCTTCATGGACATCGAAAAAGCGTTTGACCGCGTGTGGTACAAAGGGTACGCGCCAAACTAAAACCCATTTTTCCTGACACTTACTATAGAATTGTGCAATCTTACCTTATTAACAGGGTATATGCTATTAGATACCTTTCAGCTATATCAAAATCGCACCAAATCCAGGCGGGTATCGCCCCAACCCAAGGAAGCATATTGGGTGCTCTCCTCTATATATTCTTCACTCACGACTATCCTCGCATACCATTCGTGCTCTCAGCTCACTTTGCAGATGACCGAGCTAATCTGGTGCGACGGGAAGCTGCGGAGCAGGCTTGCATCATTCTTCAGCACCATGTCGACAAGCTCACTCAGTGGACATCAAAATGGGAAATACACCTTAACGCCAGTAAAACAACCCTAATATGCTTTACTTATAAACTTAATGTGACTTTACCAAACATCTATCTCAATGGATTTTCATCTACAACATAGGATACGGTCCGTTACCTCGGCATGATTCGGGACACCAAACTGCACTGGAATCCCCACATTATCTGCGTAGTCAGCTTACGAATAGACAGATAAAGTTCCTGCGGGAAAGTAAATCCATTCCACTGCATCTCAAACGAATGCTCTACCTCACACTCCTGCAACCCATCTGGCAATACGCGTGTGAGATCCTCCATAATAGAGCATCACGCCTAATTATGGGAGCCCTCTGGTTTGTCCGTAATGCTACAATTCACTCTGACCTTAATAAACCCTTAGTGAGAGATGTACTGGCAGAATCCTACCCCAACTTAGCCAATCGCATGAGCCGTCACCGCAATCCCCTAATCAACTTTATCCTTGTTGAACATCGGCCACCAAGAAGCCAACGAAAACAGAGAAAATGGCACAGCGACCTCACGGAGAGTCCTTAACTCTGTTCTCTCAGAACTCTGGGGTTTTAACCCAACTGTTGTATCATAAATTAACGTACTATTTATAAGTCCTTGATATATCATTTTCATTATTGTTGAGTGTTATCCTTATTGTTGAATTGTATATAATTAGCGTATTTAACTTATTAATGTATTAGACCACCATCGGGTGGGAAAAAAATACTACAAGTGGCATCTGGTGTATACTTATATATACTCATATTTGTTATTTAACTATTGGCTTCTACAATAAAGTAGTTTTTTCTTTTAAAAAAAACTGACACGCCCATATCTTAAACGATAAAATTTTACCACTTACACGGGAAAAAATCATGGCATGCATTATATCTTTCGGCATTCCAATTAATACTATTGAGAAAGCGTTTGATACGTTCACTTGACGACATTTTTGAACTCACGAAACAAGGTGTGACACGTTCTTACTCCACTAGAGTTGCTATACGTTTTAAATCTACTCGAAGAAGTTTGCTGTTTAATCAACTATTATTCAATGGGAAATCATTAGAAAAATCCCGGTAACTAGGAAAATGAAACTCTGTTGGTTTTTCACCTACAAAAATCGTTATCCGCTTGTTTGAAAGCTCTCAATTTATCAGACACGTCACTGCATCTCACGCTGCCAACTTCTCCCTCTGTCCATGAATTTAAATGTTACATTTTTTGGGTGAAAAAAAACTCGCGAAATTTATACATTTACCCCCAGCCAAAAAACTTATCCATTTCAAAGCATTAGAGTCTTCCAAGGGCATCTTTTGTACATTCTATTAGAACCACGGTAATAAGGCACGGGTAATATTCGTATTGGGTGACTACATGTGCGCGTTGAAAAGATATGTTAGGGATGTGGCCCTGATGAAGTGGGTGAAGAAATCCGACTAAGAAGAAAAATGTTACTATAGTCTCTCTCCCAACTCAAGGAGAAAGTGAGAGAGAGAGAGACAGAGAGAGAGAGAGAGAGAGAGAGAGAGAGAGAGAGAGAGAGAGAGAGAGAGAGAGAGAGAGAGAGAGAGAGAGAGAGAGAGAGAGAGAGAGAGAGAGAGAGAGGACTTCTCTGAAGAAGAAAAAAGTATTTCGAAACAGAAAGTGTCAGAGGTTGTATTGTAGAAGAGGAAATGTGGTGTTGCTGAGAGGAGGGGAGGGCGGGTATGGTTGAAAGACAACAACATTGTGGTGGAGAAGGTATAAGGTGTAGGAGTGTAGGGGTGTGGAGTTGGTGGATGAGGGGAGAGGGGGTAGTACCTCAATTTCTTTAAAAGGTTTTCAGACGTTTTACCGTTCCTCTCAAACCCGTCACCTTAAAACCATTATGATTACGGAGAGGGATTACCCTCCTTCTTATTGTGAAATCCCAGTTTCAAACATGGCGATCCAGAAATGGCGCATTATTGGAGTCTAGTCACTTTTCAGTGTTTATAATTGTTTATGTGCTGGGATGCACGCCATACGGTGGCTTCGACTGTTTTGCTGTAACTCAATAGAGCGTCCCTGGTTACTGCGGTTACAGATCACACGGTGCCCGTGAACCATGATCAGCTAATTCGGTATCTACCGATAGCCGACGAATTTCCACGACACGCGACTTAATAGGAGACCGCTTGAATGACAATGCAAGATCGAGTCTTAGCACCAGTGATGCCCACAAGGATCCTACAAAAATAACTTGGCAATGCCATCGCCTGATATATATATATATATATATATATATATATATATATATATATATATATATATATATATAATGTATATATTGTGGTTTAAATGGCCCTACGAGAGCACAGTACACTGATGCGAAATTAAGAAACAAAAAGTGAAACTTATAGTAACTTCACAAACTGAATTGTTAGTTTGTGGTTTGTATTTTATTTATGTTTAGTTCTATATTTGAAAATGGCAAATTAGCCGAAATATAAAAAATTTAGTTTGTGAAGTTCCTTTACGTTTCACTTTTTGTTTCTCAATTTAGCATCAGTGTACTATGTAAATATATACTTTGGGCGGTGAATAACGTTGGATTGATGGTACGGTAAGCACATATTCAAACATGAATATAGCCCTATATTGCATAGTAGTATGTTTACATAGGTATATATTATTACTGTTTCATTTTGCACTCAATCATTTTGACTTGTACCTTGTTTTTCTAGGAATTCTATACGTCCATGTTATAATAAGTGTGGAAGCTATAATGACCACCCAGCTTGGCAGACGTTTTTCTCAGACCACAAGCTTGCCACCAAATGCATGACCAAGCTAGACGGCGTTTTGAATTTCCAGCTCAAACATGAAAATGCGTTTGAAACTTCTCGATCCTTCTGGATGCAGTAATAATTGGGTATATCTCAAC
This sequence comes from Adelphocoris suturalis, assembly GCA_030762985.1. Classification (NCBI taxonomy): domain Eukaryota; kingdom Metazoa; phylum Arthropoda; class Insecta; order Hemiptera; family Miridae; genus Adelphocoris; species Adelphocoris suturalis. Next base: position 27,320,381 of record CM061044.1, on the reverse strand, counting down.
CTAGAATAGCTGATTTGCTCGTTGAGTTGACTATTAATATTTTAGCCATGTTTTCACGTTCCTTTCCCGCATTGTTGAAGTCGAATTTGGCGATGTTGGCCCAGCTCCTCCGTATAATTCAGTAGTATTTATTAAAGTATTCATTCAGAATAATTAAAATTCATTTGATTTTATCCGACTTGGAGGCCCCTGATAAAATTAAGGGAGAGAGTGAGAGCCACCGAAGAGATTAAGTTGAATCTGGAAGAACTCATCAACTTGGTTTAAGCTCAGGGTGGAAACCAATCCTTCAGGAAAGACCTCGTATCAAGACGAGACAACCCCCCCCCCCCCCTCACTCTCAACCCTCCTCACACCCCACCACCTCTAACCCTACACGTTTTTACAGGCTATACGGTGAAGTTACAAGGGAGTGGTTTTGGCCTCGCTCTGAGTTCATGTTGATTTACCGAACTTGATTGATTAAGTTCGGCGTGGACCGGAAGTAAATCTTCGCTAAATAATGGCTCTTTTTTTTTTTGGTTCTTTTCTCTTGGTAGGAAGTACCGTTGGGTTGGGAAAACGAATATTCTCGAATTATCTCAATCCACTTTCAATTTTCGCTTTGTGTGGGCTCAACTGTTTTCATTTCTAGGGTAATTGCGGATGGCAACGTAATAGTGTACACGCCAACGCCAAATTGACGGGTACATTTCTTTTTCCCGCTATTTAATGCTCGTCTAACTCTTTAAAGTTTTTAAGTGCAACTAAAAGATTATCTTGTAAGGTGTACCTATTAATAGTACAAAAAATAGTACCTTTCTCTATGTGCATGATTAAGATCGTTGAAATGAAGTCATCCAAATTCAATTTCACAACATGCAGTTACCTTTAAATTGTCAATAATCATACGATTATGACCTTGTTCAGTCTATTCAATCGTGATGCATAAGGATTTCGTGAAAATTACGTTAACACATGCTCCTAATGATCCGATCACTAATTAAAGAAACTTATTGAAGACTTTCTAAATCATTGATATATTTATTCATTTTCAAGTGCAGCATACAATCTGTACATAGCAATTGTCATTACATTATAAGGCATTTCATAATGTTTGGGGCAGATAGTTAGGTGAACTATGTTAGATGGGTTGAAAACATTGAATGGGACTTCAATTCGAGGGATGCCGATCAAGGTCTTTACTGACCAAGGTCAGCATTTTTGAGTTGCAGCACTTCATATTGGTGAAATTTCACGATTTTTGACTGCCGACTGCCCCTTCCGATTTAATTGAAAGCAGTTTGGCTAGAAATTAAATAGTGTGGATATTTAATCCACTATATGCACCAAACTTTGGGGGCATCTGGGAGGCGGTAGTAAAATCAATCAAATTTCACCTTAAAAGAACCTTCGGAATTCTGAATTTTGAAGAATTCTCAAAAGGTTCTCACACGAATTATTGCTATTCTTAAATCCCACTCTTTATATGAGACCTCTTCCTCACCTCAAGATGGATTCGACTTCTTGACTCCCGGTAATTTTTTGGTATTCGTTCCATCGCTTGCGCGACCCGAATTCGACTTAGTAGATGTCCCAAGTAATCGTGTTGAACTCAACAGGTCGTCCAGCATTTTTGGCGGCAATAGAGTAAAAAATGTTCACACTCGCTCATACATCGTCCTAAATGGTCTGCCTCATCCATTCCCATGAAAGTAAGAGATTTAGTTCTTTACTTAACGCCTGGTGCTCCAGTACAACGTTGGCCAATAAGACGAGTAGCGCATCAATAGTACAGCAGTTACAGGCTAGCTGTTACAACGCGGATGCCATGATCGCAACGATTCGTTGTATTACGCCTAGACCTTCTACATCTTCAATCCTCTACGAGAACCAAGGTACATCGAGAAGAGACTTAAGGTTTTAAAAAGATTGTATCAATAAAGGGAGAAAATTTATAATCTCATTTTTTAATATAAACTCTTCCCTAAATCTATACTATTAATAAGAATGAAACTCCGTCTGTCTGTCGCTCTGTCGTGTCTATGCACGGCCAAACGGCTGAGTGGGGGGAGTCTACGAGTGGGGGGATCTTTTTGGGATTTTCCGATAGGGTGTATAAGCGAATTTAAAATTTTCTAATCCCACCCGAACCATGGGCCGTAGGGCGGGAGGGGGGAAGTTCCAGTTAATGTGCGCTTTTTGGACTTCCCCGCTTCCCCTACCCCTCTAAACGGCCGTTGACAATTCCGGAAAAATACGGGTTTCGTAGGTTTTCCTACGAGGAAGACGACGGCGCGATCGGATCGCGAAAAAAGTATCGGGAAATGCGTCAAAAAAATGCGAGAGTACGGACCCGTTTTCTCGAAAAGTCCGCCGAAAAACTTGGTTTTTTCCGATTAAAATATACCCCATAAAGGTACGTTTTTCGGAACGGTTTTCGCGGGCGAAATACAGCTTTGGGTCCGCCGAATCTGAATCCGAAATCGGATATCGAAAAAAGTGACGGGCAGTCGGTCAAATTGCGAGCGGAAGCGAGCAAAGCGATTAAAATTGTGCCGTGGACGAGAGAAGGCTCAAGAATTGACGTGAAGGGTTCGATGTCACAATGTTGCGAGGCGAGCAGGTATACATAGGCGAGCGAAGCGAGAGCCATTTCAAATAATAAATACGGACTTTGTCCTACACATATACAGGTATACCTTGCGAGCGAAGCAACATCCCCGAATAAACTTTTCGTGGTTCCAGGTAGTTTTATAAGATTTAATTTGTTTGTAAGAATTCCCAACTGAAAAAAACGTCTGCCAAGTTGGGTGGGCAGTACAACATTCCCTAATAAACTTTTCGTGGTTCCACGTAGTTTTATAAGAATTAATTTGAATGTAAGAATTTCCAACAGAAAAAAACGTCTGCCAAGTTGGGTGGGCAGTATAACTTCTTCAAGCGAGCGAAGCGAGCAGCATCCCCTACAGAAGTAAAACCTACCCTTAGGGATCTACCATTTGCGAGCGAAGCGAGCAACATCCCCTACATGTTTCAATTGTAATACATCGCATGTATACAGCCACACTTTGCGAGCGAAGCGAGCAACATTCCCTACATACCACACTAAACGTTTCATGGTTCCACGTAGTTTTATAAGATTTAATTGTTTGTAAGAATTCCCAACTGAAACTCGGCGCTTTGCGCCTCGGCGGGGGGCTCCGCCCCCCTGCACCCCCCGGTTTATTTCTTTTTCCATACTCTGTATGAAATCATAGGAACACAGAATGTGTTTTTGCGATGATTCTATTTCCTTACCAACGGCTTGGTTGCACGTGAATAATAACAATATTTGGCAATAATAAAATAAATAATTGTTAGACATTTAATTTGGTCTAAAACCCTATAAATATTATATAAATAAATATGTAACTACAAGAAAAATACTATATAAATTGAGAGCTTTCCAACGAATGGTGAACGATTTCTGTGCGATTAAAATTGCGGAAGTTCCATTTCCCTACCAACGGCTCGGTTGTACGTGAAAATCATAAGACAATTTACAAGCGGTTGCAATCATGTTGACAATATCAATTATTGAGAATGATCATCTGTGTGTAAACAATTGATTCAAATAACCATGCTCATAACTCAGGTTGATGGCCACGCACTTCGCAGTAGTTAACATAATATGGTTGGATAAATCAGGAGCTTTCCAACGAATGGTGAACGATTTCTGTGCGATTAAAATTGCGGAAGTTCTATTTCCCTACCAACGGCTTGGTTGTACGTGAAAATCGTTATAAAAGGCGCATAACGGTTTTTTCTGTCGGTTTTTTGTGACGATTTTTTTTCGGTAGGTCATCGCAAAAACACATTCTGTGTTAAAAAACGTCTGCCAAGTTGGGTGAACAGTATAACTTCCTCAAGCGAGCGAAGCGAGCAGCATCCCCTACAGAAGTTAAACCTACCCTTAGAGATCTACCGTTTGCGAGCGAAGCGAGCAACATCCCCTACACACGTTAAACCTACCCTTAGGGATCTACCATTTGCGAGCAAAGCGAGCAACATTCCCTACATGCCACACTTTGCGAGCGAAGCGAGCAAAATTCCCTACATGCCACATTTTGCGAGCGAAGCGAGCAATTTAAAGGGGGGTCCGGGGGGCTTGCCCCCCGGCTGGACGTGGAGGCGAGCGTAGCGAGCCGGAGCGGCTAGTTCCTAATAAAGTTCTAAATTGCGCACTGACAAAAATATCGTGAGTATGCAAATCTTTTGACAATGTTACTCATACTGTTAACTTTAAAAAATGTTAGCCGAATTGGACTGTATAATGTGTAAGTATAGTTTGAATGAATAACACAAGTTAGCCAGAGTACCAAAACTCTTTAAGAAGCTGATAAGCTCAAAAAGCAGTCGGGAGTATTAATTTGGTGGACAAAAACCTTTCGACCCTTTGTGCGACTGAAAAATTTTTCTACCTTCCATACTAAGGTAGCGAAATTAGTATTGCGGTGAGTTTAGTCCACTTGGAAAACGCTTGTTACGAAAAAAAAAAATCTCATAAATGAAAAATAGTTTGATGGGTCAGTGGTGAGGGGTTGATTGATAAAGCAAACTCTGTAAAAGAGCTGCTCTGAATTTTTAATCTTTCCTCGGCGTTTATTGAAGGCAGCGCCCGTACCTCGGTGGAGGATGGCCGTTTACGATCCCTCGCTGGTGCCAAAGGGATTTTTTTTTCTTTTACTACTTAAGGGAAGGGAAAACTCAGAGGTCACAAAATACCCCTCTAAAACGTCGATAGTTCTTGACTTAGTTTTACTGGTTCGTTCAACTTTGACCGGGAATGCGAACAGAAGTCGTCAAATGCACCGAGTAGGTATTATTGACTCCTGAAGATTTATTTACATATTTCCGTACTTCATAATTTCATTTTAGCAACTTTTCGTAGAAAATGGAGCTATTTGCTCCACAATTTTTAAAATGAACAACTTTTCATACATTTTTATATTAAAATTTATAATGAGGCATTCTGCTCTTTAAGATAGAAATGGTGAGGGAAAGGAGGAAATGAGGATGGTTCCAGGGAAAGTACGATTAGTCTTTATTCATTTATTTATTTTTTTTTTTTTTTTTACGTTTTGAGCTAGTAATGCCAAGAAGTAGGTCACTGACAAACATTTTAGATCCCTGAACCCTATGGGAATTAACGAGCTTAGTCATTTGAAAAATGGATTTCAAAAATACAGGCACTGTGAAAGAATATTCGATGTAAAAAAGTTCCAGTCATGCAGCATGAACGTATGGGCAAATTTCGTAAATTATCTTACTGTATTATGTTGAGTTGATTTGAAATTTGAGCTTTTTGAGGCAAGAAAATCGTTAACCACCTACTAATTTTAAGGCAAAAACGTACCTATTCTAAATAATAATATGCTATTCAAAAAAAATTTTGAATTTTAAGCTTTTTTGCAGTTTTTATTGACTTTTTAGCAAATTTTGATGAAATTTAAGTACGTTTTTCAACATAATTTAGAACATAAATTTTTGAATGTTCCACTTTATACTTTGTTAACTATGATCAATATTCTTCTAAAAAAAATATAAATATAACGATTTTTATCCGTTTTTAGCCATTTAAGCGAATTCTTGTAGAAAATTAAACTATTATTAGAATGGCTCGAAAAAATTTAAAATCAACATTTTTGACAAATTTCTTTATTGAAATCCAGTTTGAGGCATTCTGATACTAGGTATTCCTGAAGTTTGCGCTTTTCCTTATATATATATATATATATATATATATATATATATATATATATATATATATATCCTTAGGGTCTCCCTCCTTAGGATCGAGATAAAAAGCTTTCTAAACGAAAGGATGAGTTCGTTATCCAATATTTTTGAGCACATTAAATTGGTCAAATTTCAAAAAATGTACTCATAGAATCACTAAAAATTAGTAAAAATAAATAAACTTCTGGTTGTAAAATTAGTAAAAACGGCCAAAAATCGTTAAACTTATACTTTTTAACAGAGTTTCAATCAAAACAAAATTATCAACGATTAACTAGGGCATCGAACAATTTTTGCACAAAATTATGCTGAAAATTGAACTGAAATTTCTATAATATTTGCTGAAAAATCTGTAAAAACTGCAAAACCCTAAATATTTTAAATTTTTTTTTAATTGCCATATATTATTCAGAACGAGTTTCTTTACCATAAAATTGGTAGTTAACATTTCTTTTTTACTTAATTTCCTGAATTTTCGAAACAATTTAACATACCTACATATTACGGTGATTTACGAAAATTCGCTCATACATTGTTGCATGGCTGGAACTGTTAGTGATTTTTTTTAGCACATTTTTTGAAATGTGACCAATTAAATGTGCTCAAAAAATGCTGGGCAACGAACTCATCCTTTCGTTTGGAAAGCTTGATTTTTTGGCGCAAGAAGGAAATTTTTATCCCAATCCTAAGAAAAGTTATCGTCTGCAATGCTGGATTGACGCACACACACACACACATATTGGGTGTGCCGCTTAGGTATTCATTGGGAACATCGGTTATTACGGCCAAAAACACATTTAAACACTTTAAAAAACAAATTAAAGAAAAAACAAAAACATTAAAAAATAATAATAATAATTTTGTACAAAAAAGCGTGAAATTGTGGGGTTCTGGAGCTTTAAATATGGGACAATGGGAACCCTTCCCATGCATGGGGTTAAATATTTTTAAAACCCACGATCTGCGTAAAAGGGCTATCTAATACGGAATTGATAAACCGTTGTGTCTTAATTTGAATTTGCAGCGGTTTTTATTGCATTTTCGGAATCTACGTATCTAGAAACATAAACCAACAAATTTTTACATTGATTACAAAGATTTAGAATTGAAAATAATAACCGAAAATTTATTAATTTTACGTCTCCTTACTCGATTATATCCTATAGACTTAGTACGCACTTTTTTCCACTCACTAGTAATAATCGGTAGTACACACCTTGTGTAGGTACTGTAATATAAAACGCTACCTTACCAGCTGTTTTGGATGGTAGAGACTGCTACAATACGAGATGGCATTCACTTGGCACCGACTGGGCATCTAAGCCGCTCAATAATTCACAATGCAATGGAAACAAAATCATGCGAGCGAGCGGACCTCAATCACACATTCACTCGGACTTGAGCAACAGCGGACAGTTGGCGACGGGATGTTACAAACGGACCAGATACCTTTCCCTATCGCACTTGCTAAACCAACCGTACATAATAATTCCCGAATATTGAACAACTGAAGCGAGATCAAGGACTTGTTTACCACCAGGTGGGGATATCCTTCCGATTGTTTCTATATAAGTTATAATTTTCTCGAGGAATAAGCGTAGTACAACCGTCCAATCATGCATCTGAAGGTGAGTGAACTCCAACGACTTTTTACAAACATTTTCGATTTTGGGAAGCATATTGCTGAATGATTTGATGTACGAGTATTACTTTCTTTATTAATTGACCAATTATGACGTTCCACGCTACTTCTTGGTTTCTCTATTCCGCTATGGAATTTTTCGAAATCATTAAAAAATTTTCAATCATCTATACATTCATAAAATGCAACGAGGAAACTATGTGCCACAACCAACTTGGCAGACATTTTTTTTCTTATTTTCTCTTTTATTTATGACAGTTTAATATCATTTTTCCATCAGTTCTGCAGTAAAAAGTATTTCCCCCATAAAATTCACTTTATCTTCTATTTTAAAAGCCATAATCCACACAAATCACTTACAATTGTGTAAAAATAGGTACCCATACAGTATAGAGAAATTTTCTGCTATGCAGGATTTCACGAATCTCCCCAAGATTGACTTCTCTCAGGCCCCATATAGACATACTCTAGCTGACTAAATTAAATCTTCAGCAAAATTTGACAAAATACATCGTTGTATGGATCATGTTCTACCATAATTCACCTGAATAGGCCTCTTATAGGCGAAACTAGTTGTGATGAAATAAAAATATATGAAGGAAGAAGCCGCCTAACTTCCACCCTCTTTCCAGTACTCCCATTTGTATTTATTATTTTGGCTTGTTTGATTTAATATGACTATTGTTATGCACTTATGTGTGATGGCAAATAAAACTATCTATTTGAAAGGACCCATTGAGGATTTAAAAAGGATTTAAATTAGGACCCATCAATAACACGGACATCACGAGGAAACATCCTGACCGAAAAAACGTCTGCCAAGTTGGGTGGGCAGTATAACTGCTTAACTTATAGTAACACAGATGTGCAGAATTAATTGAAAGAACAAATCTCGACCAAATCAACGTTATCACAAATTCATGGTTACAAATGCGCACACGCTACTATTGATTCTACGGCAATTAGATATTATGTAGGCTACCATCAAAGAGCTAATCCACAAAATTCCTATAACAATTTCAACAAAATCGGGCCATTAGTTTCGGAGTTTTACGTGTGTCAGCCTTCTTAAATTTTGCGCATGCAGAACTTACCATTAATCTCATTGTTGGAGTAGGTATATTATTTATTTAGAAATAAACACAGTATTTGCCCCAATGACGACTTTTTGCGGGTTTTCTGACACTGAGGTCTCACCTAGATCGCACTGCATTCCGATCACATCTAGGACCTGTCGTGAAATCACGAGCTTCTGTGACTTCTTCAACTCTGATATTTTGGGAATATAATGTAATTCGATCAGTTTGAAACCATATTTTACTATAATTTCCATGATGAACAGGATGTACAGACGGTATTTGGTTTGAGGAACTATAACTCTCATTGTCACTTTATCACATAGTTTTTCATTTTTTTCTTTTTCTGGGCTTACACCGTTGATGAAAATCACTGATAGTGTTTCTTATTTGATTATCGCATAGAATCGTTTTCTTGCTGAATTTCCACAGATGAATAAGACAATAGGCCCATTTCAAGGCATTTCCATGCCCGATAGAGCGCTCTGGAATCACCCCTGTGCTTTATGCCTATGGCTACTTGCGAATAACAATGAAATGAAAACAATTGAGTGGGAACGCGAGTTGATCGTTTGGAAAAAAAGCATTTAACACAACCGGTAGAGAGTGGAGGCTAAAACCGTTTCATATATTATTAAATGAATTACTACTTATTAGTAGTAATGTATTGTGAATTATGTGAATATTTATTGTACATTCATTACCACATGGCACAAGGTGCTTATCTATTATGTGTATGTGTATTATTATTTACTGCATAGCCCTACTGACATTCCAAAACTGGCTACTTACGCATTCCCACCCAGAGCCCAAATTCTTTGATGCGTATGGGTCCGTGGTTTTAGTGGCATTACTTTGAAACAGGATATTGAAATGGGGATGACGGATAAATGGCATTTTCATTAATAGTTTTCAATCGCTCAACGTTTCAAACTCATCAACTTAAATGACATATTATAGCATTCGACGAGACGATTTCTATCAATGTACATTTCCTAATATTGTTGCAGGTGACGTTATTTACATTGTGCTTAGTGGCTGCAGCAGCTTCTCATGGGACTAGCTACACCAAGTTATGTAAGTGCGAAAATTACTCGAAACCTAACTAGTTAGATGTAATAATCTTCGTTATTCTTAAAACAAAAATATATATATATATATATATAAATATATATATATATATATATATATATATATATATATATATATATATATATTTATTTATTTATTTATTTATTTATATATATAAATTTGAATAGCACATTATTATTTAGAATACTTTTTTGCAATAAAACTAATTTTTAACGATTTCTTCGCATCCAAAAAGCTCAAATTTCAAAACAGTTCAACAATATACATACGATATAATGCGAAAATTCGCTCATACGATCATGCTGCATGACTGTAACTTATAACGTTAGTCTGCAGGCCCATTTAATATATTCATATAATCTAAAACATTATAGACATTTAAATTGAGAAATAAATTCAGAACCTCCAAATTTCATGTCAGTAAGAACAAGATTAAAGTTTTTATATTGCCAAATATTTAGAAACAAAAAAAAATTATTTTTGTTGCAGCCAAGCACGATGAAAGCAAATTTGACTATAAAATTGAGCACTCCCAACACGGGTCATGGCATGGGTCAGCGCATCCCCACGGTTACGGAGGACTTGGAGACAGCCATATCCGAATGAAGAGATCAGCTGATGGGGGTTGGAGCAAAACTTTATTCTGTGAGTTACTGAGAAGTATTAAAATGATGCAAACCTTATAAAAAACAGGAAGACGAATAAATTAACAATCAATGGAATTACGAAAACAATCCAACCAGACCTACCACCCCGACACTAAATTACTGAATGGAAACAATCCTGGAAGTACTAAAACAATCCAACCAGAAACAATCCTAGGGGAATTATAAATTCTTATAAATATACTTAAACTTTTTTTTTTTTTTTTTTTTTTTTTTTTTTTTAATTGCATTTTGGATTAATCTAAGTTTCATAATATCCATAATCTCTCTTTTTTCTTTAGCAAAACCCCATGAAGGGAAATTCGAGTATGATATCGAACACTCTAAACATGGCTCCTGGCATGGATCTGCTCACCCTGATGGATATGGCGGTCTGGGAGACGGAACTGGCAGCTACAGATTAGGAGGTCACAGTAAAGTCATTGGCGCTCTTCCCCAAGGAGGAGGCTACGACGGATCATGGGGACGATCCAAGAGATCTGCTGATGGATGGAGCAAGACTAGTTTTTGTGAGTAAACTTTCTCGCTTGTAGCACATGTAGCTGAGGGTTGGAATCGTTTAGGTCCATAAATAATCCCTTATAATACCGAAGTATTTGTAAAATAATGATCTTCTGTCAATTTTTTATTGTAATATTAAATTTATCACACCTTAATTATACTCACCTAACTACTTCCATCTTTACTCTGCAGCGAAACCCCATGAAGGCAAATTCGAATACAACATCGAACACTCAAAACATGGCTCTTGGCACGGATCTGCCCACCCTGATGGATATGGCGGTCTTGGAGACGGAACTGGCAGCTACAGGTTAGGTGGCCACAGCAAAGTCATTGGCGCTCTTCCCCAAGGAGGAGGCTACGACGGATCGTGGGGCAGATCCAAGAGATCAGCTGATGGTGGATGGAGCAAGACTAGCTTTTGTGAGTATAGTATAGTTCTGGAATCGATTAATCATTTTTTATACATTCAACTTAAGCGAAACACATGGCTGAGCTCCTAAAATAGTTTATAGTAATCGTTGTTTCTCACCTTAATTCTTCAGCAAAACCACATGAAGGAAAATTCGAGTATGACATCGAGCACTCCAAACATGGCTCCTGGCACGGATCTGCCCACCCTGATGGATATGGTGGTCTTGGAGATGGAACTGGCAGCTACAGGTTAGGTGGCCACAGCAAAGTTATTGGTGCTCTTCCTCAAGGTGGAGGTTACGACGGATCGTGGGGCAGATCCAAGAGATCGGCTGATGGTGGATGGAGCAAGACTATCATTTGTGAGTATAGCCATTTATAGTAGTTAGCTAAGAGACTGCTAAGTTTTCTGAATCCCTTAGACCCATTATTGGCCTTACACTATGAAAATACCTATCTCTGATGGAGTTCTACCACTTGTTGCTAATAATACCCGTATAGAATTTACCACTCCAATAATTACTTATCGCCTTCTTTACTCTTCAGCGAAACCCCATGAAGGCAAATTCGAATACGACATCGAACACTCAAAACATGGCTCTTGGCACGGATCTGCCCACCCTGATGGATATGGCGGTCTTGGGGACGGAACTGGCAGCTACAGGTTAGGTGGCCACAGCAAAGTCATTGGTGCTCTTCCCCAAGGAGGAGGCTACGACGGATCATGGGGACGATCCAAGAGATCTGCAGCTCATGGTGGCTGGAGCAAAACCTCCGTTTGTAAGTAGCTCTCTTGCAGTAGCTCTTATAGTTCTCATGTTGGTCTAAATAGACTATCTTTGTTGAATCTTAGCAAGGGACATCAGGTAATCCAACCTATCAAGGAAAATTTTCAACTGATCTCAATTACGAACCAAATCACTCGCAACGAAGTTGTGGAAACCCATTTCAAGTTTTAAAAAACTGAAGTTAAAGAATTTCGTTGTCTAATTCCACGAAAATAAATAGTTACAATGTTAGATCGATTTCGACAGTTCGGTCATCATCTGTAACAAACAATAACAAAACAATTATTTTATAGTTATTGTTTGTCACTGATGATTATGAAACCGTCGAAATTGATCTAACATTGTAACTCTTTATTTTCGTGGAATGAGACAACGATCTTCTTCAACTTCTATTTTTTTGTACAGAACCTAATTGACAGGTGGCACCTTTAGTGACTCACCGGATCTGTGAGATGCATCTTCCCTTTGGCCGATATAGGCACACGTGACAATTATTACGTCATGGCCTGATTTTCATAGAACTGGGTATTTCTCAACTTGTCATCAATCCGTACCTCCCTGTACCTTCCGTTTATGATACAACTTGGAAGGACGATCTGGCCATCTGGATCCACTACTCGATATTTGGCAGGATTGATGTATCATCTTTAGGAATAGCCAGGAGGAACATAAATGAGCTGAATAAAGTCACAAATTTTAAAATACTTGCCATCAAATTTAGGTATCTTAATTTCTGGAGCAAACATAAAACAGCAACTAGTTAACTTAATAAATTTTGTGTTTGTGTCAATACATGTGATGGTATGATTGTCTAATTTTGGTTTATTGAATTTGCAGCTCGCCCACATTCCGACAAATACAGCTATGATATCGAGCACAAACATCACGGCAGCTGGCATGGATCTTCACATCCTCACGGTTACGGCGGGCTATGAATCAAAAAATGAAATAATAACATTGTAAATACAGATAATGTCATATACATACATAATGTAAATAAACCTATAAATTTTGTATTTTTATATCATAATTTTACATTTTTTCATTCATTTTTGTAAGCTTGTAACCAGTCTATCTCATCAAAATCTAAATTTTATAAACCTGTCTACAATAGTTACTCTGAGCTGGAGTTATGGTAAATTTTTACATATCCACAGTTTTTTAAAGAAATCTTGTTATAATCAAAATTCTTTTGAATCTACGTATAATAAACTTTATGCGCCATAAGCTCCTACATACAAAATAAGGGTGATTCTCAAACTTCAGTTACCTAATAAATACTATAATTTTTTTTAAATATTGACAAAAATACAAATCTTTTACTGAGTCGAACTCATTCTTAATTAAAAAAGTCCAGTCATGCAGCATGACCCCATGAGCGAATTTTTGAAGAAATCTTCGACATTTCAGTCGCTATTGATCGTGTTGAGAAATTTTAGTTTATGATTTTGATAGACAACCATGGAATCAAATTATTACCACATGCACAGAGTAAACTCATCAGTTGTGATTACATTTTTTTTTTTTTTTTTTTAAAGCACCTACTACCTACGTTTTAAACAGTATGGTTCTAGGATTGGTTATACAGGGATACTTCCATAAGAGTAGTTCAATCTGAATTTGGACAATGTTTCATGCAAATATTACCGATTTTTACAACTAGCGAACGGCATTATTGCGATTTTTGACTGATTTTTCAACTTTGAAATTTTTAAAAACTTGATACATATTCTTATAGGAAATTTTACGCTGATTCCGAATATACCACATGTTAGTATGCTGAAAAAATTATTTCGCACAACAAATCGCAAAAAACAGGCTATTTTGAAATTTTTGACTACATTTTTGAAAATTTCAACCCGAAGATGTAATCCGATCACGCTGGCCAACGAACTTGAACTTTCGTTTTGTGTCCTTAACATTTTAAAATTTCTAGCACAATTCTACGGACAGTTATCGTCTGGAATGACACATACATACATACATATATACATACATACATATATACATACATACATACATAAAAAAATGCGTTAAACTTCAGAATATAATTCAGAATAGCCTGAAACGGATTTCTGCATAAAAATTTTTCAAAAATTCACATTCTACAAATTTTGAGGCGAGAGCAATAGCTTAATTTTCTTCAAAAATTCGCTAAAAGGTTTCTTTGAAGATTCGGTGAGACAAAGAGAATCACGTCGATCAGTGGCGAGTTGGCTGAACAGTGAGATACCATTGTACTCGAAACTGCATTCGCACAATTATAGGTGATGTTGACTTCTTAAGAGGGTATACCTCGTAAGAATATTCTGCGCGATGGTGGTCAAGCCAAAGAGTAGCTCAAGTTTCACAAAATACACGATCGCTTCCATGATGTATAGCGACAGAATTGTCAGTATACCTGAGCTACCAAATTCACACCTGCAGGTCGTGCTAGGAGCAATTCCAAGTATAGAATACGCGAAGCCCTTTTTAGAATTCTGAAAATTCTTTCCACATTAGAACTGTATCAAAACAGGTATCATTTAAGGAAGACTGAATCACATTTTCTAGTCCATACTAAAAGAAGTTTCTTTCAGATGGCCAAATAGTAAGCTTGTTTGATCGCAAGAGAATTGAATCGCTGCATTAAAATATTTTTGGATAGTTTAACTTTCTGTAAATGAAATTTTTACTAATAAAATAAAAACTGTGAGAAAATCTAATTCTTCTATTTTCAAGCACAATTATAGTTTGTTAGAAGTTGTAAAAAAAAGTTTATATCTATTTGCAAAAAGATTCATTTTATTTGCAAAACAACCTATTTTACTTGGAAAAGGATTTACTTGATCTACAAATACTATTACATTCCCAAGTTTGGCGTTGGTACCGCGCTCCTTGAACAAATAACCTGCACAGAATGATGTGAATAGCTGGAGCATGCGACTCAAGCGTCACTTCCTTCTTCACTCTTTTCGGTTTGCCTTGAGTTTTCGGTAGAGTAAATGCCCAGTCCAATATTATTCATCTAAAGCAGTGCAACTCAACCTATGGTCCGCGGACCACCAGTGTCCCCAGTGGTACCCAAAAGTGGTCCGTGAGAGTTTTCCAAACCCCTGATACACTACATAGAAGTTAAGTAGGCGAGCGATGAAAAAGGAGTTAGTACCCATGTATTCGCCACTTGTTTCTTAACAAATCGCACGTTCGGAATAGTAGTGGTATATCTCCAAAAATGGTGTTTTTTAGTTAAATATACCACTGGGTTCGTCTTGACGAGCTCTACACGGGGCTAGTTTCGGTTTATCGATAGTGTGAAAACTCGCCGGTGGAGAGCAGATGAACCAGTACACTACGAAGCGCTCTGGACCCTTCCGCTTCCGCCGAAGAGTGGTACAATTCATTTGACCACACCTCCCAAATAATTAAGGTATTTATATTATTTTGACATTGGAATACTGGTATATCTCAAGATGTTCCAGTATTCATCGAAAAAATGAAGCTTTCTTCCCACTAATTCATAAATGTAAATAAATTTAAATGTTCGACATAAATGTTTTACTAAGTTAGAAGGAAGTATCTAGGTAGGTAATTTTCTGTTACGGTGCGCGTCTACAATTACTATTACCAAGATTAACTTCTCAACTAAGTGACAACAAAACAAGCGGCATTGTTTACTATATCCATATATAACATAAATAAATATAAAACTACGACATGAATAGAAGAACAAGTACGAAAGAAATGCATGATACATCGGAAGCTTTCCAACGGATGGAGCTTTTCACTGGATTTTTGTCCTGTGAAAACTACAGAAGTTTCATTTCCCCAGCAAAGGCTAGGTTCTACGTGATAATCGTAAGAAAATTTCGTGACACTTCCGCGTAAAGTTTAGCTCAAGGCTAAAGCATGTTCCATGCTAAAAAGCTCATCTCATTTCTAGTGTTGTAATACTGGAAAATTTTATTTGTGCCACTGCTTGTCCAAGAACAAGATTTTTATTCTAATTCAGTTGCTGTACATCTGTATCATCTTCTAGATAAGCCAACATGACTACTTACTTCATGGTAACTCATGAGCTATTACGTATAACAATCATATTACAGGTGTACAAGTTCTTAGGGCCCTAAATTGTTTAAAACAACTCGCTTTGGATCTTGTATTGAATTCAGCATGACCGTTTACGAGGAAGTAACTATACGAGATGTTAGACGGCTCATTGAAGGAGGAATTATTCCTCCGATTGGCCAGTATTTTAGGTACGTTAACGACTTTAGTTTTACGAATAATATACCATGGATATATGGCAGACTGATTAATCCTCCAAAAGGCTTTTACCATTTGTTTCACTTTTATGAGCCAACAACCAGGATATTTTGGGGTTTCCTTTGATAATCAGGATAATTGGATAATTCTTGGATTCAATTCTGTCAAACGATTTCCAAGAAACTCTTAGTGTGTAATGACTTCGCTTGAAGGGGAAACAGAGAACAATTTCATTCATGGAATTATAATTTTCCCTCTGATTCCTTTAGAGTCCAACCTACGTTCTGTTACATTAAAATAAATGCTGATGAATGCAGTGCACTGACGGATGCACATTATAATTCATACAATGTATATACTTAATTATATTCTTAAGAAACACATACCCAAAAAGTTTTACACGCAATTATAAATACACATGTAATTTATCCATAACGTGTAAATTACTCTGCACTCCTATGCACTATGAACCGTCTGCTTTCCTGGTCAATCATTCTGGAAATCAATGTATAAAATCCTCTTCTGGTTTTCATATTCTTCAAAACTTATGAATACAGAACTAATGTTCATAAGTGATTTTTGATCCAAGTTTCATAATGTATGGAGAGTAATTTGGGAGAAGGACAGACACCGCGTTCGGGACAGATTTTTCTTTCTGTTCTTAGTTTTTAGGATTTAGGGTTCTGCTTATTTGGAAGCCAACAAGTATTCATGATAGGTGGGGGTGGGGGGGGGGGGGGGTGATCTTTGTTTTTCTTGGTGATTACAAAGGTTTGGTATTAAAAATAATAAGCCTACAATTTCTGGTTCATACAAAAAAAGTGTTTATGAAACTTTTTTGTTTGTATACTCGTATAATGGCAATACTCGTATAGGGGAAAGGTGCCTAAATCGTATCAATTTCTCATTTTGCTCATAAATTCCCCATAACGCGCAAATTTCAACTTCTCGTACTTACGATTTATTCGTCTGATACTAATCTAGGGTTATTCAATGTCCTTTCTTGATGTTTTCCGATTTCGCAATAATTGACCTTTGTAATCGATCAAGAAAAGATTTTCTGAAAGACTTTCTTATGACTTCCCCTCAAAATTTGTTGGTTACGTTTTAAGAGACGTAAATTCCAAAAATATATATTTTTTAAATCCATCCGTCCCCGAATGGAGCTAGCCGATGAAGCTATTCTCCAAAACTACTGGATCACACTTAATGAAATTTGGCTCAAAAATCATACTTTTTCCGGGTGTGAGCCAGTAATCTCGGCATTACTGTCAGTCAACCCTTAAGGGTAGAATATAAGGACTGAAATATTAAAAAATCCAGATCACGAAAACTTCCCAAATAGTGTTTTTCAATTAGTTATTGATAGAGATTACTTCGATGAATCGAATGAGCTCAACCGAATTGCTGTAAGTTCATCTTTTTCTCTACCTGTAGGCTAGAACTTCTAGAACTTCAACAGGAAGAAATATCGACAACGTGAGTGTGAGTCAAAACTGGTGTGAACGTTGTTTTTCGTCTTATAAACTCAATCCATCTTATCAGCTGATATATTCCAATGGAATTTAAACTCGAGTTTATTATAACTCATGTCACTCATGTCCGTCTATAGATGGGCTATTGAAGCGTAGGAAGGTGTTTTATTTTTTCTCATTAAATCATTTCGTTGTAGTGAGGTATCTAACGATGGAAAAATCACAAAGTCTTGATGGTTCTGCATCTTTAATTTTTGGACATCTGAATCATGTGTTTAAAGAAATCCCTAGAAACTCATAGAAAGAAAACTCATGTGTCTACATGGAGTGGGACACTAGTGAAGCTAAATGGATGGGAAAGACATCGAAAATATTAAATCAAATATAATATAAATTGGAAAGATAGAAATTATTTTTGATTAGTTTCCTGATACCTGTGTAAACTGATAGAAAACTAGTAACGTGAACGTCATCGAAAGGAAAGTCATCGAACCGACTCTTCGAAGGGCCTCTACTACCTGTATTAACCGGAACCTGCGCTACTAAGGCCTCATTTCAAAAATGATCCATGCTAGTAGGCCCAGAATCGCCGACCATCCCATAAGAAATGCAATGACGTGGTACGACCTCCCGCACCAATATTCAATTTCTTCCGAGACAGATTGAGATATCGATCAACGAAAAATGTGTGATAATCTCAAGACTTACATTTACGTTGGAATACACATTTGGATTGTGTTCACTCAAAGCTTTCAACGAACTTTTTTCTAATAAGACATCTCGCTTCAAATGTTTCCCAATGTGAACTCCTCAAAACATATCACAGGTTGTTCTGTTCAGTAATGTTGAATGGAATTAGAGAGACTACTCAGAGGTATCAGTGACTAATTGAACCCCAAAGAACCAGTGCGCCATCCCAAGAAGGTAGGTATGTAAGTCGGTTCTATAAAAGGTAAGAGGTTTGGCCTGGTATTCATCATGGTGGCCTTGAGTTGTAATAATAGCAGGTAGTTGAGGGTTGACACAAAAGTGGCGAGTTTCCCATCAATCATATTTTGATGAGAGTCCCGACTGCTCGTACTTTGAAGGGTGTCCTGAAGCCAGTTTCCGAGGGGTGCCCCGACGGTGCTGGACAGCAGCCGAAAGACATATGAATGCAAATTCATTACTAATTTTAGGCGGATAAATTTATTTTACGCAGTTTTTCGATGAGTTTCTCGTCTATGGAGTTTGGACGAGTTCCCTTCCCGGGTGGAAACTCATCAAAACGTCTCACGTTTAGATTTTTGATGAGTTTCTATTTGATTAGTTTCCTAGTACCCGTTTGAATCACTGTGATACTGCTTGATCTTAGTTCCAAAAAATTTGGGGTTTCACAAAATTAAATGAGTTGTCCACTCCCAAAAACATGAATTCATCAAAACTAGGATCATCGTAACTTTCTGTTCAACCTCCTACTAACGCTCGACTGTTGAACGCTGACGAATGAAGGCAGAAAAAAGCTTTTGCTATTGTGTACATCATCTGTAGTACATCAAAATAAGAGCCCGTTCTCAAAGGTAACCTATAGATTCTTCCGGTTCCATATGCGATTTTGTGTCGGTTTTTAACCCATTGGTGATCGCAAAAACTCATTTTGTGTTAAAATCCAAAGGCTTTGAGCTCCCTGCAAACTTACTAGTAAGGTTCAATCTAGAACGTGAAACTATTGAAATATGTGAAGGAGAAATAAAACCCCATGTTTACGTGCAGATAATGCGTCTTTCATTTTTAAGAGCAAAAATATAACGAAAAGAAGATCCAGCTGATCTGTCTTTCTCGCAACCACTTCCAGTTCTCACCAAGAGGCTGTGTAGGTATATTCCAAAAGTGCAGGGCTCTAGAATGTAGGTATAGGCAAGATGTTACATCGCTCGAACAGCTTATTTGACTTTCTCGCAATCACACATATCCCAAGACGCTCAGATTTCAGGGAACTCAGACGAACGTTTGAGGAGAAATTACAATATGTGACGGACTTGCGTAACGCTCAATTCGTTACGCATTTTTTGTGTCACTTTACTTACTTTAGACGTTTCTAATCGTCTGTCGACTACAAAAAAAGGTTAAATATTTTTTTCCGTATTTTTGTTGAGGAAACAAATCGGTTTAATAGAATCCAGTGGGTTCAGCTGAAAACTTGCCGGGAGTTGGAAAAATAGTCATTAAATTTATCATTATTATTAATTTATTATTTTATTTTATTTTTTATTTATTTATTTACTTTTTTTTTGTAATTTCATTATTTTTTGTAGATGTTTACTAAATTATTTGTGGGAAATAGAAAAAACGGGAGCGCAAACTTTAGAACTTGGAACATCGTTCTTGACCGGCCAAATCCAGAGTTGAACGCCCGTGGTGAAACCAGCAGCATTAAACCATAGTTATGTAAATCATATTTTGATCTCAGTTTGACACCATGCAGTCGTTTTCGATTATGAAAAATTTGCTAGAAAATAAAATTAATTGTCCGGATAACGTAGATTCACGGATTTTTAAAATTTTAACGTAGATTCCAAAATGTGTGTGACACAAAAACAATTGACGTTAGTTGGCCAAACTCCCGTGGTGATAGAAACTTGAAATTTAGCTTGTAGCCTCCTATTGGGGGGAACTATTGGCTGGGATCAGCTGAGTGGCTCCTAAAGTTAATTTCTATGCTAAATACCATGGTAATCTACGGTATATCATAGTAAAGGTTTGAGAAGGAAAAACGAAATGCTGAGCTCAATAAACAATGTGTTAGGAAGAAGTTGAAATGATTGGCTCTTTCATGATCAGCTGGAGTGAGCTAAATTCACTCCTGGTCACCCCAGGATTGAAAATTGATAGGAAGGATCTCTGGGTCATTAAGAGACAATTTAAATTATGGGCTCTCTCTTGATCAGCTAAGTGAACTAACTGCTCTTGTGAAACAACTGCTATGTAGGTACGTAGGTAGGTATTATATATTATGCATGTGCATAGGTAGGTACTAAGTAGGTGCTATACAGGTATTTTGTCACTGCAGTTTACTTTTTTCCGGTCTCAAATCTTCTATCACTCTATGCAACTCACTTAATTTATCTCTTACTGCCAAAAACAGACATATCCATTATTATATGTTTTACCCAGGATGGGGAAATCATGTTTGATCATTAAAATAAAGACCAAATGATTTATCACTGGTTTCGACAACGTTCACGGATTCGGTTTAAAAAATGTGCTAATTATGAAACAAACAAAAACCGTCATACAGAAGGTCTAAGAATACAAAATCAATCAGTCAATTTTTATTATAAAGGTTGATACAAAAGTAGCACCGGATTTTTCGTCCATGCTCATTCTCAATTGCTCCACAGTTTTCATCTACGTATTCGAAAAGTCTGTAACTCAATGATAACATTCACTTGAATGGTCTTGAGTAAGATATCACCGGTGAGGGGAAGTTACAACTGGACCCTTCACCTTTCTCTCCCACATTTGCTAAACCAACCGTACCTATCTAATGATAATTCTCAAGTGTAGTCAAAAAGAGGCGAGGTCAAGAACTTTCCAGAACGCGGTAGGGATATCCTTCTTGTTCTTTCTATATAAGGTATATTGTTCCCAAGAAATAACCGTAGTTCAACCTTCCAATCATGCATCTCAAGGTGAGTGAACTCCCACGTATACACACAACCACAATAACCTGGATGGAATTTACACTCACTGCCGAACTGAGATTCAAAAGAGTTCAAAACATGCAGCAAGATCGTATGAGCGAATTTTCGTAACTTTTTATACTAGATATATTATGATTTAAAGTTTTGAAATTTGAGCACTTTTAGTTCTGAAAATTGTTAACTAGGTACCAATTTTATGACAAAAAACTCGTTTTAAATAATATTCTGCAAGATTTTGGATATTTAGTCTTTATTGAATTTTTCATTGATTTTCAGCAAATATTGATGAAATACCTACATTGAATGAAGAACCTACATTTTCAACCTAATTTTGTGCATAAAAATTTGAATTTCTAGTTCACCTTTGATAAACTTATTTGACTAAAATTCTTCAAAAAAATAAATTTAACAATATCTGGCCATTCTAGTGATTTTTATTTTATTTTATTTCTATGTATTTATTTTATTTTATAAATTAATTAATTAATTTTTTTTACCAATTTGATGTGCCCGAGAATCGCTGGCCAATAAACTTATCTTTTCATTTAGAAGTTTGATTTTTGGCTCAAGAACGGATTTTTATCTCAAACCTACGGAGAGTAATCGTCTGGAATGACATATATCGAAAAGCGTTAATCTCTAGAATTTTTTTTTAGAATGATTCAAATCGGATTTCAATAAAGATAATTTTCAAAAATCTTGATTTTTAAAATTTTTGGGTCATTACAATAGCTTACTTTTTTACGGGAATTTCCTAATTAAAAACTTAAATTGTCAATACTCCGTTGATAAGCAACCGATCTCAATCATTGAACGTAGGGCTTTAATCTGAGTCAAACGTTGTTTATGTGTCTAAATGTTGCCTTGGGAGGATCCGAGCCGATCACGATTGCGGAAATTCCGTGTTATCGATCTAAGACAGCCATACTCAACCTGCGGCCCGCGGGCCGCAAGCGGCCCACCAAGGTTTTCTGTGTGGCCCTCATAAGCTAGGGCCACTTTTTGTCTGATAGAAATTACCTACCTATACCCGTTTCCTCCTCTATTTAGTCAATTTAAATAATTCTTCTGTTTTCGGTTCTGTTTCACTCCTATTTTAACTTACAGAACTGGCTCATTTCATTTTTGACGAAATAAATACCAAAGGTAACCCACGTTAAAAGCGGAGACACTGATCTGTCTCACATAGTTAAAAGCCTGTCACAATATCAAAAATCACATTAATTTTGTATTACTATGATTTTTGTAATATTGATTTTGTAAATATACTTCTTTTTTAAAATGTATTTTACAGTTCTATTGTACCTTGACTGCGGTATTCGTATTAGGTACAAAGATTTGTAATACCTGCTTTGTGAACTGTGGCCCGCTTCAACTACGGAACACACAGATGTGGCCCGTGAGACAAAAAGGTTGAGTAAGGCTGATCTAAGAGAAAACAAAACTAACAATAAATATTGTATTCAATAGAAATGGTGACTTTCACGATTTTATAATTACAATTTTTGTTTCAAAATCGTACATTTTTTTTTTTTTTTTTTTTTTTTTTTTTTTTGCAATAACGATTTTCAAATTGGTGTCTCTATTTGTTTGCAAATAGAATGACTTAGTAGTCAGTGTGAGAAAAAAATCAATTATTTTAAAAAAAATTATTAAACTAAGTATGATTTTATCGATCAGTATCAAATTCGCAGGTGACTTTATATACACTATATTTGGTGGCAGCAGCAACTTCACACGGAACCAGCTACACGAAGTTATGTGAGTACAAACTGGTATTTCTCGAAATGATAAATTCTTGTTATAATTCTAACCATAAATACCTTAAAGCTGGAGGCAAACTAGTAGAAAAATGACCTGTTAACCAAAACTCTAATGATTGCCATGAAATCCAAAAACAATTCATCACAAAATGCTGTTTAGTTTCTTCAATAACCTTTGTACCTACTGGATTAAGAAGAAATGGTCTCCCCTCCATCCAAATTTAAATTTGAAAAATCCGTCCGTTCACCACGTGAGGCTTTTTCTCCGAAACTTCCGAATCATTCTATAAAAATACTGCTCCAAATCACACACAAGCTTGGGGTGTTCCTATAATATAGGCTTACTTTGCAATCAACCTCAAGCAGTAAAAGTTATGATATTTATGTTGAAATTTTGAAAACTCTCAAATCATTTCAATTCTAAGAAACTTTATGAATAGAAGAGCAGACAGTTTATTCTTTTGCATCATAAAAATCAAACCAACATCTAAGCATCTAAATGCTCATCTACATCGTTTCATGATCAGCGACGTTTATAATCTTTCTCATTCAGCTAAACCGCATGAAGGCAAGTTTGAATATGATATCGAACACTCTAAACATGGCTCTTGGCACGGATCGGCCCACCCTGATGGATATGGCGGTCTGGGAGACGGCACTGGTAGCTACAGATTAGGAGGTCACAGCAAAGTCATCGGAGCTCTTCCCCAAGGAGGAGGCTACGACGGATCATGGAGCAGATCGAAGAGATCAGCTGATGGTGGATGGAGCAAGAACAGTTTTTGTAAGTCGAATGTAGTTCTTGCAGCACATATGTTACAGGCCTTAAGATCTATACGCCCTTTACAGGAACTATAGTTCAACCCATACAACTTACAACTAAAGAAACACTTGGAATCCCTGTTGCAATACAAACTGTCTCTACATTCTATCACTTATCGTATACTTAATAATTTCTCAGCGAAACCTCATGAGGGGAAATTCGAGTATGACATCGAGCACTCCAAACATGGTTCCTGGCATGGATCGGCCCATCCTGATGGTTATGGTGGGCTAGGAGACGGAACTGGTAGCTACAGACTAGGAGGTCACAGTAAAGTCATCGGAGCTCTTCCCCAAGGTGGAGGCTACGATGGATCATGGGGTAGATCCAAGAGATCAGCTGATGGTGGATGGAGCAAGACTAGTTTTTGTAAGTTAAATTTAGTTTCGATAGCATATATATAGCACAAGACTTAAAATCTAGATACGGATTTTGGGACTCTCTACAGAATCCCTAGTTCAACATTTACATCTGACAACTAATGAAACACTTGGAATCACTGATGTAATTTCTGCTGTACCTGCATCTATCACTTATCGTGTATTTAATAATCCTTCAGCCAAACCTCATGAAGGCAAATTCGAATATGATATCGAGCACTCCAAACATGGTTCCTGGCATGGATCAGCCCATCCTGATGGTTATGGTGGTCTTGGAGACGGAACTGGAAGCTACAGATTAGGAGGTCACAGCAAAGTCATCGGAGCTCTCCCCCAAGGCGGAGGCTACGATGGATCATGGGGCAGATCCAAGAGATCAGCTGATGGTGGATGGAGCAAGACCAGTTTTTGTAAGTTGAATTTGGTTTTGGTAGCAAATATGGTACTAGCTTTAAGATCTTTACAGATAAAGGGGCTATTTACAGAATCCCTACTTCAACCTTAACAACTGATAACAAGAACGCTTCGAATCCCTGATTTAAAACTATTAGCTACCTGCATTCTACCATTTATCGTGTTCTTAATAATCCTTCAGCGAAACCTCATGAAGGCAAATTCGAGTATGATATCGAGCACTCCAAACATGGTTCCTGGCATGGATCTACCCATCCTGATGGTTATGGTGGTCTCGGAGACGGAACTGGAAGCTACAGATTAGGAGGTCACAGCAAAGTCATCGGAGCTCTTCCCCAAGGCGGAGGTTACGATGGATCATGGGGTAGATCCAAGAGATCAGCTGATGGAGGATGGAGCAAGACCAGTTTTTGTAAGTTAAATTTAGTTTTGGTAGCATATATAGAACGAGCCTTAAAATCTAGGTACGGATATTAGGGATCTTTACAGGATCCCTAGTTTAACATTTACAACTGACAACTAATGAAACACTTGGAATCACTGATGTAATTTCTGCTGTACCTGCATCTATCACTTATCGTGTATTTAATAATCCTTCAGCCAAACCTCATGAAGGCAAATTCGAGTATGATATCGAGCACTCCAAACATGGTTCCTGGCATGGATCAGCCCATCCTGATGGTTATGGTGGTCTCGGAGACGGAACTGGTAGCTACAGATTAGGAGGTCACAGCAAAGTCATCGGAGCTCTTCCCCAAGGCGGAGGTTACGATGGATCATGGGGCAGATCCAAGAGGTCAGCTGATGGGGGATGGAGCAAGACATCTGTGTGTGAGTACTAGAAGAGATTCAGGTGTTTTGTTATTCTATCAGTACCTATTGTTCAATATGATTCATACTCCGATTAAAATTGTCAACACCATCCTTATAATATTACATAAAAGGGCTGCTAATTATTATTATACGAGTATATTTGTCACACTATTACCTTCCAATAAATAATGGTCATGACCAACGAAGTTGGTAACGGAAGAACGTTTCTTTTTCTATTTCTACGCAACTCCCATTCATCGGCAGCCCCTCATATGCTTGAACGTTATAGTAAACTTATTTCCTAGCCAAAAACCTAAAACCGATCCGTAATCTCTAACAGTACGAAATCCAAAGGTTGTGCCAAACGAATTTACTAATCTGGCACTGTAGCTGGAAGTCTACATATCCTTTTGTGTACTCTTTTATAGTAATAAATCTGTTCTCTGCCGACATTGAGGAAAATCTGTGAATATGATTAGTAACAATATTTACTATCTACTTATTTATTGATTTAACCGAAATGAAACTTGATTGAACCGCATTACAATGTAATTTCCAATTAATATAATGAACCTTCAAGTATTTATAACCAGATGGATAATTATTCTTTTCGTTCCATTTGCAGCTCGTCCACACTCTGACAAATACAGCTATGACATCGAACACAAACTCCACGGCAGCTGGCATGGGTCATCTCACCCTCACGGCTACGGTGGACTGTAACTACAAATGAAATTCTCAAAATGTACATATAAGAAACAATTCAATTGTAGATAAAATTCAATTGTAAATAAAACGTTTCGTTTTTATTTTTATGTTTCTATTAAATATCCCTTTTTATAAGTTTCCATCAACCTTTGTGCTATTTATAGTATGATCGCTATATCATTAATAACACCATAATGAAGTATTTTCATTTATTTAAAGAAGTGTATTTTCAAAACTTCTCCAATTAAAAAATCCACCCAAAATTGTGACCCTGTTTGGAGATGAAATTGATCGAAATCAAATTAATCCGACAAATCAGTTTCCCGATGGATACATTATTCCAAATCAAGATCATTGATGGCAATTTATGAACATCTTCTTGATCGGCTTTCAAAGGTTTCCCCGATAAACAGATAGACCAGTGTTTCCCAAACTCATTAGCTGGTCATACACGAGGAGATATCGGCGGCCGATTCGGTGGTTTCAGCGACATCTGTGTGATAGATTTTATCGTTAGTTGGCAACTAGCAATGAGAGATGGGCCAAGATGAAGTCTGGCAGATACCATCTGCGGTACCCCCTTAAGGGGGCGTCGTAAGGTCTCCAAAAGCAGACCGACTGGCGCCTTTCCAACCAAAAGCGCTAGAATGGTGAGTGACTCGAATGTAGTGATACCTAGCGGTAGACGCGTGGACTCTTTCCGATCCAGAAAACGGCTCAAAGCCCCTTCCAAATTCAAAATACGATCGAACGGTTTATTCAACTTTTCTCAACCAATAATAGACCGATTTCAATTATTTTTGCAGCGTTCGTTCTATTTTAGAAACCTCTAGGTCCCACAAACCTCGAAATCTGAAAGCATAATTGTTAAAAGGTACCTATCTAAATTTGGAAGTTTAAGAATTTGAAAATTTCAGACGAACGATCCTATGGGGAATTCTGCAAGAATAATCAAAATCGGTCAACTAGTGACCGAGAAGCGTTGAAAAAACCGCACATATGACATCCGGCGCCCCCTTAACCTACCGATTCCTCGAAAGAGAAGTGCAAGAAACACAAATTCAGTCAGGCTAGGTCGGGTCGAGTACCTTTACGCAGGTGAATTAGATCTTTCAGATCTAGACAGTAGTTGGTGTTCGCAAAACACTTGTTTTAGTGGCGTCCTGGAGTGTTCCGCGTTCCTTCTCTTTGAAAATTTGCTAATCATACTGATTAGGTCAGCTCTGTGATGTCAAGTTATGATCTCATAATGGAATATCAAGTGGGATTATTTTTATAATTATATAACTGTTATATTATCACCGTGGAATACGGATATATTGCAATATATGAGTATTACAATTTGTAGTGTAATAATTGAAAACTTAGTATGATTGTTATTGAAAAAATATTGTGATAATCGGTTGTATAACAATGTGTTATTTGTATTTATCGAAAAGGATGTACG
This sequence comes from Adelphocoris suturalis, assembly GCA_030762985.1. NCBI lineage: Eukaryota > Metazoa > Arthropoda > Insecta > Hemiptera > Miridae > Adelphocoris > Adelphocoris suturalis. Next base: position 27,292,692 of record CM061044.1, on the reverse strand, counting down.
TTGAAGTCGGCGGACCACACTTTGGAAGACACTGCGATAGTCCATTGATGTAACGATGGGAGAAGCTTTAATCTGAGTCAAACGTTGTTTATGTGTCTAAATGTTGCCTTGGGAGGATCCGAGCCGATCACGATTGCGAAAATTCCGTGTTATCGATCTAAGAGAAAACAAAACTAACAATAAATATTGTATTCAATAGAAATGGTGACATTCACGATTTTATAATTACAATTTGTGTTTCAAAATCGTACCTTTTTTTTTTCAGTAACGATTTTCAAATTGGTGTCTCTATTTGTTTACAAATAGAATGACTTAGTAGACAGTGTGAGAAAAAAATCAATTATTTAAAAAAATTATTAAACTTTGATTTTATCGATCTGTATCAAATACGCAGGTGACTTTATATACACTATATTTGGTGGCAGCAGCAACTTCACACGGAACCAGCTACACGAAGTTATGTGAGTACAAACTGGTATTTCTCGAAATGATAAATTCTTGTTATAATTCTAACCATAAATACCTTAAAGCTGGAGGCAAACTAGTAGAAAAATGACCTGTTAACCAAAACTCTAATGATTGCCATGAAATCCAAAAACAATTCATCACAAAATGCTGTTTAGTTTCTTCAATAACCTTTGTACCTACTGGATTAAGAAGAAATGGTCTCCCCTCCATCCAAATTTAAATTTGAAAAATCCGTCCGTTCACCACTTGAAGCTTTTTCTCCGAAACTTCCGGATCATTCTATAAAAATACTGCTTCAAATCACACACAAGTTTGGGGTGTTCCTATAATATAGGCTTACTTTTCAATCAACCTCAAGCAGTAAAAGTTATGAGATTTATGTTGAAATTTTGAAAACTCTCAAATCATTTCAATTCTAAGAAACTTTATGAATAGAAGAGCAGACAGTTTATTCTTTTGCATCATAAAAATCAAACCAACATCTAAGCATCTAAATGCTCATCTACATCGTTTCATGATCAGCGACGTTTATAATCTTTCTCATTCAGCTAAACCGCATGAAGGCAAGTTTGAATATGATATCGAACACTCTAAACATGGCTCTTGGCACGGATCGGCCCACCCTGATGGATATGGCGGTCTGGGAGACGGCACTGGTAGCTACAGATTAGGAGGTCACAGCAAGGTCATCGGAGCTCTTCCCCAAGGAGGAGGCTACGACGGATCATGGGGTAGATCCAAGAGATCAGCTGATGGTGGATGGAGCAAGAACAGTTTTTGTAAGTCGAATGTAGTTCTTGCAGCACATATGTTACAGGCCTTAAGATCTATACGCATATCAAAGCCCTTTACAGGAACTATAGTTCAACCCATACAACTTACAACTAAAGAAACACTTGGAATTCCTGTTGAAATACAAACTGTCTCTACATTCTATCACTTATCGTATACTTAATAATTTCTCAGCGAAACCTCATGAGGGGAAATTCGAGTATGACATCGAGCACTCCAAACATGGTTCCTGGCATGGATCGGCCCATCCTGATGGTTATGGTGGGCTAGGAGACGGAACTGGTAGCTACAGACTAGGAGGTCACAGCAAAGTCATCGGAGCTCTTCCCCAAGGTGGAGGCTACGATGGATCATGGGGTAGATCCAAGAGATCAGCTGATGGTGGATGGAGCAAGACTAGTTTTTGTAAGTTAAATTTAGATTCGGTAGCATATATATAGCACAAGACTTAAAATGTAGATACGGATTTTGGGGCTCTTTACAGAATCCCTAGTTCAACATTTACAACTGACAACTAATGAAACCCTTGGAATCACTGATGTATTACCTGCTGTACCTGCATCTATCACTTATCGTATACTTAATAATCCTTCAGCCAAACCTCATGAAGGCAAATTTGAGTATGATATCGAGCACTCCAAACATGGTTCCTGGCATGGATCAGCCCATCCTGATGGTTATGGTGGTCTCGGAGACGGAACTGGTAGCTACAGATTAGGAGGTCACAGCAAAGTCATCGGAGCTCTTCCCCAAGGCGGAGGCTACGATGGATCATGGGGCAGATCCAAGAGATCAGCTGATGGTGGATGGAGCAAGACCAGTTTTTGTAAGTTGAATTTGGTTTTGGTAGCAAATATGGTTCTAGCTTTAAGATCTTTACAGATAAAGGGGCTATTTACAGAATCCCAACTTCAACGTTAACAACTGATAACTAAAGAACGCTTCCAATCCCTGATGTAAAACTATTAGCTACCTGCATTCTACCATTTATCGTGTTCTTAATACTCCTTCAGCGAAACCTCATGAAGGCAAATTCGAGTATGATATCGAGCACTCCAAACATGGTTCCTGGCATGGATCAGCCCATCCTGATGGTTATGGTGGTCTCGGAGACGGAACTGGTAGCTACAGATTAGGAGGTCACAGCAAAGTCATCGGAGCTCTTCCCCAAGGCGGAGGTTACGATGGATCATGGGGCAGATCCAAGAGATCAGCTGATGGAGGATGGAGCAAGACCAGTTTTTGTAAGTTAAATTTAGTTTTGGTAGCATATATAGCACGAGCCTTAAAATCTAGATACGGATTTTGGAGATCTTTACAGAATCCCTAGTTCAACATTTACAACTGACAACTAATGAAACACTTGGAATCACTGATGTAATTTCTGCTGTACCTGCATCTATCACTTATCTTGTATTTAATAACCCTTCAGCCAAACCTCATGAAGGCGAATTCGAGTATGATATCGAGCACTCCAAACATGGTTCCTGGCATGGATCAGCCCATCCTGATGGTTATGGTGGTCTCGGAGACGGAACTGGTAGCTACCGATTAGGAGGTCACACCAAAGTCATCGGAGCTCTTCCCCAAGGCGGAGGCTACGGAGGATCGTGGGGCAGATCCAAGAGGTCAGCTGATGGTGGATGGAGCAAGACATCTGTGTGTGAGTACTTGAAGAGACTCAGGTGTTTGGTTATTCTAACAGTACCTGTTGTTCAATATGATTCATACTCAGATTAAAATTGTCAACACCATCCTTATAATATTACATAAAAGGGCTGCTAATTATTATTATACGAGTATATTTTTGTCACACTATTACCTTCCAATAAATAAAGGTCATGAGTCAACCAACGAAGTTTGTAACGGATGAACGTTTCTTTTTCTATTTCTATGCAACTCTCATTTATCGGCAGCCCCTCATATGCTTGGACGTTATAGTAAACTTATTTCCTAGCCAAAAACCTAAAACCGTAATCTCAAGTTAACAGTACGAAATCCAAGGGTTGGGCCAAACGAATTTACTAATCTGGCATTGTAGCTGGGAGTCTACATATCCTTTTATGTACTCTTTTGTAGTAATAAATCTGTTCTCTGCCGACATTGAGGAAAATCTGTAAATATGATTAGTAAAAATATTTACTATCTACTTATTTATTGCTTTAACCGAAATGAAACTTGATTGAACCACATTATCATGTATTTTCCAAATAATGTAATGAACCTTCAAGTATTTATAACCAGATGGATAATTATTCTCATCGTTCCATTTGCAGCTCGTCCACACTCTGACAAATACAGCTATGACATCGAACACAAACTCCACGGCAGGTGGCATGGGTCATCTCACCCTCACGGCTACGGTGGACTGTAACTACAAATGAAATTCTCCAAATGTACATATAAGAAACAATTCAATTGTAGATAAAATTCAATTGTAAATAAAACATTTTGTTCATATTTTTATGTTTCTATTAAATATCCCTTTTTATAAGTTTCCATCAACCTTCGAGCTATTCATAGTATGATCGCTATATCATTAATAACACCATAACTAAGTATTTTCATTTATTGAAAGAGGTGTATTTTCAAAACTTCTCCAATTAAAAAATCCACCCAAAATTGTGACCCTGTTTGGAGATGAAATTGATCAAAATCAAATTGGTCCGACAAATCAGTTTCCCGATGGATACATTATTCCAAATCAAGATCATTGATGGCAATTTATGAACATCTTCTTGATCGGCTTTCAAAGGTTTCCCCGATAAACAGATAGACCAGTGTTTCCTAAACTCATTAGCTGGTCATACACGAGCAGATATCTGCGGCAGATTTGGTGGTTTTCAGCGACATCTGTGTGATAGATGGGCCAAGATGAAGTCTGGCAGATACCATCTGCGGTGCCCCCTTAAGGGGGCGTCGTAAGGTCTCCAAAAACAGACAGACTGGTGCCTTTCAACCAAAAGAGCAAGAAGGGTGAGTGACTCGAATGTAGTGACACCTAGTGGTAGACGCGTGGACTCTGTCCGATCCAGAAAACGGATCAAAGCTCACTCCAAATTCAAAATACGACCAACGGTTTATTCAACTTTTCTCATCCAATAATTGATCGATTTCGATGATTTTTGCAGCGTTCGTTCTATTTTAGAAACCTCTAGGTCCCACAAACCTCGAAATCTGAAAGCATAATTGTTAAAAGGTACCTATCTAAATTTGGAAGTTTAAGAATTTGAAAATTTCAGACGAACGATCCTATGGGGAATTCTGCAAGAATAATCAAAATCGGTCCACTAGTGACCGAGAAAAGTTGAAAAAACCGCACATATAACATCCGGCGCCCCCTTAACCTACCGATTCCTCGAAAGAGAAGTGCAAGAAACACAAATTCAGTCAGGCTAGGTCGGGTCGAGTACCTTTACGCAGGTGAATTAGATCTTTCAGATCTAGACAGTAGTTGGTGTTCGCAAAACACTTGTTTTAGTGGCGTCCTGGAGTGTTCCGCGTTCCTTTGCTTTGAAAATTCGCTAATCATACTGATTAGGTCAGCTCCGTGATGTCAAGTTATGATCTCATAATGGAATATCAAGTGGGATTATTTTTATAATTATATAACTGTTATATTATCACCGTGGAATACGGATATATTGCAATATATGAGTATTACAATTTGTAGTGTAATAATTGAAAACTTAATATGATTGTTATTGAAAAAATATTGTGATAATCGGTTGTATAACAATGTGTTATTTGTATTTACCGAAAAGGATGTACGTTGAAGTCGGCGGACCACACTTTGGAAGACACTGCGATAGTCCATTGATGTAACGATGGGAGAAGCTTTAATCTGAGTCAAACGTTGTTTATGTGTCTAAATGTTGCCTTGGGAGGATCCGAGCCGATCACGATTGCGGAAATTCCGTGTTATCGATCTAAGAGAAAACAAAACTAACAATAAATATTGTATTCAATAGAAAAGGTGACATTCACGATTTTATAATTACAATTTGTGTTTCAAAATCGTACCTTTTTTTGCAATAACGATTTTCAAATTGGTGTCTCTATTTGTTTGCAAATAGAATGACTTAGTAGTCAGTGTGAGAAAAAAATCAATTATTTTAAAAAAAATTATTAAACTAAGTATGATTTTATCGATCAGTATCAAATTCGCAGGTGACTTTATATACACTATATCTGGTGGCAGCAGCAACTTCACACGGAACCAGCTACACGAAGTTATGTGAGTACAAACTGGTATTTCTCGAAATGATAAATTCTTGTTATAATTCTAACCATAAATACCTTAAAGCTGGAGGCAAACAAGTAGAAAAATGACCTGTTAACCAAAACTCTAATGATTGCCATGAAATCCAGAAACAATTCATCACAAAATGCTGTTTAGTTTCTTCAATAACCTTTGTACCTACTGGATTAAGAAGAAATGGTCTCCCCTCCATCCAAATTTAAATTTGAAAAATCCGTCCGTTCACCACTTGAAGCTTTTTCTCCGAAACTTCCGGATCATTCTATAAAAATACTGCTCCAAATCACACACAAGCTTGGAGTGCTCCTATGATATAGGCTTACTTTTCAATCAACCTCAAGCAGTAAAAGTTATGAGATTTATGTTGAAATTTTGAAAACTCTCAAATCATTTCAATTCTAAGAAACTTTATGAATAGAAGAGCAAACAGTTTATTCTTTTGCATCATAAAATTCAAACAAACATCTAAGCATCTAAATGCTCATCTACATCGTTTTATGATCAGCGACGTTTATAATCTTTCTCATTCAGCTAAACCGCATGAAGGCAAGTTTGAATATGATATCGAACACTCTAAACATGGCTCTTGGCACGGATCGGCCCACCCTGATGGATATGGCGGTCTGGGAGACGGCACTGGTAGCTACAGATTAGGAGGTCACAGCAAGGTCATCGGAGCTCTTCCCCAAGGAGGAGGCTACGACGGATCATGGGGTAGATCCAAGAGATCAGCTGATGGTGGATGGAGCAAGACCAGTTTTTGTAAGTCGAATGTAGTTCTTGCAGCACATATGTTAGAGGCCTTAAGATCTATACGCATATCAAAGCCCTTTACAGGAACTATAGTTCAACCCATACAACTTACAACTAAAGAAACACTTGGAATTCCTGTTGAAATACAAACTGTCTCTACATTCTATCACTTATCGTATACTTAATAATTTCTCAGCGAAACCTCATGAGGGGAAATTCGAGTATGACATCGAGCACTTCAAACATGGTTCCTGGCATGGATCGGCCCATCCTGATGGTTATGGTGGTCTTGGAGACGGAACTGGTAGCTACAGACTAGGAGGTCACAGCAAAGTCATCGGAGCTCTTCCCCAAGGTGGAGGCTACGATGGATCATGGGGTAGATCCAAGAGATCGGCTAATGGTGGATGGAGCAAGACTAGTTTTTGTAAGTTAAATTTAGTTTCGGTAGCATATATATAGCACAAGACTTAAAATATAGATACGGATTTTGGGGCTCTTTACAAAATCCCTAGTTCAACATTTACATCTGACAACTAATGAAACACTTGGAATCACTGATGTATTACCTGCTGTACCTGCATCTATCACTTATCGTATACTTAATAATCCTTCAGCCAAACCTCATGAAGGCAAATTTGAGTATGATATCGAGCACTCCAAACATGGTTCCTGGCATGGATCAGCCCATCCTGATGGTTATGGTGGTCTCGGAGACGGAACTGGTAGCTACAGATTAGGAGGTCACAGCAAAGTCATCGGAGCTCTCCCCCAAGGCGGAGGCTACGATGGATCATGGGGCAGATCCAAGAGATCAGCTGATGGTGGATGGAGCAAGACCAGTTTTTGTAAGTTGAATTTGGTTTTGGTAGCAAATATGGTTCTAGCTTTAAGATCTTTACAGATAAAGGGGCTATTTACAGAATCCCAACTTCAACGTTAACAACTGATAACTAAAGAACGCTTCCAATCCCTGATGTAAAACTATTAGCTACCTGCATTCTACCATTTATCGTGTTCTTAATACTCCTTCAGCGAAACCTCATGAAGGCAAATTCGAGTATGATATCGAGCACTCCAAACATGGTTCCTGGCATGGATCAGCCCATCCTGATGGTTATGGTGGTCTCGGAGACGGAACTGGTAGCTACAGATTAGGAGGTCACAGCAAAGTCATCGGAGCTCTTCCTCAAGGCGGAGGTTACGATGGATCATGGGGTAGATCCAAGAGATCAGCTGATGGAGGATGGAGCAAGACCAGTTTTTGTAAGTTAAATTTAGTTTTGGTAGCATATATAGCACGAGCCTTAAAATCTAGATACGGATTTTGGAGATCTTTACAGAATCCCTAGTTCAACATTTACAACTGACAACTAATGAAACACTTGGAATCACTGATGTAATTTCTGCTGTACCTGCATCTATCACTTATCGTGTATTTAATAATCCTTCAGCCAAACCTCATGAAGGCGAATTCGAGTATGATATCGAGCACTCCAAACATGGTTCCTGGCATGGATCAGCCCATCCTGATGGTTATGGTGGTCTCGGAGACGGAACTGGTAGCTACCGATTAGGAGGTCACACCAAAGTCATCGGAGCTCTTCCCCAAGGCGGAGGCTACGGAGGATCGTGGGGCAGATCCAAGAGGTCAGCTGATGGTGGATGGAGCAAGACATCTGTGTGTGAGTACTTGAAGAGACTCAGGTGTTTGGTTATTCTAACAGTACCTGTTGTTCAATATGATTCATACTCAGATTAAAATTGTCAACACCATCCTTATAATATTACATAAAAGGGCTGCTAATTATTATTATACGAGTATATTTGTCACACTATTACCTTCCAATAAATAAAGGTCATGAGTCAACCAACGAAGTTTGTAACGGATGAACGTTTCTTTTTCTATTTCTATGCAACTCTCATTTAACGGCAGCCCCTCATATGCTTGGACGTTATAGTAAACTTATTTCCTAGCCAAAAACCTAAAACCGATCCGTAATCTCAAGTTAACAGTACGAAACCCAAGGGTTGTGCCAAACGAATTAACTAATCTGGCACTGTAGCTGGAAGTCTGCATATCCTTTTATGTACTCTTTTGTAGTAATAAATCTGTTCTCTGCCGACATTGAGGAAAATCTGTAAATATGATTAGTAACAATATTTACTATCTACTTATTTATTGATTTAACCGAAATGAAACTTGATTGAACCGCATTACAATGTAATTTCCAATTAATATAATGAACCTTCAAGTATTTATAACCAGATGGATAATTATTCTTTTCGTTCCATTTGCAGCTCGTCCACACTCTGACAAATACAGCTATGACATCGAACACAAACTCCACGGCAGCTGGCATGGGTCATCTCACCCTCACGGCTACGGTGGACTGTAACTACAAACTAAATTCTCAAAATGTACATATAAGGGACAATTCAATTGTAGATAAAATTCAATTGTAAATAAAACGTTTTGTTTTTATTTTTATTTTTTTTAATATCCCTTTTTATAAGAGCTATTCATAGTATGATCGCTATATCATTAATAACACCATAACTAAGTATTTTCATTTATTGAAAGAGGTGTATTTTCAAAACTTCTCCAATTACCTCCTGAAATCGTGATCCTGTTTGGGGGTGAAATTGATCAAAATCAAATTAGTCCGACAAATCAGTTTCCCGATGGATACATTATTCCATATCAAGATCATTGATGGCAATTTATGAACATCTTCTTGATCGGCTTTCAAAGGTTTCCCCGATAAACAGATAGACCAGTGTTTCCTAAACTCATTAGCTGGTCATACACGAGGAGATATCTGCGGCCGATTTGGTGGTTTTCAGCGACATCTGTGTGATAGATGGGCCAAGATGAAGTCTGGCAGATACCATCTGCGGTGCCCCCTTAAGGGGGCGTCGTAAGGTCTCCAAAAGCAGACCGACTAGCGCCTTTCCAACCAAAAGCGCAAGAATGGTGGGTGACTCGAATGTAGTGATACCTAGCGGTAGACGCGTGGACTCTTTCCGATCCAGAAAACGGCTCAAAGCCCCTTCCAAATTCAAAATACGACCAAACGGTTTATTCAACTTTTCTCAACCAATAATTATTGACCGATTTCCATGATTTTTGCAGCGTTCGTTCTATTTTAGAAACCTCTAGGTCCCACAAACCTCGAAATCTGAAAGCATAATTGTTGAAAGGTACCTATCTAAATTTGGAAGTTTAAGAATTTGAAAATTTCAGACGAACGATCCTATGGGGAATTCTGCAAGAATAATCAAAATCGGTCCACTAGTGACCGAGAAGCGTTGAAAAAACCGCACATATGACATCCGGCCCCCCCTTAACCTACCGATTCCTCGAAAGAGAAGTGCAAGAAACACAAATTCAGTCAGGCTAGGTCGGGTCGAGTACCTTTACGCAGGTGAATTAGATCTTTCAGATCTAGACAGTAGTTGGTGTTCGCAAAACACTTGTTTTAGTGGCGTCCTGGAGTGTTCCACGTTCCTTCTCTTTGAAAATTTGCTAATCATACTGATTAGGTCAGCTCTGTGATGTCAAGTTATGATCTCATAATGGAATATCAAGTGGGATTATTTTTATAATTATATAACTGTTATATTATCACCGTGGAATACGGATATATTGCAATATATGAGTATTACAATTTGTAGTGTAATAATTGAAAACTTAATATGATTGTTATTGAAAAAATATTGTGATAATCGGTTGTATAACAATGTGTTATTTGTATTTACCGAAAAGGATGTACGTTGAAGTCGGCGGACCACACTTTGGAAGACACTGCGATAGTCCATTGATGTAACGATGGGAGAAGCGAAAGAGATGGTAAATGTAGAGAGAAGAAGAGTGATGGAAACAGGAGAGGGACAGAGACAGCAGATGTTCATTAACTTGAGCTGAGGAGTGACGATTAGTAGAGAGACTCGCCTTGAACAACTTCCGGTTTTAATCTTTGCGGTCGGATTAGAGGACCTTCTGCCTCACCATGTTCTCCATTTCCCATGTTCTCCTTGCACCATGTTCCCTCACGCGTCTAAGCCCCATTTGCGGTTAGATTTTCCCTGACCTATAGGGAAAAAGGATTGTCTTTGGTACACCCACCCAACCACCCTTCACCCCACCAAGTTCACCCGGTTCCATTGTCCCTTTTACAGCGGTGTAAACAAAAAGTCGCCACGTACACGGACAACTCCGTGAGGCGTCCGGAGGCGCCGTTAAAGTAGGACGGTACTACAAATTTTCTACCAGCTAAGTTGCGATGTCTTTTCTCAGGTACTACAAAGTTGACCGGCGGATTCGAGATGTCCTGTCCCAGGTACTACAAAGTAAGCTCGAGCTGCAATAGTTTTCAGCGGAGTTGCAACAACCCCTGAAAATCAGCCATTTCTGACTTTTCTTCATCAAAGTTACAAAGTAAACTGGCGGAGTTACGATCCTCTCCCAGGTACTACAAAGTAAACTCGTTGTAATAGTTTTCAGCGGAGTTGCAACAACCCCTGAAAATCAGCCATTTCTGACTTTTCTTCATCAAAGTTACAAAGTAAACTGGCGGAGTTACGATCCTTTCCCAGGTACTACAAAGAAAACTCGCAGAATTGCAAGAGTTTTCGGCGGAGTTACAACAACCCCTGAAAACCAGTCATTTCTGGCTTTTCTTCAACAAAGCTACCTGTTTACCTGACAACTACATTAGCATTAATTATAGGTATTATAGGTATGCTATTACGTATATGTGAGGTTTATTTTAGGGGGGGGATGAGCTTGAGCCCTTGTCCCTTCTATTTAAACCCCTATTACCGTCACGTGGGGTTGTCAGCCTCCGGACGTGTGATTGATTGAGAAAATATCAGTCCCTCTATTTCTCCTGTTTCTGCCTTGAAAGGAAGAATGAAAAAGGTGGTGAAACGATTAATAATTGAGCAAGTGGCAATTTTGAGAAAAGTCAATCGATATTTATTATTGTAAATATTAGTCACTCCGTCAATATTTTGCACACACTTATAAGCTTAACTTTCAAAACTGTTTAATTTGTACTTAACAGTACTATAGTTCTTTACACTCTAACCCTACAGTCTAAGTTCCTACCGAATGCCTCCAAAGTTATCCTGACGCTTCGCGGGTGATTTCTTCCGGACGTGACGCGACCGAGGAAAGTTGCCGAACGTTCTTCTGGAGTGTTAGGTTGGCTCGAATGGGAGTCAGAGAACCTATTTGATGAGTGTTTAGTGGTTGAAGGGCTTGCCGTGTTGGCCAGGAAAACGGCTTTTCTTTCTGATCCGGGAATTTCCCTCCAGCGGCGAGGTCCAGGGCTAATTGGTCCGGGCTGGTCTTCGATCTCCCTTCCTCGGGGGATGGTAAACTGCAAGCGTCGAAGATCAAGGGGCTGCAGTTGATCGGCTTTCCAGACTGCTCCTCACTTAGGCCTTGTGTACAGGACGACAGCTATTACGGCACGACCCCGAGCTCTGGTTGTCAAAATAATTTTGTATTTTTCTTGTGGGCGTGCACGAATCCCCTAAATTCCTCCATTTTTCCTAAATCCAATCGTTGTACTCGAACCTCCCTCCAGTTAGTCCTTTGTGAATCGCTTCGAATGTTCATTGGCTTCGAGTTGTGACGTGTGCATCAGGGGCTCAATTTTTCTCCTTCCCTCCTCACTGGTTGCGAAATATAGTGGGGGAATTTAACCTCATTTTGACATCACGCCATTCCTTGTAATCCGCTGACAACGCTTTTGCACGTGTCTGCGTTCCCTCTGGGAACGGGGTCACAACTGCAAGCTGAAACCTCGGCTAATTCCTTTTTTCGGTTATTATCTATTGTCAATTGTAAATTGTCCGTTTACGATTTGGCAGTATAATCATATTACAGGTGTACAAGTTCTTAGGGCCCTAAATTGTTTAAAACAACTCGCTTTGGATCTTGTATTGAATTCAGCATGACCGTTTACGAGGAAGTAACTATACGAGATGTTAGAAAGAGGAATTATTCCTCCAATTGGCCAGTATTATAGGTACGTTAACGACTTTAGTTTTACGAATAATATACCATGGATATATGGCAGACTGATTAATCCTCCAAAAGGCTTTTACCATTTGTTTCACTTTTATGAGCCAACAACCAGGATATTCTGGGGTTGTCTTTGATAATCAGATAATCAGGATAATTGGATAATTCTTGGATTCAATTCTGTCAAACGATTTCCAAGAAACTCTTAGCGTGTAATGACTTTGCTTGAAGGGGGAACAGAGAACAGAGAACAGTTTCATTCATGGGATTATAATTTTCCTTCTGATTCCTAAGTTCCTTTGATTTTTTCTCATTAAATCATTTCGTTGTAGTTAGGTATCGAACGATAGAAAAATCACAAAGTCTTGATGATTCTGCATCTTTAATTTTTGGACATCTGAATCATGTGTTTGAATGAATTCATAGAAACTCATAGAAAGAAAACTCATCAAAAATCTGAACTTGAGACTTTTTGATGAGTGTCTACATGGAGTGGGACACTAGTGAAGCTAAATGGATGGGAAAGACATCGAAAATATTAAATCAAATATAATATAAATTGGAAAGATAGAAATTATTTTTGATTAGTTTCCTGATACCTGTGTAAACTGATAGAAAACTAGTAACGTGAACGTCATCGAAAGGAAAGTCATCGAACCGACTCTTCGAAGGGCCTCTACTACCTGTATTAACCGGAACCTGCGCTACTAAGGCCTCATTTCAAAAATGATCCATGCTAGTAGGCCCAGAATCGCCGACCATCCCATAAGAAATGCAATGACGTGGTACGACCTCCCGCACCAATATTCAATTTCTTCCGAGAATGGAATCAGAGAGACTACTCAGAGGTATTAGTGACAAGTTGAACCCCAAAGAACAAGTACCTACTCCATCCCAAGAAGGTAGGTATGTAAGTCTGTTCTATAGAAGGTAAGGGGTTTGACCTAGTATTCATGGTGGCCTTGAGTTGTAATAATAGCAGGTAGTTGAGGGTTGACACAAAAGTGGCGAGTTTTCCATCAATCATATTTTGATGAGTGTCCCGACTGCTCGTACTTTTGAAGGGTGTCCTGAAGCCAGTTTCCGAGGGGTGTCCCGACGGTGCTGGACAGCAGCGGAAAGACATATTAATGCAAATTCATAACTAATTTTAGGCGGATAAATTTATTTGACGCAGTTTTTCGATGAGTTTCTCGTCTATGGAGTTTGGACGAGTTCCCTACCCGGGCGGAAATTCATCACAAAGTCTCAAGTTCAGATTTTTTATGAGTTTCTTTTTGATTAGTTTCCTAGTAGTTTGAATCACTGTGCTACTGCTTGATCTTAGTTCCAGAAAATTTGGGGTTTCACGAAATTAAATGAGTTGTCCACTCCCAAGAACATGAATTCATCAAAATCTGTTCAACCTACTAACGGTCGACTGTTGAACGCTGACGAATGAAGGCAGAAAGCTTTTGCTATAATGTACATCACCTGTAGTACATCAAAATAAGAGCCCGTGTGAATGTAACCTATAGATTCTTCCGGTTCAATATGTGATTTCGTGTCGGTTTTTAACCCGTTGGTGATCGCAAAAATAGATTTTGTGTTAAAAATCCAAAGGCTTTCAGCTCCCTGCAAATTTACTAGTAAGTCGACTGACTCGTTTACAGCTTCAATCTAAAACTTGAAACTATTGAAATATGTGAAGGAGAAATAAAACACCATATTTACATACAGATATTGCGTACTTTTAATTTAAGAGCATAAATATAACAAAAAGAAGACCCAGCTGATCTGTCTTTCTCGCAACCACTTCCAGCGCTCACAAAGAGGCTGTGTATATTCCAAAAGTGCAGGGCTCTAGAATGAAGGTACAGGCGAGATGTTGCCATCATCGCTCGAACAGCTTATTCGATTTTCTCGCAATCACTCCCACATGTCCCAAGACGCTCAGATTTCAGGGAACTCAGACGAACTTTGGTCTGAGGAGAAATCACAATATGTGACGGACTTGCGTAACGCTCAATTCGTTACGCATTTTTTGTGTCACTTTACTTACTTTAGACGTTTCTAATCGTCTGTCGACTACAAAAAAAGGTTAAATATTTTTTTCCGTATTTTTGTTGAGGAAACAAATCGGTTTAATAGAATCCAGTGGGTTCAGCTGAAAACTTGCCGGGAGTTGGAAAAATAGTCATTAAATTTATCATTATTATTAATTTATTATTTTATTTTATTTTCTCGTTATCTCATCATTTTTTGTCGATGTTTACTAAATTATTTGTGGGGAAATAGAAAAAGCGGGAGCACAAACTTTAGAACTTGGAACATCGTTCTTGACCGGTCAAATCCAGAGTTGAACGCCCGTAGTGAAACCAGCAGGATTAAATCATAGTTATGTAAATCAAATTTTGATCTCAGTTTGACATCACGCCGTCGTTTTCGATGATGAAAAATTTGCCAGAAAATAAAATTAATTGTCCGGATAACGTAGATTCACGGATATTTCTTATGGCTGGGGGTAGTTCCGAAATGTGTGAGACACAAAAGACATTTGAGCGGACTCTCGTGGTGATAGAAACTTGAAATTTAGCTTGTAGCCTCCTATTGGCTATTGGCGGGATCAGCTGAGTGGCTCCTAAAGTTAATTTATATGCTAAATACCATGGTAATCTACGGTATATCATAGTAAAGGTTTGAGAAGGAAAAACGAAATGCTGAGCTCAATAACCTATATCGTGTTAGGAAGAGGTTGAAATGATGGGCTCATTCATGATCAGCTGGAGTGAGCTAAATTCTCTCCTATTCCCCCCAGGATTGAAAATTGATAGGAAGGATCTCTGGGTCATTAAGAAACAATTTAAATTATGGGCTCTCTCTTGATCAGCTGAGTGAACTAACTGCTATTGTGAAACACGGATTCGGTTTAAAAGATGTGCTAACGATGAAACAAACAAAAACCGTCATACAGAAGGTCTAAGAATACAAAATCAATCAGTCAATTTTTATTATAAAGGTTGATACAAAAGTAGCACCGGATTTTTCGTCCATGCTCATTCTCAATTGCTCCACAGTTTTCATCTACGTATTCGAAAAGTCTGTAACTCAATGATAACATTCACTTGAATGGTCTTGAGTAAGATATCACCGGTGAGGGGAAGTTACAACTGGACCCTTCACCTTTCTCTCTCACATTTGCTAAACCAACCGTACCTATCTAATGATAATTCTCAAGTGTAGTCAAAAAGAGGCGAGGTCAAGAACTTTCCAGAACGCGGTAGGGATATCCTTCTTGTTCTTTCTATATAAGGTATATTGTTCCCAAGAAATAACCGTAGTTCAACCTTCCAATCATGCATCTCAAGGTGAGTGAACTCCCACGAATGCACACAACCACAATAACCTGGATGGAATTTACACTCACTGCCGAACTGAGATTCAAAAGTGTTCAAAACATGCAGCAAGATCGTATGAGCGAATTTTCGTAACTTTTTATACCTACTAGATATACTATGATTTAAAGTTTTGAAATTTGAGCACTTTCAGATCTAAAAATGGTTAACTACCAATTTTATGACAAAAAAAACTCGTTTTAAATAATATTCTGCAAGATTTTGGATATTTAGTCTTTATTGAATTTTTCATTGATTTTCAGCAAATATTGATGAAATACCTACATTGAATGAAGAACCTACATTTTCAACCTAAATGTGTGCATAAAAATTTTAATTTCTAATTCACCTTTGATAAACTTGTTTGACTAAAATTCTTCTAAAAAATAAATTTAACAATTTTTGGCCATTTTAGTGATTTTGTATTTTATTTTATTTCTATGTATTTATTTTATTTTATTTTATTGATTAATTAATTAATTTTTTTTTTTTTACCAATTCGATGTGCCCGAGAATTGCTGGCCAATAAACTTATCTTTTCATTTAGAAGTTTGATTTTTGGCTCAAGAACGGATTTTTATCTCAAACCTACGGAGAGTAATCGTCTGGAATGACATATATCAAAAAGCGTTAATCTCTAGAATTTTTTTTTAGAATGATTCAAATCGGATTTCAATAAAGATAATTTTCAAAAATCTTGATTTTTAAAATTTTTGGGTCATTACAATAGCTTACTTTTTTACGGGAATTTCCTTATTAAAAACTGAAATTGTCAATACTACGTAGATAAGCAACCGATCTCAATCATTGAACGTAGGGCTTTAATCTGAGTCAAACGTTGTTTATGTTGTCGTGTTGTTGTTGTTGTCCTTGGGAGGATCCGAGCCGATCACGATTGCGAAAATTCCGTGTTATCGATCTAAGAGAAAACAAAACTAACAATAAATATTGTATTCAATAGAAATGGTGACATTCACGATTTTATAATTACAATTTGTGTTTCAAAATCGTACCTTTTTTTGCAATAACGATTTTCAAATTGGTGTCTCTATTTGTTTGCAAATAGACTTAGTAGTCAGTGTGAGAAAAAAATCAATTATTTTAAAAAAAATTATTAAACTAAGTATGATTTTATCGATCTGTATCAAATACGCAGGTGACTTTATATACACTATATTTGGTGGCAGCAGCAACTTCACACGGAACCAGCTACACGAAGTTATGTGAGTACAAACTGGTATTTCTCGAAATGATAAATTCTTGTTATAATTCTAACCATAAATACCTTAAAGATGGAGGCAAACAAGTAGAAAAATGACCTGTTAACCAAACTCTAATGATTGCCATGAAATCCAGAAACAATTCATCACAAAATGCTGTTTAGTTTCATCAATAACCTTTGTACCTACTGGATTAAGAAGAAATGGTCTCCCCTCCATCCAAATTTAAATTTGAAAAATCCGTCCGTTCACCACTAGAAGCTTTTTCTCCGAAACTTCCGGATCATTCTATAAAAATACTGCTCCAAATCACACACAAGCTTGGAGTGCTCCTATGATATAGGCTTACTTTATAATCAACCTCAAGCAGTAAAAGTTATGAGATTTATGTTGAAATTTTGAAAACTCTCAAATCATTTCAATTCTAAGAAACTTTATGAATAGAAGAGCAGACAGTTTATTCTTTTGCATCATAAAAATCAAACCAACATCTAAGCATCTAAATGCTCATCTACATCGTTTCATGATCAGCGACGTTTATGTTCTTTCTCATTCAGCTAAACCACATGAAGGCAAGTTTGAATATGATATCGAACACTCTAAACATGGCTCTTGGCAAGGATCGGCCCACCCTGATGGATATGGCGGTCTGGGAGACGGCACTGGTAGCTACAGATTAGGAGGTCACAGCAAGGTCATCGGAGCTCTTCCCCAAGGAGGAGGCTACGACGGATCATGGGGTAGATCCAAGAGATCAGCTGATGGTGGATGGAGCAAGACCAGTTTTTGTAAGTCGAATGTAGTTCTTGCAGCACATATGTTAGAGGCCTTAAGATCTATACGCATATCAAAGCCCTTTACAGGAACTATAGTTCAACCCATACAACTTACAACTAAAGAAACACTTGGAATTCCTGTTGAAATACAAACTGTCTCTACATTCTATCACTTATCGTATACTTAATAATTTCTCAGCGAAACCTCATGAGGGGAAATTCGAGTATGACATCGAGCACTCCAAACATGGTTCCTGGCATGGATCGGCCCATCCTGATGGTTATGGTGGGCTAGGAGACGGAACTGGTAGCTACAGACTAGGAGGTCACAGCAAAGTCATCGGAGCTCTTCCCCAAGGTGGAGGCTACGATGGATCATGGGGTAGATCCAAGAGATCAGCTGATGGTGGATGGAGCAAGACTAGTTTTTGTAAGTTAAATTTAGATTCGGTAGCATATATATAGCACAAGACTTAAAATATAGATACGGATTTGGGGGCTCTTTACAGAATCCCTAGTTCAACATTTACAACTGACAACTAATGAAACACTTGGAATCACTGATGTATTACCTGCTGTACCTGCATCTATCACTTATCGTATACTTAATAATCCTTCAGCCAAACCTCATGAAGGCAAATTTGAGTATGATATCGAGCACTCCAAACATGGTTCCTGGCATGGATCAGCCCATCCTGATGGTTATGGTGGTCTCGGAGACGGAACTGGTAGCTACAGATTAGGAGGTCACAGCAAAGTCATTGGAGCTCTTCCCCAAGGCGGAGGCTACGATGGATCATGGGGCAGATCCAAGAGATCAGCTGATGGTGGATGGAGCAAGACCAGTTTTTGTAAGTTGAATTTGGTTTTGGTAGCAAATATGGTTCTAGCTTTAAGATCTTTACAGATAAAGGGGCTATTTACAGAATCCCAACTTCAACGTTAACAACTGATAACTAAAGAACGCTTCCAATCCCTGATGTAAAACTATTAGCTACCTGCATTCTACCATTTATCGTGTTCTTAATAATCCTTCAGCGAAACCTCATGAAGGCAAATTCGAGTATGATATCGAGCACTCAAAACATGGTTCCTGGCATGGATCAGCCCATCCTGATGGTTATGGTGGTCTCGGAGACGGAACTGGTAGCTACCGATTAGGAGGTCACACCAAAGTCATCGGAGCTCTTCCTCAAGGCGGAGGTTACGATGGATCATGGGGTAGATCCAAGAGATCAGCTGATGGAGGATGGAGCAAGACCAGTTTTTGTAAGTTAAATTTAGTTTTGGTAGCATATATAGCACGAGCCTTAAAATCTAGATACGGATTTTGGAGATCTTTACAGAATCCCTAGTTCAACATTTACAACTGACAACTAATGAAACACTTGGAATCACTGATGTAATTTCTGCTGTACCTGCATCTATCACTTATCGTGTATTTAATAATCCTTCAGCCAAACCTCATGAAGGCGAATTCGAGTATGATATCGAGCACTCCAAACATGGTTCCTGGCATGGATCAGCCCATCCTGATGGTTATGGTGGTCTCGGAGACGGAACTGGTAGCTACCGATTAGGAGGTCACACCAAAGTCATCGGAGCTCTTCCCCAAGGCGGAGGCTACGGAGGATCGTGGGGCAGATCCAAGAGGTCAGCTGATGGTGGATGGAGCAAGACATCTGTGTGTGAGTACTTGAAGAGACTCAGGTGTTTGGTTATTCTAACAGTACCTGTTGTTCAATATGATTCATACTCAGATTAAAATTGTCAACACCATCCTTATAATATTACATAAAAGGGCTGCTAATTATTATTATACGAGTATATTTGTCACACTATTACCTTCCAATAAATAAAGGTCATGAGTCAACCAACGAAGTTTGTAACGGATGAACGTTTCTTTTTCTATTTCTATGCAACTCTCATTTATCGGCAGCCCCTCATATGCTTGAACGTTATAGTAAACTCATTTCCTAGCCAAAAACCTAAAACCGTAATCTCAAGTTAACAGTACGAAATCCAAGGGTTGGGCCAAACGAATTTACTAATCTGGCATTGTAGCTGGAAGTCTGCATATCCTTTTATGTACTCTTTTGTAGTAATAAATCTGTTCTCTGCCGACATTGAGGAAAATCTGTAAATATGATTAGTAACAATATTAACTATCTACTTATTTATTGCTTTAACCGAAATGAAACTTGATTGAACCACATTATCATGTATTTTCCAAATAATGTAATGAACCTTCAAGTATTTATAACCAGATGGATAATTATTCTTTTCGTTCCATTTGCAGCTCGTCCACACTCTGACAAATACAGCTATGACATCGAACACAAACTCCACGGCAGGTGGCATGGGTCATCTCACCCTCACGGCTACGGTGGACTGTAACTACAAATGAAATTCTCCAAATGTACATATAAGAAACAATTCAATTGTAGATAAAATTCAATTGTAAATAAAACATTTCGTTCATATTTTTATGTTTCTATTAATATCCCTTTTTATAAGTTTCCATCAACCTTCGAGCTATTCATAGTATGATCGCTATATCATTAATAACACCATAACTAAGTATTTTCATTTATTGAAAGAGGTGTATTTTCAAAACTTCTCCAATTAAAAAATCCACCCAAAATTGTGACCCTGTTTGGGGGTGAAATTGATCAAAATCAAATTAGTCCGACAAATCATTTTCCCAATAGATACATTATACCATGGCAAGATCATTGATGGCAATTTATGACCATCTTCTTGATCTGCTTTCAAACGTTTCCCAATAATCAGTCACATAGACCAGTGTTTCCTAAACTCATTAGCTGGTCATACACGAGCAGATATCTGCGGCAGATTTGGTGGTTTTCAGCGACATCTGTGTGATAGATGGGCCAAGATGAAGTCTGGCAGATACCATCTGCGGTGCCCCCTTAAGGGGGCGTCGTAAGGTCTCCAAAAGCAGACCGACTGGCGCCTTTCCAACCAAAAGCGCTAGAATGGTGAGTGACTCGAATGTAGTGATACCTAGCGGTAGACGCGTGGACTCTTTCCGATCCAGAAAACGGCTCAAAGCCCCTTCCAAATTCAAAATACGACCAAACGGTTTATTCAACTTTTCTCAGCCAATAATTGACCGATTTTAATGATTCTTGCAGCGTTCGTTCTATTTTAGACACCTCTAGGTCCCACAAACCTCGACATCTGAAAGCATAATTGTTGAAAGGCAACTATCTAAATTTGGAAGTTTAAGAATTTGAAAATTTCAGACGAACGATCCTATGGGGAATTCTGCAAGAATAATCAAAATCGGTCCACTAGTGACCGAGAAAAGTTGAAAAAACCGCACATATAACATCCGGCGCCCCCTTAACCTACCGATTCCTCGAAAGAGAAGTGCAAGAAACACAAATTCAGTCAGGCTAGGTCGGGTCGAGTACCTTTACGCAGGTGAATTAGATCTTTCAGATCTAGACAGTAGTTGGTGTTCGCAAAACACTTGTTTTAGTGGCGTCCAGGAGTGTTCCGCGTTCCTTTGCTTTGAAAATTCGCTAATCATACTGATTAGGTCAGCTCCGTGATGTCAAGTTATGATCTCATAATGGAATATCAAGTGGGATTATTTTTATAATTATATAACTGTTATATTATCACCGTGGAATACGGATATATTGCAATATCTGAGTATTACAATTTGTAGTGTAATAATTGAAAACTTAGTATGATTGTTATTGAAAAAATATTGTGATAATCGGTTGTATAACAATGTGTTATTTGTATTTACCGAAAAGGATGTACGTTGAAGTCGGCGGACCACACTTTGGAAGACACTGCGATAGTCCATTGATGTAACGATGGGAGAAGCGAAAGAGATGGTAAATGTAGAGAGAAGAAGAGTGATGGAAACAGGAGAGGGACAGAGACAGCAGATGTTCATTAACTTGAGCTGAGGAGTGACGATTAGTAGAGAGACTCGCCTTGAACAACTTCCGGTTTTAATCTTTGCGGTCGTTGCGGAGATTAGAGGACCTTCTGCCTCACCATGTTCTCCATTTCCCATGTTCTCCTTGCACCATGTTCCCTCACGCATCTAAGCCCCATTTGCGGTTAGGTTTTCCCTGACCTATAGGGAAAAAGGATTGTCTTTGGTACACCCACCCAACCACCCTTCACCCCACCAAGTTCACCCGGTTCCATTGTCCCTTTTACAGCGGTGTAAACAAAAAGTCGCCACGTACACGGACAACTCCTTGAGGCGTCCGGAGGCGCCGTTACAGTAGGACGGTACTACAAATTTTCTACCCGCTGAGTTGCGATGTCTTTTCTCAGGTACTACAAAGTTGACCAGCGGATTCGAGATGTCCTGTCCCAGGTACTACAAAGTAAACTCGTTGTAATAGTTTTCTGCGGAGTTGCAACAACCCCTGAAAATCAGCCATTTCTGACTTTTCTCCAACGAAGTTGCAAAGTAAACTGGCGGAGTTACGATCCTCTCCCAGGTACTACAAAGTAAACTCGTTGTAATAGTTTTCTGCGGAGTTGCAACAACCCCTGAAAATCAGCCATTTCTGACTTTTCTTCATCAAAGTTACATAGTAAACTGGCGGAGTTACGATCCTTTCCCAGGTACTACAAAGAAAACTCGCAGAATTGCAATAGTTTTCGGCGGAGTTACAACAATCCCTGAAAACCAGCCATTTCTGGCTTTTCTTCAACAAAGCTACCTGGTTACCTGACAACTACATCAGCATTAGTTATAGGTATTATAGGTATGCTATTACGTATATGTGAGGTTTATTTTAGGGGGGGGATGAGCTTGAGCCCTTGTCCCTTCTATTTAAACCCCTATTACCGTCACGTGAGGTTGTCAGCCTCCGGACGTATGATCGGTTCACAGAATATCAGCCCCTCTATTTTCCCCTATTCCTGCGCTGCTTTGAAAGGAAGAATGACAAATGTGGTGAAATGATTATTAAAGCATGTGGCAATTTTGGGAAAAAGGTCAATCAATATTTATTATTGTAAATATTAGTCACTCCGTCAATATTTTGCACACACTTATAAGCTTAACTTTCAAAACTGTTTAATTTGTACTTAACACTACTATAGTTCTTTACACTCTAACCCCTACAGTCTAAATTCCTACCTAATGCCTCCAAAGTTACCCTAACGCTTCGCGGGTGATTTCTTCCGGACGCGACGCGACAGAGGAAAGTTGCGGAACGTTCTTCTGGAGAGTGTTAGGCGGGCTCGAATGGAGTCAGAGAAACTATTTGATGAGTGTTTAGAGGTTGAAGGGCTTACCGTGTTGGCCAGGAAAAACGGCTTTTCTTTCTGATCCGGGAATTTCCCTCCAGCGGCGTGGTCCAGGGCTAATTGGTCCGGGCTGGTCTTCGATCTCCCTTACTCGGGGGGATATTAAACTGCAAGCGTCGAAGATCAAGGGGCTGCAGTTGATCGGCTTTCCAGACTGCCCCTCACTTAGGCCTTGTGTACAGGACGACAGCTATTACGGCACGACCCCGAGCTCTGGTTGTCAAAATAATTTTGTATTTTTCTTGTGGGCGTGCACGAATCCCCTAAATTCCTCCATTTTTCCTAAATCCAATCGTTGTACTCGAACCTCCCTCCAGTTAGTCCTTAGTGAATCGCTTCGAATGTTCATTGGCTACGAGTTGTGACGTATGCATCAGGGGCTCAATTTTTCTCCTTCCCTCTTCACTGGTTGCGAAATATAGTGGGGGAATTTAACCTCATTTTGACATCACGCCATTCCATGTAATCCGCTGACACCGCTTTTGCACGTGTCTGCGTTCCCTCTGGGAACGGGGTCACCGCTGCAAGCTGAAACCTCGGCTAATTCCTTTTTTCGGTTATTATCTATTGTCAATTGTAAATTGTCCGTTTACGATTTGGCAGTATAATCATATTACAGGTGTACAAGTTCTTAGGGCCCTAAATTGTTTAAAACAACTCGCTTTGGATCTTGTATTGAATTCAGCATGACCGTTTACGAGGAAGTAACTATAAGAGATGTTAGACGGCTCATTGAAGGAGGAATTATTCCTTCAATTGGCCAGTATTATAGGTACGTTAACGACTGTATTTTTACGAATAATATACCATGGATATATGGCAGACTGATTAATCCTCCAAAAGGCTTTTACCATTTGTTTCACTTTTATGAGCCAACAACCAGGATATTCTGGGGTTGTCTTTAATAATCAGATAATCAGGATAATTGGATAATTCTTGGATTCAATTCTGTCAAACGATTTCCAAGAAACTCTTAGCGTGTAATGACTTTGCTTGAAGGGGGAACAGGGAACAGAGAACAGTTTCATTCATGGAATTATAATTTTCCTTCTGATTCCTACGTTCCTTTGATTTTTTCTCATTAAATCATTTCGTTGTAGTTAGGTATCTAACGATAGAAAAATCACAAAGTCTTGATGGTTCTGCATCTTTAATTTTTGGACATCTGAATCATGTGTTTGAATGAATCCCTAGAAACTCATAGAAAGAAAACTCATCAAAAATCTGAACTTGAGACTTTTTGATGAGTGTCTACATGGAGTGGGACACTAGTGAAGCTAAATGGATGGGAAATATTAAATCAAATATAATATAAATTGGAAAGATAGAAATTATTTTTGATGAGTTTCCTGATACCTGTGTAAACTGATTGAAAACTAGTAACGTGAACGTCATCGAAAGGAACGTCATCGAACCGACTCTTCGAAGGGCCTCAACTACCTGTATTAACCGGAATCTGCGCTACTAAGGCCTCATTTCAAAAATGATCCACGCTAGTAGGCCCAGAATCGCCGACCATCCCACAAGAAATGCAATGACGTGGTACGACCTCCCGCACCAATATTCAATTTCTTCCAAGACAGATTGAGATATTGATCAACGAAAAATGTGTGATAATCTCAAGACTTACATTTACGTTGGAATACACATTTGGATTGTGTTCACTCAAAGCTTTCAACGAACTTTTTTCTACCAAGACATCTCGCTTCAAATGTTTCCCAATGTGAACTCCTCAAAACATATCACAGGTTGTTCTGTTCAGTAATGTTGAATGGAATCAGAGAGACTACTCAGAGGTATTAGTGACAAGTTGAACCCCAAAGAACAAGTACCTACTCCATCCCAAGAAGGTAGGTATGTAAGTCTGTTTTATAGAAGGTAAGGGGTTTATGCCTGGTATTCATGGTGGCCTTGAGTTGTAATAATAGCAGGTAGTTGAGGGTTGACACAAAAGTGGCGAGTTTTCCATCAATCATATTTTGATGAGTGTCCCGACTGCTCGTACTTTTGAAGGGTGTCCTGAAGCCAGTTTCCGAGGGGTGTCCCGACGGTGCTGGACAGCAGCGGAAAGACATATTAATGCAAATTCATAACTAATTTTAGGCGGATAAATTTATTTTACGCAGTTTTTCGATGAGTTTCTCGTCTATGGAGTTTGGACGAGTTCCCTTCCCGGGTGGAAACTCATCAAAACGTCTCACGTTTAGATTTTTGATGAGTTTCTATTTGATTAGTTTCCTAGTACCCGTTTGAATCACTGTGATACTGCTTGGTCTTAGTTCCAGAAATTTTGGGGTTTCACGAAATTAAATGAGTTGTCCACTCCCGAGAACATGAATTCATCAAAATCTAGGATCATCATAACTCTCTGTTCAACCACCTACTAACGGTCGACTGTTGAACGCTGACGAATGAAGGCAGAAAGCTTTTGCTATTGTGTACATCATCTGTAGTATCAAAATAAGAGCCCGTGTAAAGGTAACCTATGGATTCTTCCGGTTCAATATGCGATTTCGTGTCGGTTTTTAACCCGTTGTTGATCGCAAAAATACATTTTGTGTTAAAAATCTAAAGACTTTGAGCTCCCTACAAACTTACTGGTAAGTCGACTGACTCGTTTACAGCTTCAATCTAAAACTTGAAACTATTGAAATATGTGAAGGAGAAATAAAACACCATATTTACATACAGATATTGCGTACTTTTAATTTAAGAGCATAAATATAACAAAAAGAAGACCCAGCTGATCTGTCTTTCTCGCAACCACTTCCAGCGCTCACAAAGAGGCTGTGTATATTCCAAAAGTGCAGGGCTCTAGAATGAAGGTACAGGCGAGATGTTGCCATCATCGCTCGAACAGCTTATTCGATTTTCTCGCAATCACTCCCACATGTCCCAAGACGCTCAGATTTCAGGGAACTCAGACGAACTTTGGTCTGAGGAGAAATCACAATATGTGACGTATTTGCGTAACGCTCAATTCCTTACGCATTTTTTGTGTCACTTTACTTACTTTAGACGTTTCTAATCGTCTGTCGACTACAAAAAAAGGTTAAATATTTTTTTCCGTATTTTTGTTGAGGAAACAAATCGGTTTAATAGAATCCAGTGGGTTCAGCTGAAAACTTGCCGGGAGTTGGAAAAATAGTCATTAAATTTATCATTATTATTAATTTATTATTTTATTTTATTTTCTCGTTATCTCATCATTTTTTGTCGATGTTTACTAAATTATTTGTGGGGAAATAGAAAAAGCGGGAGCACAAACTTTAGAACTTGGAACATCGTTCTTGACCGGTCAAATCCAGAGTTGAACGCCCGTAGTGAAACCAGCAGGATTAAATCATAGTTATGTAAATCAAATTTTGATCTCAGTTTGACATCATGCAGTCGTTTTCGATTATGAAAAATTTGCTAGAAAATAAAATTAATTGTCCGGATAACGTAGATTCACGGATATTTCTTATGGCTGGGGGTAGTTCCGAAATGTGTGAGACACAAAAGACATTTGACGGACTCCCGTGGTGATAGAAACTTGAAATTTAGCTTGTAGCCTCCTATTGGGGGGAACTATTGGCTGGGATCAGCTGAGTGGCTCCTAAAGTTAATTTATATGCTAAATACCATGGTAACCTACAGTATATCATAGTAAAGGATTGAGAAGGAAAAACGAAATGCTGAGCTCAATAACCAATATCGTGTTAGGAAGAGGTTGAAATGATGGGCTCTTTCATGATCAGCTGGAGTGAGCTAAATTCACTCCTGGTCACCCCAGGATTGAAAATTGATAGGAAGGATCTCTGGGTCATTAAGAGACAATTTAAATTATGGGCTCTCTCTTGATCAGCTAAGTGAACTAACTGCTCTTGTGAAACACGGATTCGGTTTAAAAGATGTGCTAACGATGAAACAAACAAAAACCGTCATACAGAAGCTCTTAGAATCCAAAATCAATCAGTCAATTTTTATTATAAAGGTTGATACAAAAGTAGCACCGGATTTTTCGTCCATGCTCATTCTCAATTGCTCCACAGTTTTCATCGACGTATTTGAAAAGTCTGTAACTCAATGATAACATTCACTTGAATGGTCTTGAGTAAGATATCACCGGTGAGGGGAAGTTACAACTGGACCCTTCACCTTTCTCTCCCACATTTGCTAAACCAACCGTACCTATCTAATGATAATTCTCAAGTGTAGTCAAAAAGAGGCGAGGTCAAGAACTTTCCAGAACGCGGTAGGGATATCCTTCTTGTTCTTTCTATATAAGGTATATTGTCCCCAAGAAATAACCGTAGTTCAACCTTCCAATCATGCATCTCAAGGTGAGTGAACTCCCACGAATGCACACAACCACAATAACCTGGATGGAATTTACACTCACTGCCGAACTGAGATTCAAAAGTGTTCAAAACATGCAGCAAGATCGTATGAGCAAATTTTCGTAACTTTTTATACCTACTAGATATACTATGATTTAAAGTTTTGAAATTTGAGCACTTTCAGTTCTAGAAATGGTTAACTACCAATTTTATGACAAAAAAAACTCGTTTTAAATAATATTCTGCAAGATTTTGGATATTTAGTCTTTATTGAATTTTTCATTGATTTTCAGCAAATATTGATGAAATACCTACATTGAATGAAGAACCTACATTTTCAACCTAAATGTGTGCATAAAAATTTTAATTTCTAGTTCACCTTTGATAAACTTGTTTGACTAAAATTCTTCTAAAAAATAAATTTAACAATTTTTGGCCATATTAGTTATTTTGTATTTTATTTTATTTCTATGTATTTATTTTATTTTATTTTATTGATTAATTAATTAATTTTTTTTTTTTTACCAATTCGATGTGCCCGAGAATTGCTGGCCAATAAACTTATCTTTTCATTTAGAAGTTTGATTTTTGGCTCAAGAACGGATTTTTATCTCAAACCTACGGAGAGTAATCGTCTGGAATGACATATATCAAAAAGCGTTAATCTCTAGAATTTTTTTTTAGAATGATTCAAATTGGATTTCAATAAAGATAATTTTCAAAAATCTTGATTTTTTAAAATTTTTTCGGTCATTGTAATAGCTTACGTTTTTACAGAAATTTCCTTATTAAAAACTGAAATTGTCAATACTACGTAGATAAGCAACCGATCTCAATCATTGAACGTAGGGCTTTAATCTGAGTCAAACGTTGTTTATGTTGTCGTGTTGTTGTTGTTGTCCTTGGGAGGATCCGAGCCGATCACGATTGCGAAAATTCCGTGTTATCGATCTAAGAGAAAACAAAACTAACAATAAATATTGTATTCAATAGAAAAGGTGACATTCACGATTTTATAATTACAATTTGTGTTTCAAAATCGTACCTTTTTTTGCAATAACGATTTTCAAATTGGTGTCTCTATTTGTTTGCAAATGACTTAGTAGTCAGTGTGAGAAAAAAATCAATTATTTAAAAAAAATTATTAAACTATGATTTTATCGATCAGTATCAAATTCGCAGGTGACTTTATATACACTATATCTGGTGGCAGCAGCAACTTCACACGGAACCAGCTACACGAAGTTATGTGAGTACAAACTGGTATTTCTCGAAATGATAAATTCTTGTTATAATTCTAACCATAAATACCTTAAAGCTGGAGGCAAACTAGTAGAAAAATGACCTGTTAACCAAACTCTAATGATTGCCATGAAATCCAGAAACAATTCATCACAAAATGCTGTTTAGTTTCATCAATAACCTTTGTACCTACTGGATTAAGAAGAAATGGTCTCCCCTCCATCCAAATTTAAATTTGAAAAATCCGTCCGTTCACCACTAGAAGCTTTTTCTCCGAAACTTCCGGATCATTCTATAAAAATACTGCTCCAAATCACACACAAGCTTGGAGTGCTCCTATGATATAGGCTTACTTTATAATCAACCTCAAGCAGTAAAAGTTATGAGATTTATGTTGAAATTTTGAAAACTCTCAAATCATTTCAATTCTAAGAAACTTTATGAATAGAAGAGCAGACAGTTTATTCTTTTGCATCATAAAAATCAAACCAACATCTAAGCATCTAAATGCTCATCTACATCGTTTTATGATCAGCGACGTTTATGTTCTTTCTCATTCAGCTAAACCGCATGAAGGCAAGTTTGAATATGATATCGAACACTCTAAACATGGCTCTTGGCACGGATCGGCCCACCCTGATGGATATGGCGGTCTGGGAGACGGCACTGGTAGCTACAGATTAGGAGGTCACAGCAAGGTCATCGGAGCTCTTCCCCAAGGAGGAGGCTACGACGGATCATGGGGTAGATCCAAGAGATCAGCTGATGGTGGATGGAGCAAGACCAGTTTTTGTAAGTCGAATGTAGTTCTTGCAGCACATATGTTAGAGGCCTTAAGATCTATACGCATATCAAAGCCCTTTACAGGAACTATAGTTCAACCCATACAACTTACAACTAAAGAAACACTTGGAATCCCAGTAGAAATACAAACTGTCTCTACATTCTATCACTTATCGTATACTTAATAATTTCTCAGCGAAACCTCATGAGGGGAAATTCGAGTATGACATCGAGCACTCCAAACATGGTTCCTGGCATGGATCGGCCCATCCTGATGGTTATGGTGGTCTTGGAGACGGAACTGGTAGCTACAGACTAGGAGGTCACAGCAAAGTCATCGGAGCTCTTCCCCAAGGTGGAGGCTACGATGGATCATGGGGTAGATCCAAGAGATCAGCTGATGGTGGATGGAGCAAGACTAGTTTTTGTAAGTTAAATTTAGATTCGGTAGCATATATATAGCACAAGACTTAAAATCTAGATACGGATTTTGGGACTCTCTACAGAATCCCTAGTTCAACATTTACATCTGACAACTAATGAAACACTTGGAATCACTGATGTATTACCTGCTGTACCTGCATCTATCACTTATCGTATACTTAATAATCCTTCAGCCAAACCTCATGAAGGCAAATTTGAGTATGATATCGAGCACTCCAAACATGGTTCCTGGCATGGATCAGCCCATCCTGATGGTTATGGTGGTCTCGGAGACGGAACTGGTAGCTACAGATTAGGAGGTCACAGCAAAGTCATCGGAGCTCTTCCCCAAGGCGGAGGCTACGATGGATCATGGGGCAGATCCAAGAGATCAGCTGATGGTGGATGGAGCAAGACCAGTTTTTGTAAGTTGAATTTGGTTTTGGTAGCAAATATGGTTCTAGCTTTAAGATCTTTACAGATAAAGGGGCTATTTACAGAATCCCAACTTCAACGTTAACAACTGATAACTAAAGAACGCTTCCAATCCCTGATGTAAAACTATTAGCTACCTGCATTCTACCATTTATCGTGTTCTTAATAATCCTTCAGCGAAACCTCATGAAGGCAAATTCGAGTATGATATCGAGCACTCAAAACATGGTTCCTGGCATGGATCAGCCCATCCTGATGGTTATGGTGGTCTCGGCGACGGAACTGGTAGCTACAGATTAGGAGGTCACAGCAAAGTCATCGGAGCTCTTCCTCAAGGCGGAGGTTACGATGGATCATGGGGTAGATCCAAGAGATCAGCTGATGGAGGATGGAGCAAGACCAGTTTTTGTAAGTTAAATTTAGTTTTGGTAGCATATATAGCACGAGCCTTAAAATCTAGATACGGATTTTGGAGATCTTTACAGAATCCCTAGTTCAACATTTACAACTGACAACTAATGAAACACTTGGAATCACTGATGTAATTTCTGCTGTACCTGCATCTATCACTTATCGTGTATTTAATAATCCTTCAGCCAAACCTCATGAAGGCAAATTCGAGTATGATATCGAGCACTCCAAACATGGTTCCTGGCATGGATCAGCCCATCCTGATGGTTATGGTGGTCTCGGAGACGGAACTGGTAGCTACCGATTAGGAGGTCACACCAAAGTCATCGGAGCTCTTCCCCAAGGCGGAGGCTACGGAGGATCGTGGGGCAGATCCAAGAGGTCAGCTGATGGTGGATGGAGCAAGACATCTGTGTGTGAGTACTTGAAGAGACTCAGGTGTTTGGTTATTCTAACAGTACCTGTTGTTCAATATGATTCATACTCAGATTAAAATTGTCAACACCATCCTTATAATATTACATAAAAGGGCTGCTAATTATTATTATACGAGTATATTTGTCACACTATTACCTTCCAATAAATAAAGGTCATGAGTCAACCAACGAAGTTTGTAACGGATGAACGTTTCTTTTTCTATTTCTATGCAACTCTCATTTATCGGCAGCCCCTCATATGCTTGGACGTTATAGTAAACTTATTTCCTAGCCAAAAACCTAAAACCGATCCGTAATCTCAAGTTAACAGTACGAAACCCAAGGGTTGTGCCAAACGAATTTACTAATCTGGCATTGTAGCTGGAAGTCTGCATATCCTTTTGTGTACTCTTTTATAGTAATAAATCTGTTCTCTGCCGACATTGAGGAAAATCTGTAAATATGATTAGTAACAATATTAACTATCTACTTATTTATTGCTTTAACCGAAATGAAACTTGATTGAACCGCATTACAATGTATTTTCCAAATAATGTAATGAACCTTCAAGTATTTATAACCAGATGGATAATTATTCTTTTCGTTCCATTTGCAGCTCGTCCACACTCTGACAAATACAGCTATGACATCGAACACAAACTCCACGGCAGCTGGCATGGGTCATCTCACCCTCACGGCTACGGTGGACTGTAACTACAAATGAAATTCTCAAAATGTACATATAAGAAACAATTCAATTGTAGATAAAATTCAATTGTAAATAAAACGTTTCGTTTTTATTTTTATTTTTAAATATCCCTTTTTATTAGTTTCCATCAACCTTTGTGCTATTTATAGTATGATCGCTATATCATTAATAACACCATAATGAAGTATTTTCATTTATTTAAAGAAGTGTATTTTCAAAACTTCTCCAATTAAAAAATCCACCCAAAATTGTGACCCTGTTTGGAGATGAAATTGATCGAAATCAAATTAATCCGACAAATCAGTTTCCCGATGGATACATTATTCCAAATCAAGATCATTGATGGCAATTTATGAACATCTTCTTGATCGGCTTTCAAAGGTTTCCCCGATAAACAGATAGACCAGTGTTTCCTAAACTCATTAGCTGGTCATACACGAGGAGATATCTGCGGCAGATTTGGTGGTTTTCAGCGACATCTGTGTGATAGATGGGCCAAGATGAAGTCTGGCAGATACCATCTGCGGTGCCCCCTTAAGGGGGCGTCGTAAGGTCTCCAAAAGCAGACCGACTGGCGCCTTTCCAACCAAAAGCGCTAGAATGGTGAGTGACTCGAATGTAGTGATACCTAGCGGTAGACGCGTGGACTCTTTCCGATCCAGAAAACGGCTCAAAGCTCCTTCCAAATTCAAAATACGACCAAACGGTTTATTCAACTTTTCTCAACCAATAATTGACCGATTTCAATGATTTTTGCAGCGTACGTTCTATTTTAGACACCTCTAGGTCCCACAAACCTCGACATCTGAAAGCATAATTGTTAAAATGTACCTATCTAAATTTGGAAGTTTGAGAATTTGAAAATTTCAGACGAACAATCCTATGGGGAATTCTGCAAGAATAATCAAAATCGGTCCACTAGTGACCGAGAAAAGTTGAAAAAACCGCACATATAACATCCGGCGCCCCCTTAACCTACCGATTCCTCGAAAGAGAAGTGCAAGAAACACAAATTCAGTCAGGCTAGGTCGGGTCGAGTACCTTTACGCAGGTGAATTAGATCTTTCAGATCTAGACAGTAGTTGGTGTTCGCAAAACACTTGTTTTAGTGGCGTCCAGGAGTGTTCCGCGTTCCTTTGCTTTGAAAATTTGCTAATCATACTGATTAGGTCAGCTCCGTGATGTCAAGTTATGATCTCATAATGGAATATCAAGTGGGATTATTTTTATAATTATATAACTGTTATATTATCACCGTGGAATACGGATATATTGCAATATCTGAGTATTACAATTTGTAGTGTAATAATTGAAAACTTAGTATGATTGTTATTGAAAAAATATTGTGATAATCGGTTGTATAACAATGTGTTATTTGTATTTACTTAAAATTATGTACGTTGAAGCCCGCGGACCACACTTTGGAAGACACTGCGATAGTCCATTGATGTAACGATGGGAGAAGCTTTAATCTGAGTCAAACGTTGTTTATGTGTCTAAATGTTGCCTTGGGAGGATCCGAGCCGATCACGATTGCGAAAATTCCGTGTTATCGATCTAAGAGAAAACAAAACTAACAATAAATATTGTATTCAATAGAAAAGGTGACATTCACGATTTTATAATTACAATTTGTGTTTCAAAATCGTACCTTTTTTTGCAATAACGATTTTCAAATTGGTGTCTCTATTTGTTTGCAAATAGAATGACTTAGTAGTCAGTGTGAGAAAAAAATCAATTATTTAAAAAAAATTATTAAACTAAGTTTGATTTTATCGATCTGTATCAAATACGCAGGTGACTTTATATACACTATATCTGGTGGCAGCAGCAACTTCACACGGAACCAGCTACACGAAGTTATGTGAGTACAAACTGGTATTTCTCGAAATGATAAATTCTTGTTATAATTCTAACCATAAATACCTTAAAGCTGGAGGCAAACAAGTAGAAAAATGACCTGTTAACCAAAACTCTAATGATTGCCATGAAATCCAGAAACAATTCATCACAAAATGCTGTTTAGTTTCATCAATAACCTTTGTACCTACTGGATTAAGAAGAAATGGTCTCCCCTCCATCCAAATTTAAATTTGAAAAATCCGTCCGTTCACCACTAGAAGCTTTTTCTCCGAAACTTCCGGATCATTCTATAAAAATACTGCTCCAAATCACACACAAGCTTGGAGTGCTCCTATGATATAGGCTTACTTTATAATCAACCTCAAGCAGTAAAAGTTATGAGATTTATGTTGAAATTTTGAAAACTCTCAAATCATTTCAATTCTAAGAAACTTTATGAATAGAAGAGCAGACAGTTTATTCTTTTGCATCATAAAATTCAAACAAACATCTAAGCATCTAAATGCTCATCTACATCGTTTCATGATCAGCGACGTTTATAATCTTTCTCATTCAGCTAAACCGCATGAAGGCAAGTTTGAATATGATATCGAACACTCTAAACATGGCTCTTGGCACGGATCGGCCCACCCTGATGGATATGGCGGTCTGGGAGACGGCACTGGTAGCTACAGATTAGGAGGTCACAGCAAGGTCATCGGAGCTCTTCCCCAAGGAGGAGGCTACGACGGATCATGGAGCAGATCGAAGAGATCAGCTGATGGTGGATGGAGCAAGACCAGTTTTTGTAAGTCGAATGTAGTTCTTGCAGCACATATGTTAGAGGCCTTAAGATCTATACGCATATCAAAGCCCTTTACAGGAACTATAGTTCAACCCATACAACTTACAACTAAAGAAACACTTGGAATCCCAGTAGAAATACAAACTGTCTCTACATTCTATCACTTATCGTATACTTAATAATTTCTCAGCGAAACCTCATGAGAGGAAATTCGAGTATGACATCGAGCACTCCAAACATGGTTCCTGGCATGGATCGGCCCATCCTGATGGTTATGGTGGGCTAGGAGACGGAACTGGTAGCTACAGACTAGGAGGTCACAGCAAAGTCATCGGAGCTCTTCCCCAAGGTGGAGGCTACGATGGATCATGGGGTAGATCCAAGAGATCAGCTGATGGTGGATGGAGCAAGACTAGTTTTTGTAAGTTAAATTTAGATTCGGTAGCATATATATAGCACAAGACTTAAAATGTAGATACGGATTTTGGGGCTCTTTACAGAATCCCTAGTTCAACATTTACAACTGACAACTAATGAAACCCTTGGAATCACTGATGTATTACCTGCTGTACCTGCATCTATCACTTATCGTATACTTAATAATCCTTCAGCCAAACCTCATGAAGGCAAATTTGAGTATGATATCGAGCACTCCAAACATGGTTCCTGGCATGGATCAGCCCATCCTGATGGTTATGGTGGTCTCGGAGACGGAACTGGTAGCTACAGATTAGGAGGTCACAGCAAAGTCATCGGAGCTCTTCCCCAAGGCGGAGGCTACGATGGATCATGGGGCAGATCCAAGAGATCAGCTGATGGTGGATGGAGCAAGACCAGTTTTTGTAAGTTGAATTTGGTTTTGGTAGCAAATATGGTTCTAGCTTTAAGATCTTTACAGATAAAGGGGCTATTTACAGAATCCCAACTTCAACGTTAACAACTGATAACTAAAGAACGCTTCCAATCCCTGATGTAAAACTATTAGCTACCTGCATTCTACCATTTATCGTGTTCTTAATACTCCTTCAGCGAAACCTCATGAAGGCAAATTCGAGTATGATATCGAGCACTCAAAACATGGTTCCTGGCATGGATCAGCCCATCCTGATGGTTATGGTGGTCTCGGCGACGGAACTGGTAGCTACAGATTAGGAGGTCACAGCAAAGTCATCGGAGCTCTTCCTCAAGGCGGAGGTTACGATGGATCATGGGGTAGATCCAAGAGATCAGCTGATGGAGGATGGAGCAAGACCAGTTTTTGTAAGTTAAATTTAGTTTTGGTAGCATATATAGCACGAGCCTTAAAATCTAGATACGGATTTTGGAGATCTTTACAGAATCCCTAGTTCAACATTTACAACTGACAACTAATGAAACACTTGGAATCACTGATGTAATTTCTGCTGTACCTGCATCTATCACTTATCGTGTATTTAATAATCCTTCAGCCAAACCTCATGAAGGCAAATTCGAATATGATATCGAGCACTCCAAACATGGTTCCTGGCATGGATCAGCCCATCCTGATGGTTATGGTGGTCTCGGAGACGGAACTGGTAGCTACCGATTAGGAGGTCACACCAAAGTCATCGGAGCTCTTCCCCAAGGCGGAGGCTACGGAGGATCGTGGGGCAGATCCAAGAGGTCAGCTGATGGTGGATGGAGCAAGACATCTGTGTGTGAGTACTTGAAGAGACTCAGGTGTTTGGTTATTCTAACAGTACCTGTTGTTCAATATGATTCATACTCAGATTAAAATTGTCAACACCATCCTTATAATATTACATAAAAGGGCTGCTAATTATTATTATACGAGTATATTTGTCACACTATTACCTTCCAATAAATAAAGGTCATGAGTCAACCAACGAAGTTTGTAACGGATGAACGTTT
This sequence comes from Adelphocoris suturalis, assembly GCA_030762985.1. Taxonomy (NCBI): domain Eukaryota; kingdom Metazoa; phylum Arthropoda; class Insecta; order Hemiptera; family Miridae; genus Adelphocoris; species Adelphocoris suturalis. Next base: position 27,256,414 of record CM061044.1, on the reverse strand, counting down.
CTTTTTCTATTTCTATGCAACTCTCATTTATCGGCAGCCCCTCATATGCTTGAACGTTATAGTAAACTCATTTCCTAGCCAAAAACCTAAAACCGTAATCTCAAGTTAACAGTACGAAATCCAAGGGTTGGGCCAAACGAATTTACTAATCTGGCACTGTAGCTGGAAGTCTGCATATCCTTTTATGTACTCTTTTGTAGTAATAAATCTGTTCTCTGCCGACATTGAGGAAAATCTGTAAATATGATTAGTAACAATATTAACTATCTACTTATTTATTGCTTTAACCGAAATGAAACTTGATTGAACCACATTATCATGTATTTTCCAAATAATGTAATGAACCTTCAAGTATTTATAACCAGATGGATAATTATTCTCATCGTTCCATTTGCAGCTCGTCCACACTCTGACAAATACAGCTATGACATCGAACACAAACTCCACGGCAGGTGGCATGGGTCATCTCACCCTCACGGCTACGGTGGACTGTAACTACAAACTAAATTCTCAAAATGTACATATAAGAAACAATTCAATTGTAGATAAAATTCAATTGTAAATAAAACGTTTCGTTTTTATTTTTATTTTTAAATATCCCTTTTTATTAGTTTCCATCAACCTTTGTGCTATTCATAGTATGATCGCTATATCATTAATAACACCATAATGAAGTATTTTCATTTATTGAAAGAGGTGTATTTTCAAAACTTCTCCAATTAAAAAATCCACCCAAAATTGTGATCCTGTTTGGGGGTGAAATTGATCAAAATCAAATTAGTCCGACAAATCAGTTTCCCGATGGATACATTATTCCATATCAAGATCATTGATGGCAGTTTATGAACATCTTTTTGATCGCCTTTCAAAAGTTTCCCCGATAAACAGATAGACCAGTGTTTCCCAAACTCATTAGCTGGTCATACACGAGCAGATATCGGCGGCAGATTCGGTGGTTTCAGCGACATCTGTGTGATAGATGGGCCAAGATGAAGTCTGGCAGATACCATCTGCGGTACCCCCTTAAGGGGGCGTCGTAAGGTCTCCAAAAGCAGACCGACTGGCGCCTTTCCAACCAAAAGCGCTAGAATGGTGAGTGACTCGAATGTAGTGATACCTAGCGGTAGACGCGTGGACTCTTTCCGATCCAGAAAACGGCTCAAAGCCCCTTCCAAATTCAAAATACGACCAAACGGTTTATTCAACTTTTCTCAACCAATAATTATTGACCGATTTCCATGATTTTTGCAGCGTTCGTTCTATTTTAGAAACCTCTAGGTCCCACAAACCTCGAAATCTGAAAGCATAATTGTTGAAAGGCAACTATCTAAATTTGGAAGTTTAAGAATTTGAAAATTTCAGACGAACGATCCTATGGGGAATTCTGCAAGAATAATCAAAATCGGTCCACTAGTGACCGAGAAAAGTTGAAAAAACCGCACATATAACATCCGGCGCCCCCTTAACCTACCGATTCCTCGAAAGAGAAGTGCAAGAAACACAAATTCAGTCAGGCTAGGTCGGGTCGAGTACCTTTACGCAGGTGAATTAGATCTTTCAGATCTAGACAGTAGTTGGTGTTCGCAAAACACTTGTTTTAGTGGCGTCCAGGAGTGTTCCGCGTTCCTTTGCTTTGAAAATTTGCTAATCATACTGATTAGGTCAGCTCCGTGATGTCAAGTTATGATCTCATAATGGAATATCAAGTGGGATTATTTTTATAATTATATAACTGTTATATTATCACCGTGGAATACGGATATATTGCAATATCTGAGTATTACAATTTGTAGTGTAATAATTGAAAACTTAGTATGATTGTTATTGAAAAAATATTGTGATAATCGGTTGTATAACAATGTGTTATTTGTATTTATCGAAAAGGATGTACGTTGAAGTCGGCGGACCACACTTTGGAAGACACTGCGATAGTCCATTGATGTAACGATGGGAGAAGCGAAAGAGATGGTAAATGTAGAGAGAAGAAGAGTGATGGAAACAGGAGAGAGACAGAGACAGCAGATGTTCATTAACTTGAGCTGAGGAGTGACGATTAGTAGAGAGACTCTCCTTGAACAACTTCCGGTTTTAATCTTTGCGGTCGGATTAGAGGACCTTCTGCCTCACCATGTTCTCCATTTCCCATGTTCTCCCTGCACCATGTTCCCTCACGCATCTAAGCCCCATTTGCGGTTAGGTTTTCCCTGACCTATAGGGAAAAAGGATTGTCTTTGGTACACCCACCCAACCACCCTTCACCCCACCAAGTTCACCCGGTTCCATTGTCCCTTTTCACTCGGAAGGGGGGTTGTGCCTCAGAGGTTGGCTGGGAGCGGGGAAGGGAACGCTCGCAATTATTTGAATAACACTTTAACTCCAAGGGCAGAACGGGACATTAATGTTCCCTTCTGTGGCACATCTCTTTGAGGGGACACGAACAATAGTATGTTTGACCAAACACGAATGAAATATGATCGACGTTCTCATTTGAAAATGAAACTCATCAGAGATGGTTATAATGATAATTGATAAAAATGTGTGTTGGGCACATAGAAGTCAATGAAATATTCTCTATTTCCTCAATCGTTTTGAGATATGTACACACATTAGCAGTACTTGGTAAACACGTAAATATGTCTGTTAGGCACATAGATTTCAATGTAATATTATCCCTCTCCTCAATGGTTCTGGGATGCGCAATGGTTATCACATACATCAGTGGCTCAAATGTGAATAAACATTCTCTGCTAAAAGGTGTAATTTTCTCTCCTCCAACTGGAGGTTCATGTCTTGCGGGCTTACGGCTTTCAACGGCCGCAACAAGTTGGGAATTTTAGACTTATGATTGAATATAGTTATGTACTGAACTAATACCTATCAATTTAAAAATGCCATTATTAAAATGTGAATAAAATTATTTTTTAAGTAGTGTAATTTTCTCTCCTCCAACTGGAGGTTCATGTCTTGCGGGCTTATGGTCTTCAGAGGCCTCAACAAGTTAGGAGTTTTTGCCTTCTCATTGAATATAGTTATGTACTGAACTAGTATCAATGCTTAAAAAATGCCAGTATTCAAATGTGAATAAAATTGTTTCTTAAACAGTATAATTTTCTCTCCACCAACTGGGCGATAATGGCTCCCCTTTCTTTGGTTCTGGAGTTCTACATCCTGGTTGCCAGAATTTTTGCACTTTTCCCTATTTTTTACAGAACGGCATTTTTAAATTGATACGTATTAGTTCAGTACACAACGATATTAAGTTAGAAGTCAAAATTCCAACTTGTTGCGGCCTCTGAAGGCCATAAGCCCGCCAGACATATACCCCCAGTTGGTGGAGAGAAAATTACACTTTTCAGTACATAACTATATTCAATCATAAGTCTAAAATTCCCAACTTGTTGCGGCCGTTGAAAGCCGTAAGCGCAAGACATGTACCCCCCGTTAGAGGAGAGAAAATTACACCTTTTAATAATGAATTTTTATTCACATTTGTGCCACTAATGTATGTGATATCCATTACATATCCCAAAACCACTGAGGAGAGGGATAATATTACATTGAAATATATTTACCTAACATACATGTTTATGTGTTTCCCAAGTGCTGCTAATGAGTTTGATAACCATTACATATCCCAAAACCATTGAGGAAAGGGAGAATATTACATAAACGTTCATTACCCCAACACCCATTTTTATGTGTTTCTCCAGACCCCTGGATTGCATCTGTGTGCATTATACTGACCCCATCATTTATATGTGGTCTGATGAAGAGTGAATGTCCATTTTTCCACTCGAAATCCATTGCTCCGCTCGTGAAAGAGGATGAAAATCTAATGGCTCCATGTCTCGTAACCCTCAAGACCTTCCTGGCTTATAGACCAAAGTACTTAGCTGGTAACTACCTACATCCATTACAAATCATTAATACAATTGTATCCACACAACTTCATGTCAAACTTCTGCATCTTTCATGATTCATGGGCCCACCCTGCCCCTCCTAAAATTATGCCACTCGCTCCTATGAGAACTCGGAAAAACAAAGGGTTAGAAAGTAATATAACATAAAATCACAAAAATTTGAAGTGGCGATGTGACAGGTAATGACAGAAGAGATCAGAATTAATAAAAATCTGACGACTTGACGACTTTTGTGTAATAGTTTGCTCATCCCCCCCTCTCCCCCCCCTTCATGAGTGATTGTAGTGGTTTGCTATTTTCGATGTAATAAACCAAAAAAGACATTTCCTCCGTCGATATCGGAGTGTTAGATTTGTGCGTTTTGAGATTGCGCGTCGCGGCGGTGGTATTTATTTCAAAGTTATCACATTACGTCACTACAGCGTGTAAGCGAAGGGGAGGGGAGGAGGTCATCAAATGAGTTCCAGAGATCTCGTAAAAGACCCTCCCCTCCCATTCACCTCTGCGCTCGTCCCAACTGACAACCAGTATGTGAAACAACAATAAATTCGGCAGCGGTGGAATGGCCAAGTCCCGAACGAAGAACGAGGAGAGGGGAGAGGATCGGCCGTCCGAAGGCATTGCGAGATATTGGCTCAAATGGAAACTGATGACAAATGTCGTAATAAAACGACCTTTACCCCCTTCACCACCAATGCGGTCTTTCTGCCCGGAACCAGATACCCATTTCTTGCGAACTATGTAACATTTGAACGCAAAGAAGAGAAGATAACGCGTATACCCTGCTCCTTAATGCTACATTCATATGCTACATGGTACATATGCAGTTTTTGGAAACTCGAAATTAATAAACCGACATTAAATTGTGGAAGTAAGAAAAATGAATAGAGATGATTGATGGATGACGAATATTGGTATTCAATTCTAAAAAATCCTCAGTCTTAATGTTAGGTGTACGAATTAATAGTCGATACAACATTTCAGGTTATGATGACATGTTGATATTATTGTAGTATACTCCCAGACCCCTGGAATGTGGACCTTTATCTAGCCTGTGAGGTGTCCTCCCTCACCAGGCCAGCAGATATAAAAGAGCCAAGAGGGCCACTGAAATATACCTTTCTCTACCAAGACTTCACGGAGTTATTATTCCTCATATCCTGCAACCTCCGATGCTATCATTTTAATTATGTACTCAAGAAGTCATTCTGCCAACTAGATGTTTGCAGCCCTATTCTCTTTTAATAGACATTCGTTCGGCAGCTGACTGTAAAGCTGTCGGATGTGTGGCGTTTAATATAAATGGCAGCCATGGAAATGGACTAGTTGATCGAACGGGCGAGAAACACTTTCCTCTCAGTCTTTTCATTCCTCCACAAACTGATGTAGAGCCGTAAAAACTGTCCATCAGTCTTAGCAGAGTTGAAACTCCTTCATGTATGCCCCGTCCTACTTCGCGGTCGAAAGATTCTTCTATATTATAGAGCAGCCAATTATGTATTGATATTGATTTATTTGATACCTCTCGGTCTTTCCGTCGAAAAGCTACGCATCTCTACATCGTTACGTCACTTTTTTTTCAGCGGAAATTATTTACTTGTTTATCAAATTTAGGGCACACGTGCCAATTTCGTCAGGAGCAGAGTAAGCGTTTCCTTCTGTAATCATTCCGCACACTCTTTCAGTCTTCTTCTTGGAGGCTAACCGCAGCACCATCCTCAACACTCTATGCAAAAATTCACTTGCTGGACCTCTGAGCCAGAGCAAAACCGCTCATATGACTGAAAATCTTTTTCACATTTACCCACAGTTTCTCTTGGGAATATGGTTTCCTACACTTTTCCATCAGGGTAAAGCCTAGCGTTTCAGGAAGGCCTCCTATTCATTGTTTTTAAGCTTTTACATGAGACGACAAGTGGGGTAGAGGAGCCGCGTAGGTTCTCGTTCGCTCTGTCGTTTTCATGATTCGTCATTGCAGCTTTTTGAGAAATGGTGGGTCAGTCTTGATTGGGACGTTAGAGAGAGCGTCAGCGTTTATCACGCGGTTATCAAACAATGCTGTACTCTCGCGGTCCCAAACGCTCTGAACTTTCAACTCGGCCACTAAACTTGGGATGTCATTTGTGCTTTGACGCAGGACCATGATGACCCATGTTTCGCCAGTTCTCCTTTTAGAAGTTTTGCAGTGGTTTGGATTCATACCGTCTGCACGCCTATCACAAGAAACTGGGAATCCTCTTGGTTCCCACCCATAACGCAGTAACAAAGCATCACGGCATTGTAAGCATCACAAGTCAAACTTGTCGTATTTGAGATAAGGAACATACGTTTCAACACAGATTGTGTTTTAGCCTTGGCATCTCCAACCGAAAACGTCACGAAAATGTGTTGCAACAATTTCTGATGATTTCCGCTAACGACCGAGAAACGCTACTTCGTCATTTTTCATCCCACAAAATTCATTGACCATTCGTTCGAAATTTCTCGATTTATCCAACCATATTATGTTAACTACCTACTGTGAAGTACGTGGCCAACAAGCTGAGTTATAAGCATGGTTATTTGAATAATTCTTTACACGTAGGTGATCATTCTCAATTACTGATATTGTGAACATAATTGCAACCGCTTGTTAATTTCTGATGCTTTCATTGAGCTGATGGTGATTCGTTGCGCTAGTGATAAATAAATAAAACAACTTGTCATACTAGTGATAAGATACACCGCAAAATCTGAGTCATTCTTATATGATCAGATGAGTCCGCTAAATTCTCTCCTCTTCACTCTAGGAAGTTGAAATTTGATAGGGAGACTCTCTGGGTCATTAAGAAACGATTGAAATTATGGGCTCTTTCATGATCAGCGGAGTGAGCTAAATTCTATCCTGTTAACCCTCGGAAGTTGAAATTTGATAGGGAGACTTGTAAACTTGTAGGCACCTGTAAACTTTTGAGATCTTCTTGAGGATCTCCGATCATTGTGTTTGTAAAATATGAGAAACACCACTCCAGAAGACATATACATTCAAAAAAACTTCCTAGAAAACCGTAAAATTAAAGATTTTTGCTGTTTTTCTGTAACAATTGTGTTCTTCCACTGCGGAATCATCACATACAAACATACACAAATTATTAAGCATACACACCACACACATTGGTTGTATTATGTTTGGTTTTGGTCGTTCGTTCAGCACCCTTTTTCGTAGATGTCCATTATATCCGATGAATAAATCAGGGATATAACATTTTGTCAAATTATCATTCATATATTGTTTTCAATAGGTTCAATATCTCTATCAAGTAGAGTACAAGAAGCTGATAGCGTTTTCATTGTTTATATCGAGTTAATTGGATCCATATCACATTCACTTGGTCTTGAGCAAGCGCTCGCTCATGTCGTATTGAGCAAGTGCCTCAGCAGGTACCTTTCTCTAACGCCCACTATGCCAATCCTACTTATTATGAATTCCCGCAACTCGACCAACTGAAGCGATATCAATATTTTCATAACGTAGTGGGGATATCCTTCCGATTGTTTCTATATAAGGTACATTATTCGAGAGAAATAAGCGTAGTTCGGTTTTCCAATCATGCATCTTAGGGTGAGTGAACTGAAAATAAGTTTTTATACTAAATAACTTTCATTGGATAAAGTGAGATGCGAATGTGCATACGGCACTCCAGGTATCCTTCTGTTCAATCATATTGCTGATAACCGTCTCGGGGGTAATATTCCCAAATTTATTAGTGAGATCATCCCGTATCTGCGCCCACATTCGATGGTGCCCTAGCTAGAAATTATTAAACATGATAGTCAATCACAATGGACACCATCTCATATTGATTAGTAACAGTTAATACCTACTGTGTGAGATATTGATAGTTTCGCAACTTCTCCCCTGACATGTAGAGTTAATAGGCTCTTTCCATAACACCAACCGTAGATCTCAAAATCCGAATAGAAAATATTCAGTTTAAAGAGCATCTTATTACCTGTATGCAGAAGCACCCTCCTAAATTTGAACAGAAACTACACTTCATCCTATTATTAAACCACTAGCCGCTCCGGCTCGCTACGCTCGCCTCAGCGTCCAGCAGGGGGCAAGCCCCCCGGACCCCCCATTAAGTTGCTCGCTTCGCTCGCAACGTGTGGCGTGTAGGGAATATTGCTCGCTTCGCTCGCAAAGTCTGGCATGTAGGATATGTTGCTCGCTTCGCTCGCAAAGTCTGGCATGTAGAAAATGTTGCTCGCTTCGCTCGCAAAGTATGGCATTTAGGGAATTTTACTCGCTTTGCTCGCAAACGGTAGATCCCTAAGGGTAGGTTTAACTTCTTTTCGGCGGACTTTTCGAGAAAACGGGTCCGTACTCTCGCATTTTTTTGACGCATTTCCCGATACTTTTTTCGCGATCCGATCGCGCCGTCGTCTTCCTCGTAGGAAAACCTACGAAACCCGTATTTTTCCGGAATTGTCAACGGCCGTTTAGAGGGGTAGGGGAAGCGGGGAAGTCCAAAAAGCGCACATTAATTATTACTTCGACCCCCCTCCCGCCCTACGGCCCATGGTTCGGGTGGGATTAGAAAATTTTAAATTCGCTTATACACCCTATCGGAAAATCCCAAAAAGATCCCACCACTCGTAGATCCGGCCCACTCAGCCGTTTGGCCGTGCATAGACACGACAGACAGAGCGACAGACAGAGCGACAGACGGAGTTTCTAAGGGTAGCTTTAACTTCTGTAGGGGATGCTGCTCGCTTCGCTCGCTTGAGGAAGTTATACTGCCCACCCAACTTGGCAGACGTTTTTTTCTGTTGGAAATTCTTACAAACAATATAAATCTTATATAACTACGTGGAACCACGAAAATTTTATTAGGGGATGTTGCTCGCTTCGCTCGCAAGGTATACCTGTATATCCTTGAGGAAGTTATACTGCCCACCCAACTTGGCAGACGTTTTTTTCAGTTGGGAATTCTTACAAACAAATCAAATCTTATAAAACTACGTGGAACCACGAAAAGTTTATTCGGGGATGTTGCTCGCTTCGCTCGCAAGGTATTGCTGTATATTTGTAGGAAAAAATCCGAATTTATTCTGTTGAAATGGCTCTCGCTTCGCTCGCAAGGTACCTGCTCGCAACACCCAAACACCGAAACCTGTACCTGAGTTATTGAACCCCAAAGACCTCTGTCTTCCCAGAGCCTTCTCGCGAACACGGCAAAATTAATTTCTGATGTTAAAATGCTTCTCCTCGCAATTCCCCTCCCGATTTGACCTACTTTCCGTCACTTTTTTCGATATCCGACTTCGGATTCAGATTCGGCGGGATCAAAGCTGTATTTCGCCCGCGAAAACCGTTCCGAAAAACGTACCTTTATGGGGTATATTTTAATCGGAAAAAACCAAGTTTTTCGGCGGACTTTTCGAGAAAACGGGTCCGTACTCTCGCATTTTTTTGACGCATTTCCCGATACTTTTTTCGCGATCCGATCGCGCCGTCGTCTTCCTCGTAGGAAAACCTACGAAACCGGTATTTTTCCGGAATCGTCAACGGCCGTTTAGAGGGGTAGGGGAAGCGGGGAAGTCCAAAAAGCGCACATTAATTATTACTTCGACCCCCCTCCCGCCCTACGGCCCATGGTTCGGGTGGGATTAGAAAATTTTAAATTCGCTTATACACCCTATCGGAAAATCCCAAAAAGATCCCCCCACTCGTAGATCCGGCCCACTCAGCCGTTTGGCCGTGCATAGGCACGAGCGACAGACAGACAGACGGAGTTTCATTCTTATTAATAACTAGCCGCTCCGGCGCGCTACGCTCGCCTCCACGTCCAGCCGGGGGGCAAGCCCCCCGGACCCCCCATTAAGTTGCTCGCTTCGCTCGCAACGTGTGGCGTGTAGGGAATATTGCTCGCTTCGCTCGCAAAGTCTGGCATGTAGGATATGTTGCTCGCTTCGCTCGCAAAGTCTGGCATGTAGAAAATGTTGCTCGCTTCGCTCGCAAAGTATGGCATTTAGGGAATTTTACTTGCTTTGCTCGCAAACGGTAGATCCCTAAGGGTAGGTTTAACTTCTATAGGGGATGCTGCTCGCTACGCTCGCTTGAGGAAGTTATACTGCCCACCCAACTTGGCAGACGTTTTTTTCTGTTGGGGAATTCTTACTTACAAATTAAATCTTATAAAACTACGTGGAACCACGAAAAGATTATTAGGGGATGTTGCTCGCTTCGCTCGCAAGTCCGTATTTATTCTGTAGGGGATGCTGCTCGCTTCGCTCGCTTGAAGAAGTTATACTGCCCACCCAACTTGGCAGACGTTTTTTTCTGTTGGAAATTCTTACAAACAAATTAATTCTTATAAAACTACGTGGAACCACGAAAAGTTTATTAGGGAATGTTGTACTGCCCACCCAACTTGGCAGACGTTTTTTTCAGTTGGGAATTCTTACAAACAAATTAAATCTTAGAAGCTACGTGGAACCACGAAAAGTTTATTCGGGGATGTTGCTCGCTTCGCTCGCAAGGTATACCTGTATATGTGTAGGACAAAGTCCGTATTTATTATTTGAAATGGCTCTCGCTTCGCTCGCAAGGTATTGCGTAGAAGTGCAAATGGGAACCCCCCTGTGAGGGTCCCTTCAGGTAAGCAACGTTGTGTAACGGCTTCCCGTGGTCGATTAATTTCTGATGTTAAACGGTTCCCTCGCAATTCCCCTCGTGATTTGACCTACTTTCCGTCACTTTTTTCGATATCCGATTTCGGATTCAGATTCGGCGGGATCAAAGCTGTATTTCGCCCGGGAAAACCGTTCCGAAATACGTACCTTCACGGGGTATATTTTAATCGGAAAAAACGTAGTTTTTGTCGGACTTTTCGAGAAAACGGGTCCGTACTCTCGCATTTTTTTGACGCATTTCCCGATACTTTTTTCGCGATCCGATCGCGCCGTCGTCTTCCTCGTAGGAAAACCTACGAAACCCGTATTTTTCCGGAATTGTCAACGGCCGTTTAGAGGGGTAGGGGAAGCGGGGAAGTGGAAAAAGCGCACATTAATTCTTACTTCGACCCCCCTCCCGCCCTACGGCCCATGGTTCGGGTGGGATTAGAAAATTTTAAATTCGCTTATACACCCTATCGGAAAATCCCAAAAAGATCCCCCCACTCGTAGACTCCCCCCACTCAGCCGTTTGGCCGTGCATAGGCACGAGCGACAGACAGACGGAGTTTCATTCTTATTAATAATAGAGATAGAGATTTGTTCTTTCAGATCACTCAACGTTAAAATCTACAAACATTTTAATGGCGTATTTGAGGAAATTATACGTAACTTTGAATTTTACTCTCATTGCAGGTGACTTTATTTACATTCTGCTTGGTGGCTGCTGCATCTTCTCACGGAACTAGTTACACCAAGTTATGTAAGTAGTACCTACTCATGAACCAACAGGATGCTAGAACATTTTTAATTAACCTAACGATTAGCGCCATTCATACGCGGAGGTAGTGAAAAAGATTTATATGTCTTTATTCGCAACATTGGGTATCAAATTATAGATTGGTATTCAACCTGTTCCACTTACACCTAATAGGGATGTGGACTGTCAACATTTGGTATGAGAACAAGCCATTATTTCTAAATATTTTTGGTTACAGCAGAACTAAACATGCTTTGTTTGATGTTTATTCTAGCTAAGCCGCATCAAAGTAAGTTCGACTATGAAATTGAGCATTCCAAACACGGATCATGGCATGGGTCTGCCCACCCTCATGGTTACGGCGGACTCGGTGATACCCATAGCAGACTGAGGAGATCAGCTCATGAGGCATGGAGCAAAACGTCATTTTGTGAGTAACTACAATCTAGCTAGCCATATCACGAAAGGGCTAACATGTTGTATGTATTCGAGCATATTCAAACAAATTAGTACAAATATTTACCTTCAAGCTCACCACTAAATTAATTATATGTTTTTGAATAGGTGTAAAATATATATTAACAGAAGTTGAAAATACTTGAAGTATATATGCGCTCAATACCAAGCAATTGTCTCAAAACCTTTTTACGTTCCCATTTCATTAACCTTTTGGGATTATAATTATTATATTATTATGAGTAAACGATCTACAAGAACCTCTACCTATTGTCTTCATTGAATCAATTTTTAATTCGCAATGTGGAAAATCTCTGTGTTTAAGCTAAACCCCATGAAGGAAAATTTGAGTATGATATCGAGCACTCCAAACATGGCTCCTGGCACGGATCGGCCCACCCTGATGGCTATGGAGGCCTGGGAGACGGGACTGGTAGCTACAGATTAGGTGGTCACAGCAAAGTCATCGGAGCTCTTCCCCAAGGAGGAGGTTACGACGGATCGTGGGGCAGATCAAAAAGGTCGGCTGATGGCGGATGGAGCAAGACTAGCTTTTGTGAGTATTATCTACTTTTCGAGTCTAATGGACTTTTTAATAACTTTCTTTTCTAGCAAAATACTTCATCACTCCTGATAATATATATATATATACCCAATTTATAATATATCGTTCGTTCTCATCTCAACTCTTTAGCAAAACCCCATGAAGGGAAATTTGAATATGACATTGAGCACTCCAAACATGGCTCCTGGCATGGATCTGCCCACCCTGATGGATATGGGGGTCTTGGAGATGGAACTGGTAGCTACAGGTTGGGTGGTCACAGCAAAGTCATCGGAGCTCTTCCCCAAGGTGGTGGTTACGACGGATCGTGGGGACGATCTAAGAGATCTGCCGCTCATGGAGGCTGGAGTAAAACCTCCGTGTGTGAGTATGATATGAGACATTTTTCGTTATATTGAAAGGATGGTAACTTTGTCAGGTATTTAATCATCGCCAAAGTGTCTCTTTTCCTATTTATAATTATAATGCTACTATAATCCAAGAGTTTCAGCTCAATAGGTTCAGTATCTTATCTTAGGTCAAAGTATTAGTAGATACATATCTGAAATTACTCGTTTACACAAGCAATTACTTCTGAAACAACTGAAATTCCACTAAATTAGTACATATGTATAGTGAAGTTAATGTGTGTAATATCTAAAAGACATGCAAAAGGTCTTCGGGTGATCAGGAAACGAGAGCAATTTCGATAGAATAAGGAACGTCGGGTCAGAAAGTGTAAGAAGAAAAAAATACGTTCTTCATATTTACAACATTCCTACAATCGTTCTTGCAGTTTTCCGTATTTACCTCTTCAAGGTTACTAGTACCTGGTTCTTCTGAATGATAAAGTCCGTACGACAATAAGAAAATTCTATTTTAAGCCGAATGATGTAGGCCGATATTGCTGGGGAACGTGTGTATGAGTCAATGATAATACCAATAATTGCTTATTCAAATCACAACAAAACTAAACATCTGCGCATGCGCATACGAGTATCACCACTGCATGCAGTTGCATCGGTACATGGATGTCTGCTTGTAACTTTCACTGATACCGAATCTTCTTTTTTTACACGACGACCTGGTTACAACATAACTACCTCGTTTCTAGGTAGTAGCCCAAATTTGTTTATTGGTTGATGCGTTACATTTTTTGTGACGCAACATTATTTTGTTACGGATAAATTTGATTGACCCAAGTCATGAGTCATACCTATATCAAAAATGAACTGCCAAATCGTTTGATAGAATGAATAAAAGATAATTATCAGTAATACGTACTTATTCCGTACTTATAATACGTACTTATTAATACAGTAATATGTACTTATTCCGTTTGCAGCTCGCCCTCACTCCGACAAATACAGCTACGACATTGAACACAAGTACCATGGCAGCTGGCACGGATCATCCCATCCTCACGGTTACGGCGGTCTGTGACATCTCATAAACGGCTCTGAATGTATATAATTCAACTGATTCGGTCTGTCGATAATGTAAATAAAACCATTACTTTTATACAGAGGATCCGTTTTATTATTATTACAATTTTCGCTTTTAAAGAGTTTTCATTAACTTTTAGGATTTTTAATGACTTATGGTGTAGAACGAAGCTCCAATAATAATGTTATATGAACTAACGTATGTACTAGGCAATTCCTGATTGTGGTGATTAATACCGATAACTGAGAGAGAAAAATGAACTGTAGTTTATTAAGATATAATTGATTGTCCCATCGAGAGGCTTAGGTATGACTTAGTTTTTGCTACCAATTATTTTCTATCGTTGCTGCCTACTCTTATTGTCTTGAGCTTTATGTATGTCCGGAGGAAGAAGAGAAGAACCCTAGTTCATGAGCACTTTATTCCTAGGGCCACAAAAGGCTGGGTCAGAATCGTTAGGTGAGACAGTTCCAACTACTTACCCATTGTTATTGTGTGTGCAATCTGAACCACCAATCGGTATGAAGTCATGCGCGATGTATTTGAGCAACCCAGATGCCACTTGTTTAACTACTATGAACTTGGGGAACCGGAGATGTAACTCAAAGAAAAACTGTGGCAATCTCAAGGGCTACCAAGAATTGGATATAATTCAGGTCTTAATTCTGCAAATAGAAAAGATTACTACGTGATTATCCACTTGAGCTTCAATGAGCATTATGCAGTCTTCGTCACTTTACATTAAGTAGGTAGGTAGCATGAAAGTTTCTGAGGTTTGGTTCTGAGTTTCTTTAGTTTGGATCAGCAGGTTCCCTCCATCTCTTCAGAGACATCTTGGGAGATTGAGAGAGTCTGCTAATTTGGGTGGGACCTTCCTGGGAAAACAATGAATTCTTAACAGTCAAACCAACCTAACAACAAGGAGGTCGTTTGAAAATAAATTAAAATTATGCCGGCCAGGCTTCCAGGCTTTCAGGCGTGGTTGCTGTTTCCGAGTATAACTGCGGTACCATATAAGTAGTGGTCTCACTTTCGGGGAAATAATATATTTTTCATCACAAGGGGCGCCCTTGTATCTTAAACATTACATAATAACACGTTTTTTACTGCAGAAAACTTTTTGCTTACACTCCGAATGTTCCTCATTGTATAAAAGATGCTCAGCAGGCAACTTAGAATCAGGGACAGAAGGGTCGTCACCTTACATGAAATTGAGTTTTGATAGAGGAATCATGAGTTCGACGAGTCCTAGAAATGAGAATAATCTTTTCATATTAAAACTTATTGAGGGGCACTAATTTTTTGTTAGTAAATCAATGAAATTTTAAGGGGCGTTAAAAAAAATTTCTTGGTCGATAAAGAAGAGTCATTATTCAAAATAATAAATCAAAATTCATTCCTAGATGTCTACTTAGATTTTTCTAGATCTGTTTTATATACATCCTTTCAAGAACATGCCTATTTTTCTTTCTCCTGTGACGGAAGACCTGGTGGCATATATTATTGGATAGGACTGGATACTAATTATACTCGTATGTTGGTGGTTCGCCTAATTTCCCAAAACCTCAATTGATCCATCAATAAACTTTCAACCACGATGTAAAAGGCCCGTAACATACTATGTCCAGCTGGCAGTGTACTTAAACCTACGAATCAGGATGGATAGGTCAGAATGTCGTCTTCACGTCTACGATGGAAATACAAACGCTGCAATTTATTACGTACGGGTTTACTATTTATGTACTAAATAGCCCTTCTCCTCAGATCACTAATATATAATTTTCGAACCCAGTCAATGGTACATTATTGAAATATTATTCTATAGACAAAATCACCTAACGATTAGATATTATTTAAATAAAATACCTAAACATTCCTATGCCCTCTGTAAGTAACCAGAGCTGATATTTAACTCCAAAGGTACATCAGAATCTTAGTATAACGATACTCACCAAATGACGATGAATGAGATGAAGTAAAACACTGACCTATGCTTCCCTGTCCAGCGTTAGTTTCAAAAAATGTTAAATGAAATCGATTTCTTGAAAAGAGAATTCCATTGAAGTTATATCACTGATTTGATCATCGTAGTTTGACAGGAGTTTTACTATGCTGACACCAGTTCTCATTCACATACGTGTTGAAGTTCTTTATTCCAGCCAAGAGCCTTATGGAGAACGAACGGATGAACGAATAGCAATCGAGGTGGTATCATACTGTTCTTTGGAATTATTTTTACCAATGATAACCAAATATACATCACATCGAGCTAAATACGGCATGTTTGGCTCTGAGAGGGGTTGCTGCCTTGACGGTGGGATTAGTAATTAGGTACTAGCACAACGACACAACAATCACCACACATCTAACCTAACACTGTATACGCAGCTAACTTGCAATCCATCAGAAAAATGGCAACAAATACAACAAACTCCTCCCAAAACAGTTTTTACTCAATTTTACTTATTTTTACAGTTTTAGAAGTTCTGATTTTATAATACATCGAAACTTGAAACTTTATCCTTTAGCGTTGAACGAAAGTTGTACCTACCGAAGATTCAGGTCCAATTAGACCCATAGGTAAGTGATTTTCAACCAAGTTTCACTAACTTAGGCCTAGTGGTAATGGGTTCTTTACTGAAAATAAAGGCCAAAACGGAAGTAGGTTAGACTGTTACAATATAGACTATATTAATGGGAAAAATAGATCAATACTCACGTAGTGAGCCACATGTTAAGCTTATTTTCTTTTAAGGAGATTAGTGTTTCAATGAAGAATGACGAAACAGGAATTTCGAAGGGGCGTCCAACGCTGGTACGGAACAGTGTTATTATTGCAATAATTATCCAAATCTTAATTATTATTAATATAGTTTGTGAAATACAATAGAATGATTACGTTCTGTTTATGTTTGTTTTTAATTCTTAAATGAAAAAAGAAAAGTTTACCAGCTTGGTAGGATAAATATCATAGAAATTAGCGCTTAAAGCTCTTCAGCTGATTCAGGTGGTTCGACATGTGAAAATCATATTCGACCTGTCTCACAAAGATTTCGTTCCGAATTTCAGCTTCATAGGATAATGAGGGAAGAAATTCGAATGTTTGAATCACGATATCAACTTACGGTACTGATTATTAACCTCGATATTTGCAACCATTTTATTTTTAATGACTAGCTGATCATTTTGAGAATGTCACAGCCATTTCACAGTCATTTTTTGGTTCCCCTATTACATCCAGCCAGTAACATATACAACTCATAACGATAGAGAGGCGCCCTCATTGTATACCTTCATTTTATATCCAGAGTAATCTGTGCGACTATATCCGTCTGAACCAGTCCAAGCCACAGGACATTTGGAGATTGGTAGGGTTTGGAGAACATTAAGGAACTTACTCGAGCTGTATTTGATAACCTATGACCTAATCTCTTTTCCTGCTTCTATAGTTCTTTCTGTCCACCGATTCTCGATTCCATCCCAGAATGCCTCAAAGATCGCAACAACCTGTAACTGAGGGCCAAATCATACTAAGCATCATGGCTCAGAAAGCGTTTAACTCTAACCTTGATCAGTCAGAGTATCTCTAACTAAGTCTGACCCACCAGTGCACTACCTATGAAATAAGGTGCCCTCAGACGTTCGTCACCTTCGTGCATAGAAAAGACACTAATGTACAACCTATTCTTACAAAAAGCAGTGGAAGTCCATGTTGTATGCCTTCGCATTGGAAATTTTATCAGTATAAAAGTATATCTCACATTTCAATAAATTTTTTTTTTTTTTTTTAGTAACCCATTATAGGGTATCTCAAATTGAGACTACTACACCATAAACTAAATCTTGCACTTAATGCGTATATATCTCATAACTTTCGTTACCAGCCCGGGAATAGAATCCGGGATCCCCTGCTTTCGAATGGCTTCGAATCGCATTTCAGACCACTTGGTCACAGAGGGCACCTAATTCACTCTTCTCTCTACATGCCGATTGCTATTGTTCCGTACAAATATACGCATACCAATTATTTACATTTCCTTTCAAAGGCCGGAACAGATTATCTTAAATAAGTTAATAATAATAACAAATTTTATTGATAATACCATGTACTAAGTAATTACTTACAGGCTTCATACGTAGATGCACATGTACCGAACTAAATTCAGGAGCAAAGCGTACCGATGAAGAAAGTTCCAGTCATGTAGCATGACTATTTAACCCAATTTCTCGAGATCCCCCTCCTTAGATGATCTGGTAGAATCTTTCCATAACCTATTACCATAACATCTCAAGGCTGCGAACTGGGTAGGACCGAGTTGGTAATTGCTACTTAAATCGCAGATAGTCCGTGTGATATGCACATAACTGTTCAGTGCTGTTCTATGCTTGTAAAACATGGCGTGAAACAGCGGTCATCCACAGAAATCTTCAAGTCTTTATCAGCCGTTCGCAGCCTCCATCCTTGACGTGGCCTTATATCTTCGCAACTACAGACTTTTGGATGAGGACCGTGATGGAGAAAGCTGAACTTCAAGTGAGGAGAAGAAAATGGAGCTGAATCGGGCAGACCCTGAGTGCGAAGGAATCGCTAGAGTTATCCGTGAGTGGAACCCCAAGGCATACACCGCCTAGGACAACCAAGGTTCACGTGGTGAAGGTCCATAATTTTTTTTTTTTTTTTTTCGTGATTTATTTATTGCAACTGAAACATATACATCTCATCTAGCAATATTACATTTCATGTTAGGCTCACTAAGGGGGGAGGTTTACAGCAAAGCCTGGCCCATACTTGTATCAAGTACAGTTAAAAGAACACTGGATTACACTTGCACTATTTGCACAGCACAGTTAGGTCCAGAGGTTTATTTCTCTTGAGTCGCCGAAGTTCTCCTTCGTTGTTTAAAACGTTGAGCATCTCCAGGTTCTCGTGTTTGTGGAGGCGATGTTCGTGCTTCCTTGCATATTTGGCGATAATTTCGGTGACCGTTTCTACCCTCAAGTCTCGATGAATATCATCATTCCGCATGAACCAGGGGGCCTGAACTATACTTCTCAGTATTATATTTTGTCGGGTTTGGATTGTTTTAATATTTGATTTTTTCGCACAACCCCAAAGCTGAATCCCATAGGTCCAGATAGGGCGCAGTATCTGTTTGTATATGAGTAATTTATTGTGTAGTGAGAGATGGGAGTTCCTTCCCATCAACCAGTACATCTTTCTGAACTTGATTTTTAGTTCCTGATTCTTTTTTTCAATGTGATATTTCCAGTTAAGTTTGGAATCAAGGTGCATCCCTAAGTATTTTACAGTGTCAGAGTATGGAATTTTATTTGAGTTGATCTCAACTTCTGGGGCTATGATTTTTCTATTAGTAAAGTTGATATGCACTGACTTTGTTTCATTTAGTTTCATTCTCCACATCTTGGTCCAATTGACAACCTTGTTAGTGGACGTCTGTAGATTGCGAGTTGCAGTTTCAGCGTCATCTCCAACAGAGAGGATGGCAGTATCATCTGCAAAAGTAGCTACAGTTGTGTTTTCCTGTTGTGGAAGATCTCGTGTGTACAGCAGGTAATGTACTGGGCCCAGGACACTGCCTTGCGGTACCCCTGCTTTTATAGGCTTCAAGACAGAGTACTGGTCACCCTGCTTTACCCTGAAGTGTCTGTTCGCTAGGTAGGATTTTAGGAGTAAGTAAAACTGTTTTGGGAGATCCCTGTGCAGTTTATACTCAAGTCCCTTGTGCCAGACCTTGTCAAATGCCTGGGCCACGTCCAGGAAGATACTGGCACATATTTTTTTACCTTCTAGAGCCTTTTCTATTATGTTAGTGATTCTATGAACTTGATCTAGCGTAGAGTGGCGTTGCCTGAAACCGAATTGGTGGTCTGGTATCAATTTTCTGTCTTCAATAATTGGTTTAAGCCGTTTGAGCAACAATTTTTCGAACAGTTTTGATAAGACAGGGAGGAGGGATATGGGTCGGTACCCCGTCTTCTCATTTGGTGATTTTCCTGGTTTGGAGATCATTATGACTTCCGCTACTTTCCACTGGGAAGGTACATGTCGTAACCTGAACGTGGCGTTGATGATATGAAGTAGTTTTGTTATAGCCTTTTCAGGGAGCTCTTTCACAATTCGACCGGTTATCAGGTCATAGCCTGGGGTCTTTTTAGGATTAATGTTGCCCTTAATTTCATCTTTGAGTTCTTTTAACGTAACGGGCCGAATATCAAGCTCATCCGTTTTTTCTATCAGTGTTGCGTTTTCTTCAGGTGTCTGCACTGGAAGAGGTTGAAAAGTTTCATAGAGATGATCTGCAAAAAGTTGAGCTTTCTCTCGGTTACTTCTGGCCCATGTCCCGTCATCCTTTTTGATTGGAGGAGAATGAACTTTAGGTCTATTTATATTTTTGGTTACCTTGTAGAGGGAGTATTCGGTGTCTTTCTCTGCAGTTAGGTTACTCAAAAAATGTTCAACTGATTGGTTATCTATTGATCTAATAAGATATTTAAGTTTGTTACCGAGTCTATTAAGAATAGTTTTGTTTTCAGGGGTTCTGTTATTCTTCCATTTCCTTCTGGCTTTACGTTTGGCGCACAGGAGATCCCTTACTTCTAACGGATATGATTTCGAATTAGTGTCATAGTTACAGTTTTGGTTTATTGGGGTACATAACCAGGCTGCTTGTTGTATGTTATTGATGAATAAGTCGAGTTCGTCTTCCAGTTGTTTAGGGGTTTTCAGAGGAACTTTAAGGTCGATCGATGTTTCCAATTGCTGCCGGAAACAGGACCAGCAAGTATTTCTATTGAATAAACTCGGAGAATTTTCACTAATGATTACTTTTTCACTGATTGTTATTATGACAGGCGAGTGGTCAGAGGGTAGGTCATCGCTGTCCTCTAGATTTATGTAACCACTTGAGATACCTTTGCTTATAAAGAAGTATATTAGGTCTGGGGTTTTGTTAGCATCCGTGGGCCAGTATGTAGGCCTTCCAGTTGAGAGGAAGTCGCACTTGAAAGAAGCTGCTGCTTCATACAACTCTTTACCTTTAGCCGTGGTTAATCGCGAACCCCAGAAGGTATTTTTGGCATTGTAGTCACCTCCTATTATAAAGTTGTTACCAAGCGATTTAAGAAGGACCGTATAATCATCTTTCTTTAAGTTAAACCTGGGGGGACAGTATATTGCGGCTATACTAAAGCTTTTATTATTGAGTTGTACCTTGACCGAAGTTACCTGCATTTTTTCCTCTTCGATTTTTGGTTCTTCATGGTGAGTGATGTTAGCTTTAATGAGAATTGCCGAACCTCCTCTAGCTTTATTACTTGGGTGTAACGTATGATAACACGTGTATCCTCTTATTTTGATGTATGACGTCCGAGTGAAATGGGTTTCAGAAATAAGTAAGATGTCTATCTTGTTGGAGTGGAGAAATAATTCGACTTCCTTAATGTGATTTAGCAATCCGTTCGCATTCCATGTTGCTATTCTTAAAGTCGGTCCCATTAAATCAGTCCATGGCTAGTAAGTCCTTTTTCTAGCTTAGTTATTCTTTCAAATAACTGTTTATTGGTATGTTTTTGTTCATCCAGTCTTTCCAGTATCTGTGCCAGCATTTTTTCTGTGTTCGACACATTAACCTCTTTTTTAGCAACGGTAGCATATGAAACCTTTGAAGTAGTTGCTCCTGTAATGGTTGAAGTAAGCGATTTCCGCCTATTAAAATTCCTCTCAACTGAAGCATCACGCTTGGTCTGTTCTTTCAGTTGGGGTTTAGTAATTTTGTTTCTCATTCTTTGTAGCTCCTTAGCTACCTCGCATCCTCAATAATTTGCTGGATGATTCCCTTTGCAGTTGACACATTTGGGGGAGTCCGCTTTGTTCAGGGTACATTCAGAAGTTTTATGCTTTCCAGCACATTTCACACAAGCAGATTCCTTCCCGCAGTAGGATTGGGTATGCATGTATGACTGGCAATTCTTACATTGGGGAATGAGTTTAGAAGTTTTTTTCACCGGCTCAATCTTCACAATTATGTTGAGAATGGCCTTAATACTATAGATTTTATTTACATCCTCATTTTTGTCGAAGGTCAACATAAAGAGAGGAAGAGGTTTATGAATGGTTACAATTTCACCACTGTCATTTTTCCTTTTCTCTTTCTTGAGAATGTTGGTAACATCCAGGATGGCAAGACCTTGCTCCTTAAGGTCTCCAATAATGTCAGTTTTCTCACATGTTTCATGTAATCCTCTAACCATGACCTTAATAGGTCTGTCTGCTTTGTCTTGATATGTGTACCACTGTTTTTTATCTGAACGTAGTTTGTCTGTAATCAGTTTCCAATTGGTTCTTGTATCTACGTTTATTTTCCAAACGTTATTATTGAGAGCAGTGACCTTGTATTGCTCTCTAGGGATATTCAGTAACATATCTTTGAGGGCTGCGTAGCTCTTTAGCCCTACAACATTTATGGGTGGTGGAGGAGGGTCCTTTTTAGGCTTAATCGTTTCTACCTTGGTTACCTTGGTTACGTCCTTGTCAGTCTTAGTCGTGTTGGTAGGCCATTCAACCTCCGGAGAACGCCGAGCCTTACGCTTCTTGCGGGCCCTTTTTAAGATCCAGTCAGTTTCTCTAGACAATTCGTCTTCGTCCGTACTGTAGGATGTAGGGACGTTGGGTTGAGTTAATTCCGATGTCCTTTGTTTTTCCTTTTGATTTTCATTTAATTTAACAATATGATCGTTAGCTTGACTGAGGTAATCGCATAAGTCAGTTATAATAGAGTACAGATGATTAAAAGCATCACTTACGTTGGGGTCAGCGAAGGCTCTTGTTGTTATGCGATGTTGCAATAACTCTTGCTTAGTTTGATCAACAATGTCCTGGAGCGTCGTCTGCTCGCCAGCGGCGTCCGCCTTGTCAGTCATCCCACTAAATAAACATTCCCAAACGCGAAGCGAAACATCAGTGTAATAAACCTTTATCGCGGGAGGTCGCTCCGATGTTATTCCAACGAGCTCTCGTACAAGACTGAGGTCCATAATGAAGAAGGCTGAAGGCAGAGGCATCCATCGAACACCCTGGGAACTTCAGCGAGAAAGCAAGGTGAAATGGCTATCGGACCTCTAGGCCCCTCTGGAGTAACAGAAACTAAGACGAGAAGAACTACAAAGATCATCTGTCTTCGGTTCAGAAGAACAGGTGCTCATTATTTTATGAATTTGCCTCGGACCATTTGAATTGTCAACTGGAAAATGTATTCAACATCTTAGAAGTCGAAAAAAACAATAATAAAACGGTGTGCCAAAGCCACAGGAAACGCCAGATGAATGGAGTTACTCCATGTCATATTCCAACGTCATAAGCTAAATACGTTAAATTAGACTCCGTGACTTCATTCTTACACAGTAATCTCAAAAGGTAGAAAAACTCACTAATACTTCATTCCAAACTTCTATGACGCTGTTACGTATACGGACGACATTAGATCTACACCATCTCATTGTTACCCTGAAGTCCTTATTGTCTCTCAGTGCAAGTATTGGGTAAAGAATCACTATTATTGATCTCTTATTTATGATCAATATTTATATCCAACTTAATTTTCACTACAAAAGCTCATAAAGTTTGGGTAAGTAGTAAACTTCTATCTCACTTTTTCCGGTATCGTATTCCTTCAAGCTAACATGGTTGGGAGAGGTCTTGAACAATGACCAGACAACTTGTAAACTTTTGAGATCTTATTGAGGACCTCTGATCATTGTGTTTGTAGAATATGAGAGGCACCACTCCAGAAGATACATACATTCAAAATAACTTTCTGGAACACCGTAAAATTAAACATATTTCCTATTTTTCTGGAACATTTGTGTTCTCCCACTACAGAATCATCCCATACAAACATACGCAAATTATTGAGCATATAAACCACACACATTGGTTCATTCAGAACCCTTTTTCGTAGATGTCCAATATATCCGATGAATAAATCATGGATATGACATTTTGTCAAATTACGATTCAAATATTGTTTTCAATAGGTGCAATGTCTTTATCAAATAAAGTTCAAGAAGCTGATAGCGTTTTCATTGTTTATATCGAGTTAATTGGACCCATATCACATTCACTTGGTCTTGAGCAAGCGCTCGCACTTGGCGTATTGAGCAAGTGCTCGCAGTTGGAGACGGGATGTTACAACCTTAGCAGGTACCTTTCTCTAACGCCCACTATGCCAATCCTACTTATTATGAATTCCCGACACTCGACCAACTGAAGAGATATCAATATTTTCATAACGTAGTGGGGATATCCTTCCGATTTTTTCTATATAAGGTATATTATTCGAGAGAAATAAGCGTAGTTCGGTCTTCCAATCATGCATCTCAGGGTGAGTGAACTAAAATAAGTTTTTACACTTACTAACGTTCATTGGATAAAGTATCGTTATAACGGCATCATGAACAAGAACAATATGAGTACTCTGTAGTACTACAGAACAGTGATGAACTCATGCCAACAACAACCTTTAGCTCATATCCTCGTTTAAGGCCGCCCAGGAAGTTCTATTTAGTATTACTTCAAGGCACAGACTTTTCCTCTTCCGATTCTTATTTCATCTATATCAACTTTCTCCGTTCCATTGTCTATTGGCATCCTTGCCGTTGCGCCCTGTTAAGGCAAATGTGCATACGGCACTCCAGGTATCCTTCTGTTCAATCATATTGCTGATAACCGTCTCGGGGGTAATATTCCCAAATTTATTAGTGAGATCATCCCGTATCTGCGCCCACGTTCGGCATACAAAGAATTGTTCTGCCGAATCTTCCTCTTCCTGTTTCGATGGTGCCCTAGCTAGAAATTATTAAACTTGATAGACAATCACAATGGACACCATCTCATATTGATTAGTAACAGTTAATACCTACTGTGTGAGATATTGATAGTTTCGCAACTTCTCCCCTGAAATGTAGAGTTAATAGACTCTTTTCATAACACCAACCGTAGATCTGAAAATCCGAATAGAAAATATTCAGTTTAAAAAGCATCTTACTACCTGTATGCAGAAGCACCCTCCTCAATTTGAACGGAAACTACACTTCTTCCCATTATTAAACCATTTGTTCTTTCAGATCACTCAACGTTAAAATCTACATACATTTTAATGGCGTATTTGAGAAAATTATACGTAACTTTGAATTTTGCTCCATTGCAGGTGACTTTATTTACATTCTGCTTGGTGGCTGCTGCAGCTTCTCACGGAACTAGTTACACCAAGTTATGTAAGTAGTACCTACTTATGAACCAACAGGATGCTAGAACATTTTTTATTAACCTAACGATTAACGCCTTTCATACGCGGAGGTAAACCAGTTTACTACTCAATCGAGTTGTGAAAAGACTTATATGTCTTTATTCGCAACATTGGGTAACAAATTATAGATTGGTATTCAACCTGTCCCACTTACACCTAATAGGGATGTGGACTGTCAACATTTGGTATGAGAACAAGCCATTATTTCTAAATATTTTTGGTTACAGCAGAACTAAACATGCTTTGTTTGATGTTTATTCTAGCTAAGCCGCATCAAAGTAAGTTCGACTATGAAATTGAGCATTCCAAACACGGATCATGGCATGGGTCTGCCCACCCTCATGGTTACGGCGGACTCGGTGACACCCATAGCAGACTGAGGAGATCAGCTCATGAGGCATGGAGCAAAACGTCATTTTGTGAGTAACTACAATCTAGCTAGCCATATCACGAAAAGGCTAACATGTTGTACGTATTCGAGCATATTCAAACAAATTAGTACAAATAGTTACCTTCAAGCTCACCACTAAATTATTAATATGTTTTTGAATAGGTGTTAAGTACGTATTAACAGAAGTTGAAAATACTTGAAGTATATATGCGCTCAATACCAAGCTTTTGTCTCAAAACCTTTTTACGTTCCCATTTTATTAACCTTTTGGGATTATAATTATAATATTATTATGTGTAAACGATCTACAAGAACCTCTTCTACCTATTGTCTTCATCGAATCATTTTTTAATTCACAATGTGTATAATCTCTGTGTTTCAGCTAAACCCCATGAAGGAAAATTTGAGTATGATATCGAGCACTCCAAACATGGCTCCTGGCACGGATCGGCCCACCCTGATGGCTATGGAGGCCTGGGAGACGGGACTGGTAGCTACAGATTAGGTGGTCACAGCAAAGTCATCGGAGCTCTTCCCCAAGGAGGAGGTTACGACGGATCGTGGGGCAGATCCAAGAGGTCGGCTGATGGCGGATGGAGCAAGACTAGCTTTTGTGAGTATTATCTACTTTTCGAATCTAATGAACTTTTTAGTAACTTTCTTTTCTAGCAAAATACTTGATAACTACTGATTATATATATACCCAATTTATAATATATCGTTCGTTCTCTTCTCAACTCTTTAGCAAAACCCCATGAAGGGAAATTTGAATATGACATTGAACACTCCAAACATGGCTCCTGGCATGGATCTGCCCACCCTGATGGATATGGTGGTCTTGGAGATGGAACTGGTAGCTACAGGTTGGGTGGTCACAGCAAAGTCATCGGAGCTCTTCCCCAAGGTGGTGGTTACGACGGATCGTGGGGACGATCTAAGAGATCTGCCGCTCATGGAGGCTGGAGCAAAACCTCCGTGTGTGAGTATGATATGAGACATTTTTCGTTATATTGAAAGAATGGTAACTTTGTCAGGTATTTTATCATCGCCAAAGTGTCTCTTTTCCTATTTACAATTATAATGCTACTATTATCCAAGAGTTTCAGCTCAATAGGTTAAGTATTTTATCTTAGGTCAAAGTATTAGTAGATACATATCTGAAATTACTCGTTTACCCAAGCAATTACTAATGAAACAACTGAAATTCCACTAAATTAGTACATATGTATAGTGAAGTTAATGTGTGTAATATCTAAAAGACATGCAAAAGGTCTTCGGGTGATCTGCAAACGACAGCAATTTTGATGCAATGAGGAACGTGGGGTCAGAAAGTGTAAGAAGAAATAAATACGTTCTTCATATTTATAATATTCCTACAATCGTTCTTGCAATTTTCTTTATTTACCTCTTCAAGGTTACTAGTACCTGGTTCTTCTGAATGATAAAGTCCGTACGACAATAAGAAAATTCTATTTTAAGCCGAATGATGTAGGCCGATATTGCTGGGGAACGTGTGTATGAGTCAATGATAATACCAATAATTGCTTATTCAAATCACAACAAAACTAAAGCCTGCGCATGCGCAGACGAGTATCACCACTGCATGCAGTTACATCGGTACATGTATGTGTGCTTGTAACTTTCACTGATACCGAACATTATTTTTTTACACCATCTTCCGACGACCTGGTTACAACATAACTACCTCGTTTCTAGGCAGTAGCCCAAATTTCTTTATTGGTTGATGCGATACAGTTTTTGTGACGCAACATTATTTTGTTACGGACCAATTTGATTGACCCCAAGTCATGAGTCATACACCTATGTCATAAATGAACTGCCAAATCGTTTGATAGACTGAATAAAAGCTAATTATCAGTAATACGTACTTATTCCGTACTTATAATACGTACTTATTACTACAGTAATATGTACTTATTCCGTTTGCAGCTCGCCCTCACTCCGACAAATACAGCTACGACATTGAACACAAGTACCATGGCAGCTGGCACGGATCATCCCATCCTCACGGTTACGGCGGTCTGTGACATCTCATAAACGGCTCTGAATGAAATATTTCAACTGATTCGATCAGTCCATAATGTAAATAAAACCATTAATTTTATACAGAAGATCCGTTTTATTATTATCACAATTTTCGCTTTTAAAGAGTTTTCATCAACTTTTAGGATTTTTAATGACTTATGGTGTAGATTGAAGCTCCAATAATAATTTTATATGAACTAACGTATATACTAGGCAATTCCTGATTGTGGTGATTCGTACCGTCACTGAGAGAGAAAAATGAACTGTACTTTATTAAGATATAGTTGATAGTCCCATTGAGAGGCTTAGGTATGACTTAGTTTTTGCTACCAATTATTTTCTATCTTCGCTACCTACTCTTATTGTAGAACTCTTGAGCTTTTTGTATGTCCGGAGGAAGAAGAGAAGAACCCTAGTTCATGAGCACTTTATTCCTAGGGCCACAAAAGGCTGGGTCAGAATCGTAAGGTGCGACAGTTCCAACTACTTACCCATTGTTATTGTGTGTGCAATCTGAACCACCAATCGGTATGAAGTCATGCACGATGAATTTGAGCAACCCAGATGCCACTTATTTAACTACTATGAACTAGGAGAACCGGGGATGTAACTGAAAGAACAACTGTGGCAATCTCAAGAGCTACCGAGAATCGGATATAATTCAGGTCTTAATTCTGCAAATAGAAAAGTTTACTACGTGATTATCCACTTGAGCTTCAATGAGCATTATGCAGTCTTCGTCACTTTTTATTGAATCGGTACCTAGGTACCATGAGAGTATCTGAGGTTTGGTTCTGAGTTTTTTTAGTTTGGATCAGCAGGTTCTCTTCATCTCTTCAGAGACATCGTGGGAGATTTGGAGAGTCTGCTAATTTGGGTGAGACCTTCCAGGGAAAAATATGAATTCTTAACAGACAAACCAACCTAACAACAAGGAGGTCGTTTGAAAATAAATTAAAATTATGCCGGCCAGGCTTCCAGGCTTTCAGGCGTGGTTGCTGTTTCCGATTATAACTATGGTACCATATAAGTAGTGGTCTCTCTTTCGGGGAAGTAATATATTTTTCATCACAATTTGTCATCGCCCTTGTATTTTAAACATTACATAATAACACGTTTTTTACTGCAGAAAACTCCCTTTTTGGTTACACTCCGAATGTTCCTCATTGTACAAAAGATGCTCAGCAGGCATCTCAGAATCAGGGACAGTAGGGTCGTCACCTTACATGAAATTAGGTTTTGGTAGAGGAATCATGAGTTCGATGAGTCCTAGAAATGAGAATTGTCTTTTCATATCAAAACGTATTGAGGGACACTAATTTTGTGTTAGTAAATCAATGAAATTTTAAGGGGCGTTAAAAAAAATTTCTTGGTCGATTAAGAAGAGTCATTATTCAAAATAATAAATCAAAATTCATTCCTAGATGTCTACTTAGATTTTTCTAGATCTGTTTTATATACATCCTTTCAAGAACATGCCTATTTTTCTATCTCCTGTGACGGAAGACCTGGTGGCTTATATTATTGGATAGGACTGGATACTAATTATACTCGTATGTTGGTGGTTCGCCTAATTTCCCAAAACCTCAATTGATCCATCAATAAACTTTCAACCACGATGTAAAAGGCCCGTAACATACTATGTCCAGCTGGCAGTGTACTTAAACATTCGAATCAGGATGGATAGGTCAGAATGTCGTCTTCACGTCTACGATGGAAATACAAACGCTGCAATTTATTACGTACGGGTTTATGTATTAAATAGCCCTTCTCCTCAGATCACTAGTACATCATTTTTAAACCCAGTCAAAGGAACATTATTGATATTATTCTATAGACAAAAGCACCTAACGATTAGAAATTAATTAAATAAAATACCTAAACTTTACTATGCCCTCTGTAAGTAACCAGAGCTGATATTTAACTCCAAAGATACATCAGAATCTTAGTATAACAATACTCACCAAATGACGATGAATGAGATAAAGTAAAACACTGACCTATGCTTCCCTGTCCGGCGTTAGTTTCAACAAATGTTATAATAAAATCGATTTCTTGAAAAGAGAATTCCATCGAAGTTATATCACTGATTTGATCATCGTAGTTTGAGAAGAGTTTTACTATACTGACACCAGTTCTCATTCACACACGTGTTGAAGTTCTTTATTCCAGCCAAAAGTCTTAAAGAGAACGAACGGATGAACGTATAGCAATCCGGGTGGTATCATACTTTTAGAACAGATTTATGGATTTCACAACGTTTATATGAGCTCATTATTTGGTCTTTTATAGTTTAGTTTACCTACCCATTTGATAAGGTGAATAATAGTTAAAAGAGATGGAGCAGTGTGGGATAACATTCCAACTATTTTCTAGATTGCCTGAATAACTTGCGTTCGTAAGGAACGTAGCCGAAAGATGGTTCTGGATATATGTGAACTAAGCATTTTTCTGATCGCACTCACACACGAATGTTTCGCTCCAGCCACCATGAGCAGCAGATCTCTTAGAACGTGCCCAGTACCAATCGCCCTCCTAACCTTGCTCTTGGAGAACAGCGCCGATGACTTTACTGTAACCACCCAATCTGTAGCTGCCAGTTCCTCCCCCAAGAACGTCATGTCCATCAGGGTGGCCATATCCGTGCCAGAAGCCATGTTTTGAGTGCTCGATGTCATACTCAGATTTCCCTTCTTGGAGTTTAGCTGAAGGAATAAGAAGAGAACGAACGTTGTATTATATAATGGGTACAGAAGCCAAAAACTGTACTAGCAGCTGTTGCGTATTTCGCTTGAATGTGAACATAAGGAAAGGATCAATGAAATCTAGAAATATATATTAGGTACTTACAAAGTACTTAGTCTTGCTCCATTCACCATCAGCTGATCTCTTGGATCTGCCCCATGAACCGTCGTAACCTCCTCCTTAGGGAAGAGCACCAATCACTTTGCTATGACCATCTAATCTGTAACTACCAGTTCCGTCCCCAAGACCTCCATATCCATCCGGGTGGGCGGATCCATGCCAGGAGCCATGTTTTGAGTGCTCAATGTCATAATCAAATTTTCCTTGATCTGGCCACGCTGATGGAATAAGAAGAGAACGAACGTTGTACATACATAAACCGGATACTGTCAAGGACTGTACTAGTAGCTGTTGCGTATTTTGCTAAATGGAAATTTTGGAAAATGGTCAATAGATTCTAGATATAAATAGTAGGTACTTACAAAGGCTAGTCTTGCTCCATCCACCATCAGCAGATCTCTTGGCTTTTCCCCATGAACCGTCGTGACCTCCTCCTTGGGGAAGAGCACCAATGACTTTGGTGTGACCACCTAATCTGTAACTTTCAGTTCCGCCCCAAGATTTCCATATCCATCCGGGTGGGAAGATCCATCCCAGGAGCCATGTTTTGAGTGCTCCATGATATATTCGAATTTTCCTTCATGAGGTTTCGCTGATGGAATCAGAAGAGAACGAAATTTGTATTATATACTGGGTATTGCAACAAAAAAACAGTAGTAGTAACTGTCACGAATTTTACTTGAATAGAAAATTCACAACATTGAACCCAGAATTATGGTTTAATGAGATATTGGTGGAAACAGGTCATTGTTCTGAATAAAATCAGTTACACATAACTTGTTTACTAGTCCATGGAAGGTTTTGCCAATAAATGAAACCTACATGATTAACTCATTTCGACTCCCAACTTTTTCAACTCCTCGTGTAAGATATTCATGGTTAGGTTAGTGAAATGAAGATGACGTCTAGCAGGAGTCAGTGACACATATTAGTCTGTACTTACATAACTTGGTGTAACTAGATCCATGGGAAGCTGCTGCTGTCACTAAGCATATTCCAAAAAACGTCACCTGAAATGTTATTAGTTATCACAACTACGTTATAAATAGTTCAATTTCCAAATGGGTACATTAATGAATTAACGGAATATGAGACATATATTGTCATGAAAACTTTGAATGGATCATTTATATTGAGAGGAATGCACGAAATCTAATCTGAAAAAATAAAATAAAATTCCGGAAAGCAGGACGTTAAATAATTTTATTTTAGGAGGCATAAATTAATATCCCCCCACCTCTTCATCGGAATAATAATTTTAATACAATCAGGATTGTCCCACGGGGAAAATGTTACATGTACCGAATATTTAACTCGGATCATGAAATTCAATATTATTTAACAGTTTGATATCAACACAAGGTAGGTATTTGTCAAGTATGTTGTAAAAAAAATTCAGCCGATCCAACGTTAACGTTTAATACCAATTGATTTTCTTTCAGAGTCTACCTCTCTGTCGTTTGTCCGCAAATCTTTGTAACAAGCTTTTTTTTTCAGTTTTCATCCGATTTTGGTGGAATTTTCAGGGGATGTGTGGCTTAGGTGATGAATAGTCTCCTTTCAGTTTCATTGTTTCCGAATCAATACTTCCTTCAGCGAATACGCAAACGTAGATTCTACAAAACAATATTTCCTCACGCCCTAGCGGTCCAATCTCATTCAAATATGATCATTTCAGATGAATTTCAAGATGATTGTCTCATCAGTAACTGCTGCGCTTGCCCAAAGGAGAAATCCTAGTAACAAGATTAATTTCTACAATTATCCTCCGATATTGAAGAAATTTTCAGGGAATGTTCAGGTTAGGCTGGTGATGGTACCCTTTCAGTTTCATTGTTCCCAAATCAATTGTGAATGTGATTTGGGTCCACTTAGTACCTACTCAACTTTTTAAAGAGAATGGACTTCACAATTTCGTATAAGTACCTACCTCCTGTATTCAAATGCCACATCAAACGTACTTTTCACTTCACAGTTTCCTATAAGAAATGTTTTGACTATAAAAATTTGGAGCGGTGCTTCGCACTTTTGCGGGGATGTATGCAACTTGGATGGGTACAATTTATCGTCCTTTGCCCCACACAAAATATCCTGTTACCTCTGTGAGGCAGCGGGCCTAATTGGATTTCTGTCAAACCGTGAAAATGCCTGGGTTTTCGATATTTTAGGATTTCCAAGGCTTATCAAATGCGCAGTTCAGGCGATTCAAACACAATTCCATTCCTTTTTACACCATTATTGATTCGTGTTTTATATTTCTTTGTCTCGTAACACGTTCTCTTTTTATTCGATTCCCATTTTTCACAGAACTTCCCCTGATTTATATCAGTTTGAAAATATTCGATTTTATTATCAGCCAAATTTCAAGTTTTAGAAATTTGATTAAAATCATCGAGTTATTTCGGAAGAATTCTGCAAAAAATCATAAGTTTCCTGTTCGAGAGCAATAGGAATAGCTTCCAATTCCTTTTGCATTCATATAATGGTATTTGGAAAAGTAAAACTAAACTTCCATAAAATCGTTTTTAATATACAGGGTGTCCCAAAAGTAACCCCTCCCCTCCTCCCTCTTTTTCCATCCATTTCGCAACGTTAGAATAAATTCCATTGGAACTA
This sequence comes from Adelphocoris suturalis, assembly GCA_030762985.1. Classification (NCBI taxonomy): domain Eukaryota; kingdom Metazoa; phylum Arthropoda; class Insecta; order Hemiptera; family Miridae; genus Adelphocoris; species Adelphocoris suturalis. The sequence continues at coordinate 27,223,389 of CM061044.1, read as the reverse complement.
TATCACCTGATAATTCCATTTGCATTTTATCAGCTAATATTTACAAGGCAATTTCTATGTCTTCCGACCCCACTCCCTGGTGATCATTGATGGAATTTAGAGATTGATTGACTAATCAATAGATTCGCTAGCAGTGCATGATTTCTCTATGGTTTTGCGCTTAGAAATCCAAAGGTATTTTTCCGAAGTTCCCTTAGGTATAGCGAACCGTGCAACGTACAGTGTTGCGGATGGTTTTAATCGATTCTTTGGTATTATATTCATCATTGACAAGCAAAAAATCATTTCCGGTACTTGCGAAGTTTTCGAGATCTTGATTTTTAAATGTTTAGCCCTTTAATGCTACCCTGTTTTTGTCTTACACAAACAAATTTGGGTGGAGGGGGGGTTAACAATTTTTTTCTTTGTCAATTACAAAAGTTCATTATTGAAAATACTAAACCAAAATTAGGCATATTTTCAAATCAATAGGTAGGTATGCACTGTATGCAACCCTTTTAGATGGTGGGAAAATGACTTTGTCATAAATCGTTTCGTTTCTCAACTTCACTAAAAACCGTAAATCGTGGGTCACTGGTGCTGTAATGGTGTGAACCTATTTGCGATGCGCGAACCTCTGAGATTCGAAGATAAATATACTATAGACCAGTAATCAGCTTAGAATGGCTATCTATCACAGAAATAGTAAGCCGTTGTGTAATAATCTGCAATATGTTTTGTTCTAATTTTATAAACAATGGTACAGTAAGTACAATGATCCAATCGTTTGGAGGAAACAATCGGACGGCGTGCCGGTGCTGGCCTGGAGGACGGTGTCGGACTTTGGTTTATTGATTGCAGTAATGTATTTTTGAAAAATTCGTCCGTCCATCGTACAGCAATATGAATGCCATCTATACTTATAATATGAATGCTTCAAGTCTATTATCATAAATAACTTGATTATAGGAAGAGAATAACTAATCGGGATAAAACATTCCGTAAAACATCCTCTGTTGAGATCGAGATGGTTTTCTCATGAGTTGATTAAACCTCAATCACATTCTCTTAGTTAGCGACGGGATATTGCAAACTGACCACGTACTTTCCCTCTCGAACCTGCTAAACCAACCGAACCTAATAAAAATTCCCGTATGTCGCCCAAATAACGCGGAATCAAGGACTTTTAACCAAGCAGTGGGGACACCCTGTCTATTGTTCTATATAAGGTACATTTTCCTCGACAGATAGTATTCGGTCTTCCAATCATGCATCTCAAGGTAAGTGAACTCACACGAGATTCTTCAACAATATGCCGCGAGTGAAAATATTTTATTATAAAAGAGTTGCACTTCAGAATCCTAGATTTTCCCAAGTATTCGTTTAATCAAAATAAAACTAATAAAACTATTACTCATAGATTTACATTCAATGTCAACCCGGCCAGAAATCAACGCTGAAAAATTCACAACTTTATAATCAATGAGCGTTACAATGGGGTAGAAAACTGTATTCTATATTGTTAAATATAAGAAAAATAACTTGTATTACAGAAATCACATGATTGAAAAAATCATTCTCATAAAATAATCAATACGATAAAGTTATATACCAACGAAATGTCCAACTCCAAGTTATAAATACCAAGGTTTGACATAGTACTTGAAAGCAAAGAGCTTCATTAGATTTAAAATTACACAAAATCAAAAATTCAATTTACTCACTTACTGATCTACCTATATTGCTATGCTAAGCCCAGTATTCAGTAAAGGTAGCGTTTTACTCCAAAATTTCAATCATGATTTCAATAGTTTTAGCATGGAACATGCTTTAGCCATCACCTAACTAGCCGAAAGTGTCACGTTTTTATGACACGAAAAACTGTCGCACCAATTTTCTTATGAGTTTCACATACAACCAAGCAAAGTAAGGAAATGGAACTTCCGCAGTGTTAATCGCACAGAAATCGTTCACCATTCTTTGGAAAGCTGTCATTTTACTTAAGATTATTAAGATAATCATGTCGTAGTTTTATATTTATTTACAAGATATTAATCCAATAATGCAATGTTATAAATTGGGTTAGTAAACAATATTACTGTGCCGCTTGTTTTTGACATTTCATGTCTTTGCTATGGCACACAACCAAATTTTCGTTATGTCACGTTACGTTACGTAACGAAATATGCTCAATTTCTGATGATTTCCGCTTACAACCGAGTCGTTGCTAGGGAAATGGTACTTCGTCGTTTTTCATCCCACAAAATTTGTAGACCATTCGTTCGAAAGCTCTCGATTTATCCAACCATATCATGTTAACTACTGCGAAGTGCGTGGCCAACAAGCTGAGTTATGAGCATGGTTATATGAATAATTGTTTACACACAGGTGATCATTCTCAATAATTGATATTGTAAACATGATTGCAACCGCTTGTTAATTTCTGATGATTTCATAGAGCCGGTGTTTCGATGATTTGATTCATAGCAGGTGATCCGAATATTGCGAGAACGGTTTGATTTGTGAAGCGGTGGTTAAATCATTTTAATAGGTAATTTCTATACTTTACACTCTAGGAAGCTGTAATTTCGTATGTAGCCTCTTTATTACATTTACTTGACGATGCCCTGGGTCCGGATCAGGTGAGTGCCTCTTATACGAGTCTGCAACACATACGAGTCTACAACTAAAGACATGAAATGTCCCAATGTGTTGCAGACTCGTATGCAAGCGATTCTTTTGTTCCTTTTTTCTATTGATTTTTACGTACAACCAATGCGTTACTAGCGAAATGTAACTCCCTTAGTTTTTATCATTTAATAATGATTAACAAGACGTTTTCATTTGTTTTGGTCACGCCACGAGCGTCACGTCACGGTGGGGTTTTCTATTGATTTCAAAGGTAAGTAGGTATATAGATTTATTATGTGTAAAGAAATGTCAAGAAGTTGATTCGGTTGTTAATGTTTGTAATTTGCTTTCTCTGTTTTCACTCGGTGAACCATACCTGGATTGCTGTTCCATCTTCAGTTCCCAGGCTCTTTAGCTTTTAGAGAGTACCTTTGAGTCTCAATCCAACCGCTCTTAAAATGGCAAATTATTTAAACCCTCAACCATGCTACTATGAGTGAATAGGGCTTGCTCCATTTTTTGGGTAATACTATGGCTGTTTACTTGAGACATTTTTCAAATTCTCTGCGGAGGGAGCCATTGCAGGAGCAGAAGAGAGGCGTGAATGATCCTCTAAGGTCTTCTGCCATATTTTGCGTACTTGCTAGAAGCTGCATTCTGGGCAATCATAGACCAATCAACGTGAGTATAGAAGGTGGCATCGGCGTTTACCAAACGGTTATCAAAAAACACTTGCCTTTTCCTATGCCACACCCCCTCCACCTTTAGGTCTGCCAATAGGCCCAAACTTCCATCATCGCTTTCATGAAGTATGGGCTCTATTGACACACCACCCTATGCCATGTTACAAATTATGGCAAAGGTGTCTCTGACATCGTCATGGCCTCGTTTTGTCACTTGGTTGAGGTGGTAATCTTGGTTATAGTTGTGCCACTTGGTGGCAGGCTAATTAGTTTGGCAACATCAAAAGAAAACTATATTAAAAGCACTCATTTTACTGAAGATTAGTAACTTAACATTGCACCATTGTACTTCAACGGAAGCTGAGTTATGCGTATTATAGTCCATTGATAGGAAAATGCGACCCCGAATTAGCGGGAGGAACAAAAATGCAACCCCGAATTAGCGGGAGAAACAAAAATGCAACCCGGAATTAGCGGGGGAAAAGCATGTTCCATGTTTTCGCATTTTAGCCGCGGACTCAAAGCGGAAAGCAACTGGGGGGTCAAAGGGGGCGAAGCCCCTTACAAGGACCGAAGGGCCGAATTGATTTTCTATTTTTTCCCCCCAAGTTGGACTGTACGTTGATTTTTTTTTTCTTTTTTTTTTGTACAGGAATATATATATATATATATTTATTTATTTATTTATTTATTTATTCATTTATTTATTTATTTATTTATGTGTGTGTGTGTCTGCGAGTGTGTGTTTAGAACAATTCAAAGATTCCATGTCACTAATTATTTATTATATTGCAGGTGGCATTATTTACACTATGCTTAGTGGCTGCAGCAGTTTCTCATGGAACTAGTTACACCAAGTTATGTATGTACCAAACGAAACTTTAACTTCAGTAACATGACTATACAAAAAAAATGCATGTTCCCACTTATTTCCATTAATAAGTAATCATACACGTTGTATTGTTCACAAACTAGAATTCTAGTAGTGTCTGATACTAGTTTTTAGGATATTCCTCTGACTCTATGTCTTATAGGCAAGGCTTCGTTAATAAGAGGGACGCCTATTGGAATTGATCCAGGGGGGTAGGGGACAACCCAAGCATGAGAAAAAAAACCGCATACAAATCCATTTCAGACCATTCTAAGCTGTGAAAAAACCATAGGTGTATGTTTGTGTGTGTGACACAAATCTTGTCGACGGTGCCAAGACCACAATTTTCAACCAATTTTCGAGATTCTTTCTTTTTTCGATCCCAATTTTAGTCTGGTTGTGCATTAAACCCCAGAAATTTTGAATTTTAAGATGGAAGAGGAGGAATGGAGGGGTAAAGTCGAAAAAACGTGATTTTTTTTTCGAAAAATTTTGTCGACGCTACCTAGGTTACAATTCTCAAACGATTTTCGTGATTCTCATTTATTACATTTCAATGCAACAAATCTAGGAAATTTCGGAATTGCAGTCGAGGAGGGAGGTGGAAAGGGATAATTACCGATTTTGTCAAGCGCATCCCAAGCTACAAATTTCTACTGATTTTCGTGATTCTTATTTATTTCCATTATGAATTCGATATAGTTTTTGAAAATTTGTCAGGATTTTCAAATTTCATCAAGAGAGGGGGTGAATGGAGGGGGTAATATTGATAAACCATGATGTTTTCACTATTCTCGTCCGATTTTCGTGATTCTTTTTTTGTTCAACTTTGAATTAGGTCTAGTTATGTAAAATGTAACAGGAGTTTCAAATTTCATGATGGAAGGGGGTGAGCAGAGGGGTTAATAATGATAAATTATGTTGCTTTAACTATTCTCGTCCGATTTTCATGATTCTTTTTTGTTCAACTTTGAATTTAGCCTAGTTTCGGAATATGTAACAGGAGTTTTAAATTTCGTGATGGAAGGGGATGAATTTCGTGACTGTTCTTATTGTTTGTTGGATCCAAATTTTATTCCAGATATGCAACCTCGAAAATTTCAAAATTAACAGTCAGTAAAGGGGTGAAATGGTGTGAGCGGTACGGGGGGGGGGGGGGGGAGAGAGAGAGAGAGAGAGAGAGAGAGAGAGAGAGAGAGAGAGAGAGAGAGAGAGAGAGAGAGAGAGAGAGAGAGAGAGAGAGAGAGAGATATTCCGAGAAATCATGATATTTATGTTTTTTTTTCTCTCATTTTAATTCTCAACAATTTATAAATATACAATCCATTCATAGAGATGTCCCTGTAATGCATGCATTACTTACCAATATGTTTCTTCTATCCCGTGCAAAATTACATTGTAGACTGTTTATTCTAGCCAAACCTCATCAAAGTGTGTTTGACTATGAAATTCAACATTCCAAACACGGATCATGGCATGGCGAAGCCCACCCTCATGGTTACGGCGGACTTGGTGATACCCATAGCAGACTGAGGAGATCAGCTCATGAGGGATGGAGCAAAACTTCATTCTGTGAGTTACTTCTTACAATATGGTACAGTCAAACAAACGATGTTGAGATCTAGTGAACATGATGCGTGTACTTGGGCATACTTGAAAAAATTATTGATACCTATGTAGTGGCACTGCAATGTGGACAACCATATGTCTGTACCTCAGAGGTCGATTATCGTAAGTGACATTTTGGCGATTTTACAGGAGAGCCAAAAGAAGTTGTGGGCACACCTATTTTGATCCCTATGGCCCATTCTGATGACTTTATCATGCTCAAATTAATTAATTTGAGCATGATAAAGTCATCAGAATGGGCCATAGGGATCAAAATAGGTGTGCCCACAACTTCTTTTGGCTCTCCTGTAAAATCGCCAAAATGTCACTTACGATAATCGACCTCTGAGGTACAGATGTGTGGTCGGTACCCAGCAACAGAAATTCGGGGCTCGTATTTTCATTTTTCGTTAGATGTTTTTTGACGAGACGTTCTCGAACAATCAAGTCGATAAAACTTATATGTGTAAAATCTCATAGCGGCTGGAGCGCTAGGAATGCCACGCGGTGGGTAGTCGAACTAACGAGCAAGTAGGGGTCTAGAGTCTCGTGACTCGACTGATTTTTCGGGAATGTCTCATCGTTTTCCTTCCTCACTACCGAAGGTAGGGAAGCTAAGTGATCGTGATTGATGTTGAAAAAAGTTTTGTCCTCCAAAATCAAAATTTCCACTTGCTTTTTGCGTTTCAGAGCTTGCTGATCAATTTTGGTTCCGTGTCTGTCTGTCTGTGGTAAATCCCTGTCACGCCCGAAACTATACCGAGTTTCAGTCCGATTCTGATGAACTTTTCAAGGATTGTGCGAATTAGCTCCTAGACGGTCCCCTATAATTTTCAATACCATCGAATCAACACTAGTCTGTGCGTAGGCGCAAACGTGAATTTCTTATAACGTCGATTTCTCATCATCTATTGGTCCGATTTCGTTCAAAATCGGCAGGTAATTTGGAATAATATGCTCTAAAGAAATGCCCTATAAATTATATCGCGATTGGTAGAGTAATAACTATTGAGCATGCGCGAAACTAATATCGATTGGCGCAGGCAAAACTCCGAATCTAATGGAACGATTTTGATGGAATTTTCAGAGATTGTGCGATATAGCCTCTGGACTGCCTATAACTTTCATTGCCGTCGAATAAATGGTAGTCTGCGCGCATGCGCAAACGTTAATTTATTATAACGTCGATTTCTTATTATCCATTGGTCCGAATTCGTTCAAACTCGGGGATTAGATGGGTATATGTTTCAGGAAAATTCCTTGTGGATTTGCTATTAGTGTAGTGATAGCTACAGTGCATGCACAAAATTAAAATTAATCGACACAGACAAATGGGCCGATTTTCATGAAATTTTCAAGGGTTGTGCGATTTATCTCCTAGACGTTCCCCTATAAATTTCATTGTCGTTGGATTAGTAGTAGTCTGTGCCTGAAGTAATGTGTTAAACAGTTCCAGGCTGAGTTCCAACGTGGGAAAAGGAAGGTGAGGTTTTAGTGGGTTTGAATCCCACATAACCCGGAGTGCGGTCCCTCTTGGGTATCTTACGAGATCCGATTACCACCTTAGGATCTTAAAGATTTCCTCACCTGCCTACGTAATGAAAAAAAAAAAAATATATATATATATATATATATATATATATATATATATATATATATATATATATATAGTAGTCTATGCTCATGCGCAAACATTAATTTCTTATAACATCGACATGTACTTTGTTCTTCAACTAATTCTATACGTCTATGTTACAATATGTGAGGAAGGTCTGCCCACCCAACGTGGCAGAAGTTTTTTGTATTTGGGTTCATATTAAAAATATAGGCTCTTGCCAACTTCGTAATTCCTTACAACCTAAGTAAGGAACCTTACTACCTTTCATGCCCCGAAAAGCTAGTGGAAATTTTGATTTTGGAGGACTAAAATGTTTTCGACGTTTCGCAGAAAGCAAAGCTTCCCTACCTTCGATAGTGAGAAGGCAAAAGTGTTAAACTAGGTATCTTTCAGATTGTCTCCAAACGAATTGCAATTAAGACGTTTTTCTAACAAAATTATTTTAATTTTATTTTTTTTATTCATTTATTTTAATTTTTGGAGGCATTGCGATTTATTCATTTTCTTAGCAATTTCGCTAAAACGAACAACCTATACTAACATCGAATTAATTCTTCAGCAAAACCACATGAAGGAAAATTCGAGTATGACATCGAGCACTCCAAACATGGCTCCTGGCATGGATCTGCCCATCCTGATGGATATGGCGGTCTAGGAGACGGAACTGGTAGCTACAGATTAGGAGGTCACAGCAAAGTCATCGGAGCTCTTCCCCAAGGAGGAGGCTACGACGGATCGTGGAGCAGATCCAAGAGATCAGCTGATGGTGGATGGAGCAAGACCAGTTTTTGTGAGTATAGTGTAGTTCTGGAACCTATGAATCATTTTTGGAACATTCAATTTAAGCGAAACACATGGCTGAGCTCCTAATATAATTTAAAGTAATCGTTGTTTCTCATCTTAATTCTTCAGCGAAACCACATGAAGGAAAATTCGAGTATGACATCGAGCACTCTAAACATGGCTCCTGGCATGGATCTGCTCACCCTGATGGATATGGCGGTCTGGGAGACGGAACTGGTAGCTACAGATTAGGTGGTCACAGCAAAGTCATCGGAGCTCTTCCCCAAGGAGGCGGTTACGACGGATCATGGGGGCGATCTAAGAGATCAGCTACTCATGGTGGATGGAGCCAGACTTCTGTATATAAGTACGGTAGGAAATCACTTGGGTCTTTTGTTTCTGAATCTGTGATTTCCGCTTGTAATCAATGACCCTACGGTAGTCTGACACCTTTGAGCTATTCTCGTCATGTCAACTCTGCCGATTTCTTTGCCATCTCTTATAGGTTCAAAAACTTAACTTTTATTCGGATTGTTACTCTCCAACAGCACTGTATTAGACCTCTTTCTTATTACAGATATTGGTACTATATTCGAATACCAGTAAAAATGAAAACTAAATGTCTATTTCTTCCTTCCATAATCTCATTCTCCTGTTATCAGGTTTTTATCTAAGCAATATTTTGTCGTTCTCCCCTCTTGGCTTCTTTCAGGTTGATAGTAACTTCTTCCTCTACAAAAAAGAGCAAACAAATAACAGCTAAATTTTTATGGGATTCATACCATCAAAATTCCATAGAATTCCTTATTATACTTATAAAGTCCTGTGGAATTGGCCGATTTCACGGAGCGTCTTCCATAATCAATACTAATGATAGTTGTACTCTATATTTTGCCATCACTATTATTGATTAATCGCACCTTGATCAACAATCAATATCGACGATTGGATCTACATTAGTTATTCATCACATAATAATGAATACTTATAATTTTTCCCCATTCGCAGCTCGCCCACACTCCGACAAATACAGCTATGACATCGAACACAAGCACCATGGCAGTTGGCACGGTTCATCTCATCCTCACGGCTACGGCGGGCTGTAATTGTATGAAAACACTCTGAATAATGTAAAATATAAGATACAATATACCGGACTGGAATGTAAATAAAACGTTTATAGAAAATGGTTTATTACTCTTAAAGTTAGTACCACCCTATTCGAAATGAGCGTTGACTCTCAACTGTGTCATTAAAACAATGAGCGTTACCCATGAGTGCGAAAAAGGTATTTTAACTATTTTTAAATGGAAGAGGATTCCATTCTAAGAAATTTGATTCCGCACTCTCCCACGTTGAGTAGTTTTCTTTCTATGGTTTTTCAAAGTTTCGCACACTGGTAAGGTCAAACCACCGCTTCAACCTGAGGAAGACCCCCCTGCCACCCAGTGTGACTTCACCAGCTAGATATAGCTAGAGAATCTCATAGAGTTCTTCAAACAACGACTACAATACATATATCCAAATAATGAGAATATTGAGAACAGGAGTTATACTATCGGTCCATCAAATTGAGTTCTCCATTTGATTTGCATTGTAAAATTATGTTCCTAGAGTTTACTCAACTACAAGAAACCACCATGCTGTTGGGTGAAGATACTAACAAACCCCGGACATATCTCTGTCATGACCTACTTGATAAAGGCTTCTATTACTACATTCAGGAGTAAAGCTCTACTACAAACTAGCCCTTAAGGGTTGGAATAAAAATAGAAAGTTTAATAGATGCAAAAAAGTTTTTCTTTTGCTGTATCCTTAATGATTTTTATGAAACAGACATTGTTACTGTTCATGCAGGAATAAAAACACTGGACGGGACATGAAAATGGAAGTTGCAGTCAAGCCTTGCAAGATCATTCGCAGCTAAAAAATAATAGTAATACTTAGCAGAATAAAATGTGAACGAAATTATAAACAAGTAGATCAGTGCTCATTTTCATGTAAGGAGATCCGCATGAAATAGACGCTTCCTTCGTTTAATAGAAGACAAAAAGGCTTTGGAGCTCACTCAGATGATCGATGATCTTTCATGGGTCTTCAGTATTCTCCCTTGATCCTCCCTCTCTTCATTTCAGCTTCCTGCGTTAAATAGTAGACCAAATGACTTGGAGCTCACTCGGCTGATCGATGACCGCTCAGTCGTCTTCAGCATTCTCCCTTGAGCCTCCCTCTCAAATTTCAGCTTCCTGAGTCAAATAGGAGACAAAATGGTTTTGGAGCTCAATCAGCTGATCAATGACCTCTCATGCGTCAGCGGCCCTTGATACATCTTTATCCCAGCCAAGTTACAGATTACACCCATACCAAGTTTCATCAAAATCGAAAGTCGGGAAGTGGCATTTAAAACGATTTTAAGCTCATTTTTCCTTTTTTTAAGAAAATGCGAAAAAAATTAATCAATGAACTTCACATGCCTGCCTAACTACCGTCGATGATTCAATATACGTATTTTTTATTATGGTAAAATCAATACATGTGATTTTAGTCAATTCAGCAGCCTTAATGAATTTAAATAACTATGTGTGGGCCCCGGGAAAAGACTCAAAAACAAATAGGCATAACTCTAGATATTTTAAACGTACAACCATTTTATTTACATTTTCATGAAGGGAAATAAGTACCATTTCAAGTTTTAAAAATAACATCCAGTATATGATATCCATCTCGTTCGTAGCATGAGACAAGTCGTTCCAAGAAGTTTCTGTGGACGAGCTTTAGCAATGCTTCCTCAATAGAACGAATTTCGGTTGTTATTGCATCCTTAAGAGGGTCCAAGATGCGCGGTTTCGTCACATAAATACGTTCCTTAAGGTAACTCAAAAGAAAAAAATCGCTAATCGTCAAGTCCGGTGACCTGAGGGGGCCGAAGCACGTTCCCGAAACGTGATACGACGCGATTGGGGAACATATCCCGCACCAGGGATATTGAGGCAGTGGAGGTGTGAGGAGGGGCCCCATCTTGTTGAGACCAAACATTCGCTGGATTGGCAATTCACCTTCTTCTGTGCAACTCAGGTCTCAAAAAGTTGGTCAGCATTTCAATGTAGCGGTTAGAATTGACAGTCACAGTGATTCCTTGTTTCTCAAAAAAGAAGAGACCGATAATGAATTTCCTTGAAATGGCACACCAAACAGTAACTTTAGGCCTGTGCAGGGGCCGTTCGTGGAGACTTTGAGGGTTTTCTGCCGACAATTTTGCCTATTAACAAAACCGTTGAGGTGAAAGTACGCCTCATCACTCATCAACAGCACCATATCATCATTCACTTCGAACAACGAGAGTGTCTAGCAAATGAAGAACGCTGAGGGTAATCACCAGGTTTCAACTGTTGAACAATGGCCAACTTGTAAGCATGAAACTTTAGTTCTCTTTTAATGATTCGTCGAACTGACGTGCATTTCATTTGCAGGGCCTGAGCTTGTTTGCACACAGAACGCCCTGGGCTCTAGAGAACAGCTGCTCTTACCCTCGCTGTGTTCTCTGGGGTTATCACTGTCTGAGCAGGGCCAGGTGGATTTTTTCCCCCATGATGTTCCCTTTTGTGCGAAAAGCTGTGACCCATCTCATAATTGTTTTCCGAGTGGGAACAACTCCGCGACATCCAAGGTTGAATCTGATTCTGAAACACGCTGCACCGTATCTATCTGTTTATTGTTTTTCACATACGCGTCGTAAGCGAATACACGATGAACTACATGCCACCGATCCATGGTAGTTACTAAACGGCATCACATAACGGTTCGAATGAGCCCCTACAGACCCTCCTACCCCCACCCTGGGGTTCTCGAGGCCCACCCTGAATTTAGCCTTCAAAGTAGAAGTGATTCAGCAGACCACTAGAAATGTGTTCATTTATCGAAATAAGGAGAGATCCATCGCGATCGTTTCTTCGTTTTAACTCTAACCAGTGTCAAATCAAATGAATAAGCTAGCCCCAGACAGTAGACACGCAGTATTTGATGGATCAACCCAGTCTAGACCATGCTAGGACACTAATAAATATTTTAGAATATTTCATGGAGTCAATTTATTCCAAGAATTTAGTACATATAATACCAACAAAACCTCCATTTAATAATCTCCTGGTAATCTCCTTTCAACATGCAAAATTCCGTCAACCAAACAATTATCGTACCACCTTCAGAATGCTCATCTTTTATATTCCTCTTTAGTCAAGTACCAGTTGTATCTGACCACCCCAATGGGGAGTTTTCAGGGTTATGTTTTATTTTATCAATAGAAAAATATTGATTTAGAGCTTTCCAAAAAGGTGATATATGATGGATATCTGGCCAGTAATGAGGCTCTTGAAATTCATGAATTAATTGTAAACTTAAATGTCAATGAGAACTCTCAATAAGTAAAACTTAGTAATAATAAAGGAGCAATTCATTGGATCAAAACTAGTCGTTTTATTTACATGATAGTCTTGACCGCATGAAATGTATACATTTAGAGACTTTTATTTGTTGTCACAGACCACCGTAACCGTGAGGATGGGATGACCCGTGCCAGCTGCCATGGTGTTTGTGTTCGATGTCGTAGCTGTATTTGTCAGAGTGTGGGCGAGCTGCAAAGTAAATAGAGAAAATACCTATCCATTATTCATATTACGAAACCACAGCTTGCAGTTACTTCAATCTCAATTAGCATTTGAATATTATTCAAGTTACCCCGCTGAGCCGACTACTGAACTATCAAGTTAGAAAAGACGGGTCCAATACAGAAAACCATAACTAGAACCAAAATATGACACAAATCTATAGATTTCATCATATTGATATGAGCACATTGTTTGAGTTTTTATGGCCACGTTTACCCAATGGATTGATACGAACAGTTGCGGAATGAGAGGTCAGGATGGGAAAAATATAAATATTCTTACCTACTATTTTCCGTATTGTCTGAGTATTATGTACTTGAAGAAAAAAGTAGAACAATAAATTATAGATGAATGAGAACGGAATTTTTTTGTTTTTCATTACTCACACACGGATATTTTGCTCCAGCTACCATGAGCAGCAGATCTCTTTGATCGTCCCCATGATCCATCGTATCCTCCTCCTTGGGGAAGAGCACCAATGACTTTGCTGTGACCACCTAATCTGTAGCTACCAGTTCCGTCTCCAAGACCGCCATATCCATCAGGGTGAGCAGATCCATGCCAGGAGCCATGTTTAGAGTGCTCGATGTCATACTCGAATTTTCCTTCGTGTGGTTTTGCTGAAGAATTAAGGTGAGAAACAACGATTACTATAAATTATATTAGGAGCTCAGCCATGTGTTTCGCTTAAATTGAATGTACAAAAAATGATTCATCGATTGTAGAACTATACTATACTCACAAAAGCTAGTCTTGCTCCATCCGCCGTCAGCTGATCTCTTGGATCTGCCCCACGATGCGTCGTAACCTCCTCCTTGGGGAAGAGCACCAATGACTTTGCTGTGACCACCTAATCTGTAGCTACCAGTTCCATCTCCCAGACCCCCATATCCATCAGGGTGAGCGGATCCATGCCATGAGCCATGTTTGGAGTGCTCAATGTCATACTCGAATTTCCCTTCATGAGGTTTCGCTGAAGCAATAAGTAGAAAACGAACTTATTATATACCCACAACTGTACTATTAGCTGACACGTATCTTATTTGAATGAAAATTTCAGAAAAAGGATCAATAGATTCTAGAAATAGATGATATTTACAAAGACTAGTCTTGCTCCATCCACCATCAGCTGATCTCTTTGATCTGCTCCATGATCCATCATAGCCTCCACCTTGGGGAAGAGCTCCGATGACTTTGCTGTGACCACCTAATCTGTAGCTACCAGTTCCGTCTCCAAGACCGCCATATCCATCAGGATGAGCAGATCCATGCCAGGAGCCATGTTTAGAGTGCTCGATGTCATACTCGAATTTTCCTTCATGTGGTTTTGCTGAAGATTTAAGGTGAGAACCAACGATTACTATAAATTATATTAGGAGCTCAGCCATGTGTTTCGCTTAAATTGAATGTACAAAAAATGATTCATCGATTGTAGAACTATACTATACTCACAAAAGCTAGTCTTGCTCCATCCACCGTCAGCTGATCTCTTGGATCTGCCCCACGATGCGTCGTAACCTCCTCCTTGGGGAAGAGCACCAATGACTTTGCTGTGACCACCTAATCTGTAGCTACCAGTTCCATCTCCCAGACCCCCATATCCATCAGGGTGAGCGGATCCATGCCATGAGCCATGTTTGGAGTGCTCAATGTCATACTCGAATTTCCCTTCATGAGGTTTCGCTGAAGCAATAAGTAGAAAACGAACTTATTATATACCCACAACTGTACAATAGTACAGTTGTCAGCTAATAAGCTGACACGTATCTCATTTGAATGAAAATTTCAGAAAAAGGATCAAAAGATTCTATAAATAGATGATATTTACAAAGACTAGTCTTGCTCCATCCACCATCAGCTGATCTCTTTGATCTGCTCCATGATCCATCATAGCCTCCACCTTGGGGAAGAGCTCCGATGACTTTGCTGTGACCTCCTAATCTGTAGCTACCAGTTCCATCTCCCAGACCCCCATATCCATCAGGGTGGGCGGATCCATGCCATGAGCCATGTTTGGAGTGCTCAATGTCATACTCGAATTTCCCTTCATGAGGTTTCGCTGAAGCAATAAGTAGAAAACGAACTTATTATATACCCACAACTGTACTATTAGCTGACACGTATCTTATTTGAATGAAAATTTCAGAAAAAGGATCAATAGATTCTAGAAATAGATGATATTTACAAAGACTAGTCTTGCTCCATCCACCATCAGCTGATCTCTTTGATCTGCTCCATGATCCATCATAGCCTCCACCTTGGGGAAGAGCTCCGATGACTTTGCTGTGACCTCCTAATCTGTAGCTACCAGTTCCATCTCCCAGACCCCCATATCCATCAGGGTGGGCGGATCCATGCCATGAGCCATGTTTGGAGTGCTCAATGTCATACTCGAATTTCCCTTCATGAGGTTTCGCTGATGAATTAAGGAGAAAAAAAAGATTGGTTATTTACTGGATTCTGCATTACAAGAAAAAAGTTTCCTTTAGCTTTTACGTATTTTACTTGAATAGAAGGTTCAGAATACTTTACTTACATAACTTGGTGGAACTAATTCCATGGGTGGCAGCTGCTGCTACTAAGCATAATGTAAAGAACGTCACCTGCAACGTCATTAGTCATAATAACTAATAATTATCAGTAGTTTTCCCAAATAGATTATAAAATTCACACGGTATAAGACATTTATTGTCATGACGATTTTTGATGAATAATATATGACATAAGGTTGGTAGTTTTCGAAAGGTTTTATCACACTTTTTTACAAAAGAATGAAAGGATGCATAACTCTGAATAATGCCACTTTTTTTACAATCGAAAAGCTCCAATAGAATCTCATTTGAGTTCACTCACCTTGAGATGCATGATTGGAAAACCGTACCACGTTTATTTCTCGAGAAAAGTTCACCTTATATAGAAACAATCGGAGTATATCCCCACCACGCTGTAACAATTCCTTGTTTTCGCATTTTCGGATCGATATATATGGGAAATAAGAGCTAGTAGATACGGTTGGTTTAGCTGGTGCGGAAGGGGAAGTTAGTTTGTAACATCCCGTTGCCAGCTGCGAACGCTTGCTCAATACAAGTTCAAGGGAATGAGACTTGGGTCCACGTAGCACTTCTTGTTAATGACAATGAACTTCTCAACAACGTACCTATATGGATGATTACTCCGCCAAATTTAAAATTCATGATTTATTTTTTGAATAAGCACAATCATCAATCATTAACGAATTTACCCATCACTTATTTTGTTGTTTGATACAAATTCTATTTTTAAAAACCATAGTAGCGAATTTTAGTCCATTTCGGGCAGTTTTTATCAACATATTTTAATGAAATTCAACTACATTGTTCTGCATAAGTTAGATCACAATTTTTTAATGTTCTATTTCAGAGTTGTTACACGTTTTAATTTGTTGGTCCTTCCTTATTAGGGCAACCCCCCCCCCCCCTCCCCCCCATAACTACTACGAAAAACGTCTGCCAAGATGGGTGGGCAGTATAGCTTCCTTAGACGGACTGACACGGAACCAAAATTGATCAGCAAGCTCTGAAACGCAAAAACAAGTTTAAATTTTGATTTTGGAGGACAAAAATATTATCGACTTTAATCACCAACACAAACCTTCCCTACCTTCGGTAGTGAGGAAGCGATTGATGCGTCAAACTATGTAGAGTAAGTATTGGGTCTTTTATTACCTTAAGCCAAACAAAATTTCCAAATGCCAAATAGAGGAATCGGAGTGAATTTCTGGTTGGTAAACTTGGTGATTAAGTCCAGGGTAAAAAGTTCAAGTTAATGGGCTATAGGACAAAAATATGAACCTTACACTTGAGTGACCAGATGATTCCTAGGAACAGGCTGATTCCGATGCGAGTTGTAAGGTTGAGCGAAATTTAATAATTGTTTGCAGTTTTTAACAAAAGCTTTTTATCAATTTTTTGTTTAATGTGATAACATTTAAGTAGGTATATTTTTCAGTAGGTAAGTCATATTTTGTTCACAGTATTTTGTCTGAGTAGTAATCTATATCTATAAAAGAGGATGTATGTATGTATGTATGTATGTATGTATGTATGTATGTTGCCTATAGACTCCGAAACCGCTCGACAGATTGTAATGAAACTTTCAGGTATTATTAGGCATGATTCAAGGATTGTTCCTGTAAAGTTTGGTGCAAATCCGTTCAAAGGGCTCTGACCCAGAGGACATAAAAGGGTGCAGTGTCAGGTTTTAGAAATTTATTGTTTAGAAAATTAACTACCCAAGCCAAGACCGAAGGAGGAGGAGGAGGAGGAGGGAGGAGGATGAGGGAGGAGGATGAGGGAGGAAGAGGAGGGAGGGGGAGGAGGAGGAGGAGGAGGAGGGAGGAGGATGAGGGAGGAAGAGGAGGGAGGAGGAGGAGGAGGAGGGGAGGAGGAGGAGGAGTGAGGGAGGAGGAGGAGGAAGAGGAGGGAGGAGGAGTGAGAGAGGAGGAGGATGAGGAGGAGGGAGAAACCAAAGGCAGAAACCAAAGGCTAAGCTTCCGTCCATCCAATCACCTCTTAATAACAGTTTAAAATTACGATCAATAAACAAATTTAATTTGGGCGCAGCAACGCGCGCGGGGGGAACGCTAGTAGAGAATAAAAATGCAATGAATTTTAGCTGTTTTTGCCATTTTTGTGACTTTTCCAGATCTTTTTTTAAAATGAGAAAAATATATTGTGCTCAAAAGGTGTTGTCCTTTTAAACTCATCCCAAAATATAACACGTCTAAAATGCTTGATTTTTGGAGATAGAGCTGATTTTTATCTCAATTCCAAGGAGAGTTATATTTATATAATGACAAACACATATAAATATACACATGAAAAGTGTTAAAATCCAGGAATCGTCCCAGAATGCCTCAAGCGGATTTCCATGAAGGAAATTTTGGAAATTTTTCATTTTAGAATTTTTGGAGCTATTGCAATAGCTGATTTGTCTACGAAAATTCACTAAAATAGGGAAAAGGTTCAGATTTGCATGTTTTGACTCGGTTTGACTCAGTTGATGTGAACACAAACATGGAGATTTGCCTTGATTCGGATTTATTGTGATAGCTTTGGTTTCGCTTAGTGCGAAGGGGCCTTACTTGTCTGTTTTGTAGAAATATTTTCAGCGTTTAAAATAGAGAGTTGTGATAGGTATGTACGACTTGAGTAGGTTCATCTGCAGCGGCCGGGATTTATTACTCAAGAGATAAACATATTGATAGCACCTTGTTTACTCACACAGGTAGCGAAGGTCGCTCCCTTACCATCTGCAGTGAAAATCTTCTCACCCGATCTCTCGAATCAAACAGAATCCAACTTTCTGTCTGTCCCCTTAGGTACGTTTCATTTTTGAGAACGGTGGAAGATGACGAATTTCGCAGCTGAACGTCAATAGTAACGCCAACTTTTTTTTTTAAACCACCTTACCTTCTGCTAAAACGAGAAAGAAATATTTATTTGCAAGGAAGGCATTAAAAATAAACTCGTCTAAAAAATGAAACTCAAAACTAAAAAAATCCCAATACTGCGACTAGCAGCATCCCCAACGAAAGTGCGTCTCCATCCTGGAACTCAAATATATCGTCACCTGAGATCTACTTCTTCCGGACTCCACGGATGCACATTGAGGTAGACCGGGCGATAGCAAAGCCAAGACGGACCCTTATCCATCCACGCACCATCCCTTGCGGCTTGCCCCATTTTTCAACAAGTCTTTCAGCCTTTCGGGGAGCATAAACTCCATCGACAGAGCAAACAAGCGGGGAGAAAGATGCATGTCGCTGCTCGCATGCTACCAATACTTTCTTGTCTTTTCTTCATCTGACCCTGAAAGGACAGCTGGTGCGGTACGATGAACGTAGAAGGAGCACCAGCGTCACAGACACGGCCGACGAACAGTGCTCGGTCGTTCCCATACACCCTGACAGGCTAAATCCTTTCTGAGGCCTGGAGAACATGAATGTGGACTCTTCTGTGATTATAGGTTCTTTTACACAGTTTCCCCTAGCAGACATCATTATTTCTCCTAATACACCCCGAATTTCGTTCTGCCATCTTGTTACCAGCCCTCCTGTTTTGCAGCTCTGAGCTTGCTCAAGAGTAAAACTGTGGCAACCACAGCCATCACAAGATGTTGCCATTTCAACAGGCTGTCGCTTATACCGAACCTCTACTAAAACTGTTTTAATGGATGGAACGTACACGATCAATGCAAAATTTTACAATCAAATGTTCACACTACACTTTGTAAACTATGGACGTTTTATTCCAGTGGAATGTTTTCTGTTTTCAAATAAAACGAAAAAACTTAAATTCATTAAAACTGCTAAAAAAGGTAGAATTGATAAACCGGCCCTTCCCTTAGTTGAAATTCTCAATATGAATTAGATACATGGAAGGGAGTTAGACAAATCTACAACGATTTCATAATTTCTCCCTTGAGAGGGAAAAACATTAAATCATGTTTAATGAGAAATTAGATATAGTTTTTTAAGGTCAAGAAAAAAGAAAAGATTCTAATTAACCAAAACAATTTATTATATTTATATACATTTTTATTTTACCATTAGATATTTCCGATGGGACTCATACCAAAGTACGCTTGCATACGAGTCTGCAACACATTGGGACATTTTATGTCTTTAGTTGCAGACTCGTATGCAAGCTCTAAGAGCCACTCAGCTGATCCGGACCCTGGGCATCGTCAAGTAAATGTCCTAAAGAGGCTACATACGAAATTACAGCTTCCTAGAGTGTAAAGCATAGAAATTAGCTCTAAGAGCCACTCATCTGATCCGGACCCTGGGCATCGTCAATTAAATGTCCTAAAGAGGCAACATGCGAAATTACAGCTTGCTAGAGTGTAAAGCATAGAAATTAGCTCTAAGAGCCACTCATCTGATCCGGACCCTGGGCATCGTCAAGTAAATGTCATAAAGAGGCTACACACGAAATTACAGCTTCCTAGAGCGTAATGCATAGAAATTAGCTTTAAGAGCCACTCATCTGATCCGGACCATGGGCATCGTCAAGTAAATGTCCTAAAGAGGCTACATACGAAATTACAGCTTCCTAGAGTGTAAAGCATAAAAAATAGCTTTAAGAGCCACTCATCTGATCCGGACCCTGGGCATCGTCAAGTAAATGTCCTGAAGAGGCTACATACAAAATTACAGCTTCCTAGAGTGTAAAGTATAGAAATTACCTATTAAAATGATTTAACCACCGCTTCACAAATCAAACCGTTCTCGCAATATTCGGATCACCTGCTATGAATCAAATCATCGAAACACCAACTCAATGAAATCATCAGAAATTAACAAGCGGTTGCAATCATGTTCACAATATCAATTATTGAGAATGATCAACTGAGTGTACACAATTATTCAAATAACCATGCTCATAACTCAGCTTGTTGGCCACGCACTTCGCAGTAGTTAACATAATATGGTTGGATAAATCGAGAGCTTTCGAACGAATGGTCAACGAATTTTGTGGGATGAAAAACGACGAAGTACCATTTCCCTAGCAACGACTCGGTTGTAAGCGGAAATCATCAGAAAAAAAACGTTGCAGATTTGCGTGTCGGAATTCACAGAACGACCCCCAGCCCTAAAACATTAAACATGTTAAAATTTATGACACAACTTTGCTTGATATCCTAATTGAAACCAGCCTCATCAGTAAGCACCTAGCGAAAATCCTTCACAAAACAGTAAATTCCTCGAACGCAATAAATATTTCTAGTTGAGAAATCTTTTGAGGAATATCAACATAGACGAATTTCACCCATTTTCATCATTTTTTAAAGACAATATGGCAGGAAATACCACCTACTATAACTATATAATAATAAAATATTCTATTAAAATAATAATGAGGGCAGCGATTTCTAAGCATGACGATAGGTGTAATAAAACCTAGGTGCAATTTAATCTGTAATTTAACCATAAGTGTGATACAACATAGGTGTAGTACAACCTAGTGTGATAATTGTAATACAACCATAGGAGGTATTATTCTCTCCAATTTATTGATTAAATGATTGTTCAAGTGCTGAATGAGCAAATATGATGTTCTATTTCGGCACTCAACCGTTTTTTCCTGACCGATTACACAAGTTTATAGCGTGAGAAAAATAAACCAAAAGAATAATGAATATATCCGGCCGTCTACCGTGCAGTTATGAATGCCTATCATAAAATTGTACATCATATAATTCTGACAAACAACTTGGAAAAGTGAATAGGACTTCATCGGCCTCCTCAAGCAGGAAATTTTCAGGAAAATGAAATCTTCAGCAAGCTATCGAGGGGCTCAGGGGTTCATTAAACCTCAATCACATTCTCTTAGACTTGAGTAAGCGCTTGTAGTTGGCGACGGGATATTACAAGCTGACCACGTACTTTCCCTCTCGCACCTTCTAAACCAACCGAACCTAATAAAAATTCCGGTATGTCGCCCAAATCACGCGGAATCAAGGACTTTTTACCAAGCAGTGGGGACACACTGCCGATTGTTCTATATAAGGTATATTTTTTCCGTCAGACAACCGTAGTTCGGTCTTCCAATCATGCATCTCAAGGTAAGTGAACTCAAACAAGATTCATTACGAACTGGCAATTTGTGAAAAAGTTGAATTGTAATATGCGTACTGCTTCAGAAACCTAAATCTTCGTGCGTATCTTCAAAATCAAAATATAACAAATACCGAATTTACTTTCAATGTTGATCCAGCTGGGTGGGCATTAATTAGCATTGGCATGAGCACTTTATAACCCAGAGCATCGACTCATCGACAGTAAAACGTTATTTTGCTATTATCTTAAATAGAATAATAAATAAAAATGATATAAATTACCTGAAATCACACAAAATTAGTCTTATAAAATTAACAGTACAATCTGATTACATACCGAGTGACGGTAAGGTGTGACCCCGACCAATAATTACCGGGGATTGAGAAAGTACTTGAATGCAAACAACAAAATTTCTATTAGTTAGATTTATACAAATAGTTAGATTTAAATTATACAAATAGAGAAACTAAATTCACTCACTCATTGATCTGTACATCGCCATTTTGATTCTCAAAAAAAAACTTTGTCCCCTGGACCGAGTTTCACTTCGATATCTCAAAAATTAAGGAAAAAAGTTGTGAGGCACGTTACTTTTGAACACAATTTCGTGCTTAAATTGGCTATCAAAATCCTATCTTTTTTTCCCCTTTTTTCCCAAGTCCATGGAACATTTGGTTGAGGCATCGAAAACCACCTTATTAGCATAGTTTCATAAGACTTATAAGAAACCCAATTTCCATAAGAAAAGTGCGGGGTCTTTTGAGTGATGGATTAGTAAAAAACTCTTCTAATATTGTTGTTTAATAACATTGCAGGTGACGTTATTGACATTATGCTTAGTGGTTGCAGCAACTTCTCACGGAACTAGTCACACCAAGTTATGTAAGTACTAATCGGAATCATAGCTGACAATCAGCAAAAATTCATGATAATTTTACCAATCAACCATAAAAAAATCGGACATACCTATGGAGGAATTTTGTTTCACAATTTTATATAAGAGTGCAAATACCCTGGATGAGGTTTTTCATTTCGATTCCAACAAAAAGACTATTAGCAATATTTTTTCAAACCCTTAGTTTTCAAGTTACTTGAATTATATGATTATTCGTTATTTTACCAAATAACATTAAAATGACAATAACACCCAAAACTTGTAATATGTACTTGAAGATAAGTAATAGATTTTTGTAATATATAATTGATACTAATGGGAAAGACGTTAAATTTTCTATCAGAATGGGACTCTCACATCAATTATTAGACAATAAGCGGGCGAAAAATATGAATAAAAAGAAAACATCGAAACAATTATATTTTTTCTCCTGGCGGTAACACCCAAATTCTACAAAAGCTATTGGAGTTGTTTTTGATATAGTCTATTTTCAATGGTATAGTCGATATTACATTTACTTTTTCAATTAGCGGAGAAAATGAGGTTTTAATATTTAAAAAACACCGTTCTATCAAAGAAATCGTTGGTTTTCTTGAAAAAGTGGCCCATCATGAACCAACGAGTAGCAAACATTCCTCGCGTAAACAACGTGCCTAATGTCTTAAACTATTTCCTCATTAACTGAACATATTGATTTAATTTCTCTCATTTTGGACGATTTTGTTACAAATAAATAACCAATCTGAACTTAAAGGTATCTTTACGAACATCAGATATTTTTATAACCTCCTTCCCCAATTAATTCTATCTTTCAGCCAAACCTCATGAAGGGAAATTTGAGTATGATATTGAGCATTCCAAACATGGCTCCTGGCATGGATCTGCCCATCCTGATGGATATGGCGGTCTAGGAGACGGAACTGGTAGCTACAGATTAGGTGGTCACAGCAAAGTCATTGGTGCTCTTCCCCAAGGAGGAGGTTACGACGGATCGTGGGGCAGATCCAAGAGATCAGCTGATGGTGGATGGAGCAAGACTAGCTTTTGTGAGTATAGTATAGTTCTGGATTCGATGAATCATTTTTCGTACATTCAATTTAAGCGAAACACATGGCTGAGCTCCTAATATAATTTATAGTAATCGTTGGTTCTCACCTTAATTCTTCAGCAAAACCACATGAAGGAAAATTCGAGTATGACATCGAGCACTCTAAACATGGCTCCTGGCATGGATCTGCTCACCCTGATGGATATGGCGGTCTTGGAGACGGAACTGGTAGCTACAGATTAGGTGGTCACAGCAAAGTCATTGGTGCTCTTCCCCAAGGAGGAGGTTACGACGGATCGTGGGGCAGATCCAAGAGATCAGCTGATGGTGGATGGAGCAAGACTAGCTTTTGTGAGTATAGTATAGTTCTGGATTCGATGAATCATTTTTCGTACATTCAATTTAAGCGAAACACATGGCTGAGCTCCTAATATAATTTATAGTAATCGTTGGTTCTCACCTTAATTCTTCAGCAAAACCACATGAAGGAAAATTCGAGTACGATATCGAGCACTCCAAACATGGCTCCTGGCATGGATCTGCTCACCCTGATGGATATGGTGGTCTAGGAGACGGAACTGGTAGCTACAGATTAGGTGGTCACAGCAAAGTCATTGGTGCTCTTCCCCAAGGAGGAGGTTACGACGGATCGTGGGGCAGATCCAAGAGATCAGCTGATGGTGGATGGAGCAAGACTAGCTTTTGTGAGTATAGTATAGTTCTGGAATCGATGGATCATTTTTCGGACATTCAATTTAAGCGAAACACTTGGCTGAGCTCCTAATATAATTTATTGTAATCGTTGGTCCTCACTTTAATACTTCAGCAAAACCACACGAAGGAAAATTCGAGTATGACATCGAGCACTCTAAACATGGCTCCTGGCATGGATCTGCTCACCCTGATGGATATGGCGGTCTTGGAGACGGAACTGGTAGCTACAGATTAGGTGGTCACAGCAAAGTCATTGGTGCTCTTCCCCAAGGAGGAGGTTACGACGGATCATGGGGCAGATCCAAGAGATCAGCTGATGGAGGATGGAGCAAGACTTCAGTATGTAAGTATGATAGGAGTGTAAATTTTGCTGTTGGTCTTCTTCTTTCTTTTTTCTTTTTCAGAAATGAGGTGCTCTTCATGAATCGTCATTCGTGAAGAGTGCCACATTATTATGACATCTTTCAGGCAACCTCATTATGAAGGGTGTCCTATCAGTAATCCCCCTTTCCTCCTCAACCTTTTCTCACAATTAAACTTTGAGAGCGTTTTAGGGGTGAATGTTACTAAGTTTTAAACAAAGAAAAAATCAGGAAAAAATCCAAAAGTTTTTGTATTGCCAAAAGGGGGAGTATAGGGTACGCATGTTTTAAAAAAATCGCGCTTCTTCTTGGTTCATCAGCTCTAATCCGAGAGCGAAATAAGATGTCTCAATTGTGGTTTCACCATGTTTCCCCGTTCCTCCTGATTTTTATTTGCTTAAAACTTAGTATTAGGGATCCCAAAAACGCTCTATAAGTTTCTCTTTGATATCTCAAAAATTGGATAAAAATGTTTTAGGCCCGGGGGGGTTACTTTTGGGACACCTGTATAGTTTACTTTTCTAGTCCTGTTGCCATCTACTTGGTTCACAATCTTAATTTTCATTCGAATCGTGGCTCTCCAACAGCACTTATATCCCTTTCTGACACTGTTTGAACAGCGAACTCACGAACTTTAGTTTCTAAGCCTCTTTCATCATTCTCCTCTCACGGTCTTTTCTTATACTTTGATAGTACCTCCCCCTCTACGAAATATAGCCGTGGAATCCATATTTCTCCCACCTCTACCTTAACGTTTGATTATACGTTTAATTTTGGATAGAAGGCACAAAACCCGAAAACAAGATTGTCTGCGTTAATCATTATAATATATGGAAGTAGGAAGAAAAAACGCATTCATTTTCTGTTTTGACATATTCATCATGGAACGAAAAACACCATTACGCAAACGGTAAACAGACTGAGCTCGGTTGCTAAGGAATTATGATTACAGCTACAGTGTTACAACTTCATAGTTTTCTTTGCTACGGTTTCGACAACCATCCTTAATTATTAGTGTTGGATTATTTCAACGTTCACTAATGTTATCACGGAAAAACATTTGAGTCATGAATTCGTCTTTTAGCTACCCGAAAACAGGTCTATGATTCGATCTTTTACGTAATAGTGGTGACAATTATCATTCCTGAACGACATTTCCATGGAGGTATGTAAATGTCTCACTGTGTTACGGATTTATGCACAAGCAGTTATAGCTTTGATTAATTTAATTCAATCAGTAAAACAGGGCCACCATCATTATAGGTCACCATTTCCTAACGAAAATTCATAGGTATGTAGTGTATCGGCTCGAATCATCCTGGCAGAGAGTTGTTTTGTGAGCGCTTTCGGGGAATATTAAACCTCCTTCTTGACGCTCTGTAAATTAGTAAAACAATCCGATAACTCAAAACTTACACATAAACACAAAAATTTCAAACAACTCTCTCCCCCAGTATTTTTTGCTTCTCACATTTTCAATATTCGAAAACAACAGTAAATATTCTAATAACACCTAACATTTTTGATCCTAATCTGCAAATTAAACAACAACATCTCAAACTGATAATATTGAGGTCAACATGTATAAATCAGTATTTATAAATATAAATAATAAATAAATATGAATCAAAATATTTAATTCATAAGACTTGAAGATGGGGGGAGGGAGTCATCTTAGTATACTATATGATGCTGTAGTCTTACTAAATTTCAGAGCCTGAAGATGTAGGCTATTTCTCGAAAGCTCCCACAAATAGAAGAAAACCAAGGAGTCTGCATTTTTTCTTCCTACTTCCATTTAAAATTGTAATAGGTATATTTGGCAATCAAGGAGTTAGCCGACGTTGAGGAACGTATGTACTACAATAACAATCATTGTTATAGATTAATTGAATCTAAACCAAAAACGAACTGACGATTATTGAAGAATTACAAAGTTGTTTCATAAGAAAAATAATCAATATAGCCATTTTAATGTATTCTTTTAAATTTTCAGCCCGCCCACACTCCAACAAATACAGCTATGACATCGAACACAAGCACCATGGCAGCTGGCACGGGTCATCCCATCCTCACGGTTACGGCGGACTGTAACTGCACAGCAAAGTACTCTAAAAAATGTGAATATAGTCTATTATAATATAACGCAAGCGATTTAATCGAACTATAATGTAAATAAAACCTTTTTTAATTGTTTTTATATAAAATCGTTGATTATTATTGAAGACCACCCATATCAAATAAGCTTTGGCTCTTAAACGAGTCATCAAAATAAAATCTTTATTCATTGTTTTAAATCAAATACCATTCCACATCGATCTTATGTTTCCTCACTATCGATGGAAGGGAAGCTTTGTGTTCGAGACTGAAGTCGAAAAAATTGTTGTCCTACAAAATCAAAATTTCGACTTGCGTATTGCGTTTCAGAGCTTGCTGGTCAATTTTGGTTCCGTGTCTTTCTACCTGTCTGTCTTCTGTCTGTCTGTGGTAAATCCTTGTCACTCCCAAAACTATACCAAGTTTCAGTCCGATTCCGATGAAATTGTCAGGGATTGTGCGGGTTAGTCCCTAGACGGTCCCCTACAATTTTCAAGCTCGCTGGATAGAATTCCCTGTTTGAACGCTTGTAGCGAAGAAACTTATGCAGGATTCTTTCAAGGAGGTACTTGTGGACGGCGTAACCAGGAGACCTTACTACAGAGGCATATTCTAAATCTGGAAGGACCAGGGACTTGTATATAATGGTAATGGCATTAACATATATGTACTCCCTGGTGTTCCTTTTGAGGAATCCTAAAATTCTCATTGCCTTCCCTGCCAGAGCCTATATGTGTTTGGTGAATGAAAGTCGCTCATCCAGCAGCACTCCCATATCGACAATCTCCCTCACCCGGGTAAGTGGCTGTCCACATAGTGAGTATATTTCAAATACTGTTCAGTCCTGATAAAAGTAATAACGGAGCACTTAGCAGGGTTGAAAAACAGATTGCTGTCGACACACCAATCCTCCAACTCCCCAACAGCCATCTACAGCAATTCACAGTCTATCTCAGAACGCACATAACAGAACAGTTTTAGATCATCGGCGAATAAGTGGCAACGGATGTTGAATTTTGCTTCCTTAAATGCCTGCATTTTCATAGGTACTTTACTACTAAATTCACTTGATTGCCATTTTCATTACAGCAGACACAATTATTGTGTATCTACATTACTTACACTTTGCGTACCACAGAACTTTTTTTTAACACTGTTCACCTGATACAATTTTCTGCGCTCTGTTATTGAATAGACTGTGTTCAATTGGTACCTATATTTCCGAATAATATTTTCTATTCGCCCAATCGCTATATTTTGTCACAGTTTTGCGCTCAACTGGTAAAAACTGGGATTTCTCAGATATTTATATGACTATAAACGCTGTTCCAAAGCAACACGTTCTGAAGAGTTTTGAGGCAGGCTGAGAAAACAACTAGGCTGAAAGAGTGAGAAAAAGAATAGAACGAGAAACATGAGAATAGTGGAGAGGAAAAAAAAAATCGGAAGGGAATGAGGAGGAGCGGTTGACTGTGTTTGCGGTGATGAGGTGAAGGGATGTAGAGGGTGTAGGAGTAGACGGGGAGGTGCCGCGGTTTTTTCATTAAGCCTGCCCGTGGGCCAAATTAATACATCAATGTCCAGAAGAGAGAAGTGGAAAAAGGAGATGAAGGGGTGGGGGTAAAGGAAGAGGGAAAAGAAGAGGGCGGCTTCTGTAATTTACACGCCCAGGGAGTGAGTGAGAAGGGGGATGGGTTTAGATTTGGAGCTGGAGGGGTAAGAATAGCTTTGAGGAGGGAAGGGGGGGATGCGTCTGATCATAGCAAGACAGCTTTCTGCCTTCCATATCAATCTGTCTCTCCCTTGACAGCTGTAATTTCACAAAACTAAAAGAACTAATGGAAAGAAATTTCACTCAATTTATTTAACTTAAATAAGGTAGTATTGATCTCACAATTGACACAGGATGCTCCAACTAGCAAGCATAAACAAGGAATCCTACATTAAGCCATCATCAGGTACAAAAGCATCTCACGACCTTGCATACCTTTGATATTCTGCTGTTACAAATGGATAAAGCGTCAGGGGAAGGCGGCTTCATTGAACTTTTCCCCCTTTTTTTAACACCTTTTGAAGTATACCCCCGACTACCAGTTGGGTAATTTATGTGAGCTGAACTGATTTGTACTCGGTCCACCCGTACGGAGGTTGTGGGCATATAAAGTTATCTGGACGGGAACACGGAATTCATTCCTCAATATTTCGATTATTGGATTCTATGTAAAACCTTGGTGTTGAAGAAACTACCGGACATTTCGCAGTTGAATATCCTGTACTTATGCACATAAGGCTCTGGTGTCTTGGGCGAGCTGTGTTGGACCGGACACAACTGTTGATCATCTTGAATAGTCCAGACTGATCGGGACTTTGTTCCTCAAGGCGGCTTGGAGGAATCGGAACTTTTTAATTTCCGAATCTTATCTTACAATATAAGAATCAAACTCTGTCAGTCTGTTTCTCCACACTATGCACGGCCGAACGTCTGAATGTGGGGAGTCTTTCTGAGGAGTGGGGGAATCTTCTTGGGTTTTTCCAGAAGGGATTGTAAGCAATTTTATAGTTTTCTACTCCCACCCGAACCATGAGCCATTCAAAAAATTTAAAAAATGTACTAAAAAAATCACTAAAAATTTCTAAAAAACTGCTAAAAATTGTTCAATTTATATTTATTTGCAGAATAATGCTCAAATAAAGTAAATTAACTTTAAAATAAACTTTCAAAAGTTTATGTACCAAATTATGCTGAAAAATGTACTTAAAATTTATTAAAATTTGCATTAAAAAAATCGATGAAAACTGCGAATAATCTCAAATTTCAAAACAATTTAACATTATGCAAATCGTTGATTTACTAAAATTCGCTCATACGATCATGCTGCATGACTGGAACTTCTAGTTCGGCTGCTTGTTCTAAAATTTACTTTGCAATCTCGTCACACGGCTGTCCCCTCAGTTTTATTCTGGACATGGTTGGCCTCAAACTCCTTACCAATTGTGTTATCAACTTCTTACCAATATGTATTAATGTTGTGTTGGGCTATGCCCGTATTGTAAATAAATGAATTACAACTTCGTACGATAAACAGCATAGTGACAAACGTGTGACAAAATTTTGTGACAGGATTTTCTGTCAACAGACTTTCTGAAAAAAAGACATGTCCATGTCAAAAACTCTGGAAACAAAGAGGGTAATGTAGTTCGAATACAGTACGGTGACTTAGTACGTTTAGGTGAAACACAGAATGCGCTGTGATGGGGTCACTACTTCGAGTTTGCTATTACAATGTCTTTGACTTCCAGGGACGGTGGCCGTTCCCGCGATAGGAGTTCGCTCCTCACAATCAGTGCCCAAACGCAGACTTCTTTTTGACCGAATCTGTTAAAAACATAAACACTATTTTTGTGGGACTTCAAATTGCAGTAGTGGCTCAACTGCAACTGCACTTGAAGCGTAGATACTAGATACTGGTTTCCGTTTTCCGTCAGGATTGGGTGGGAATCGAATTGAAGTAGGGATGTTCGATATTGCGATACCACTCAAGCATCTATTAGGGTTGGGATATCGAAAGAAAAATATCGATATTCCAAAATATTGATTTTTGTGATATTGGCAGTTTTGGGTGGGTCCCAGCCTCCCAGCAACAATACTCGGTATAGCTATAGTAGAGATTTTTTTTCTTCAAAAATATTATTTCTTTATGTTTGTTTCTGTGTTAATTATCCTTCACAAAACACACACTGAAGAAAAAAACGATAAGGTGAGTTGACTAGAAAAAGGTATGTTTGTTTTGGAAATAGTGACAATCAAAATAATTTATTCTTTTTGACAATAAATCTAATACCCCCGAAGACGGAAAAAACTACGCCAAGATCTCACCTCTCCAACGTTGTCGTAAATTTTACTTTGCTAATTAGGGGAGAAAACTGTGTTTTAATATTGAAAAAACATTGTTTTTTCAATGAAAATACGAGTTTGAGTTCGGTTTCTACGTATTTTTTTACGCTTAATCGAATGGGAACACTTGCATATCTCCTGAACTGCGTTATAACCAAGTTTAACACTTCAACTCACAAATTTGAGTTAATTTGGTATGATAAATTTTATGTTTTTTTAGATGGAATTTAAATAATAGTTTAATAGAAAGAACATTCGGTATGAACGGCACTTTATTCGCATATATCACAGAAGGAACTGAGATAACAGGAAAACAAGAGGAATAAGTGTATAATATGTAAACCCGCAATGCACGTATAAGCGGAGCAAAAGATGCTAATCTATGGAATCGTGTAGGGACATACATTCCAACATCTTTAGGGGTGAAACTAAAGCTTTAAAGTGTAAAATTCGGTTATAACGGGGTTGGGGAGATATGCAAGTGTTACCATTCGACTCAGTGTAAAAACATACGTAGCAAACGACCCCAAATTCGTGTTTTCATAGAAGGTCATTTTTGAGAAAACCCTCGATTTCATTGAAAAAACAATGTTTTTCAACATCGAAACACAGTTGTCTCCCTTAATCAGCTAAGTAAAATTGACTACATCGTTTGAAAAACTATATCTCTGCGCATTTCCTGTCTCCGGAGGTAAAATCCGACGGAAGACTTTCGAGCTATTGCGCTTTGAATTTTGACAGATTTCTTAAGATTTTTCAAATTTTACCTTTCAGCCGAATTTCTCTCCCATTAAACCTGCTTAAAAATTTTTGAAGTGATGTTAGAATAGTGGGAAATTTAACGCTTTTTCTAACTGTGTACTCTTTTTTTCTCTCTGTCATTTGAGGGTTATGGTTATTTTAGTGATATAAGGTTGAAAACACGAAACAAATTTTAAATATTGAATTACCGGGAAAACTAGGCGTATAAAAAAATCTTTACGAGGAACTTTTTGTTGCAAATTAGTTCTAGAATCGCGATCCCTGAAGTTAAGGGAACTTTAGTAGAGACACCCCTGTATACATGCAGGGTGTCGCATTTTCGGGCGCACCAACGGCTAGGGTTCGATTCTACTACTATTTAATTTGTGACTTTTTTGTACTCTAACGTATATTTCTTAATTCACGCTAAAGACCACGTTTTTCACTCTCAAGATTTTTTTTTCTTTTTTTCAAGTGTAAACTTCTACAGGCGCACCGCGGCGAAAAATTTAGCGGGGTGTGAATACGATTTTACCGTCACGTTTTTTTCCGTCACGCTGTTTTTTCTTTTGATTTTCACGTACAACCAAGCCGTTGCTTGGGAAATGAAACTTCTTTATTTTTCACCGGACAAAAATCGTTCTCCACTCGTTGGAAAGCTGTCAATTTATCACGCATTTCTTTCGTACTTGTTCTTCTATTCATGTCGTAGTTTTATATTTATTTATGTTGTAAATGGATATAGTAAACAATGCCGCTTTTTTTGTTGTCACTTGGTTGAGAAGTTAATCTTGCTTATAGTAATTGTAGACGCGCACCATAACAGAAAATTACCTACACAAAATTGAGTCAAGAACATTTATCTCTTATTTCAGTTACCATGAGCCAATAATTTCTTTTCTAGAGTCGTCAGATAATCGTAATAATGATAACACTATTGTTGACGGTTAATGAATAAAGAATAAAATAATAATGTAAACAGAAAATATAGAAACAATGTTGTGGCTAGTTTATGTGTAAGAAAAGTTTAATAATGTTTGAATAAAAATTTTTTATACTTTGAAATTGGTCTTTACAAGATTTTTTCGGCAACCAAAATCATTTCCATAATATATTTTATATTTATTATATTTAACATAGAATCGTCATAGATGTTTACACTTCTCCCGTGTGGTCTTTAGCACACCTGGTTTTTTTACGCGTTTTTGACTTTGTGTCACTGAAACTGTCATAACTCCCTAAATTTTCCTTCAAATCTAATCATGCCGTTGAAAAGAGCGTAAGATTTCCTATCTGCCTAATGATTTTAAAAATTTTTTTAAATAGAATGAACGGGTGGAAAATTTTTTAAATTGTGAAAAATATTAATCTTTTCAAATTTTGTCTCTCGGGACGTCCTGGATGGAAATTTTCATGCTATAAGCCTAAATGTTGCATCACAATCTCAGCTTTCCACGGTGCAGTCCATTTTTATTCTACTTCGTTAGTTGGGAAAGATAAGTGTATTTTTATGTTGAAAAACATGTTTTTTCCCCCATATGAAATCGAGAGTTTTTGTGAAAAATGCCCCTAAGAACTTACTAGTTTGGGGTCGGTTTATACGTGTTTTCTAACGCTGAATCGAATGGTAACACTGGCAGATTTCTCCAACTCCGTTACAACCAAGTTTTACACTTTAACAAACTAGCTATTAGTTCAGTTGTTATGCTCAATTGTATGTGTTTTTAAGGGAAAAACTTGTTACCATTCGATTCAGCGTGAAAAAATGCGTGGATACCGATCCTAAACTAGTATTTTCTTATGGGGTCATTTTTCACAAAACCTCGATTTCATCGGAAAAACCCACGTTTTTCAACATACAAACATATTTTTCACCCCAAATAAAGTAAAATAAAAATTTACCACCGTTAGAAAGCTGGGATTTGATGCAGCTTTTAGGTTTACAGCATGAAAATTTCCATCCAGGACGTTTCGAGAGACAAACTTTGAAGAAAGTGAAAATTTTCGAAATTTAAAATATTTTTCACTTAAGAATTATTTTTCACCCATTCATTCCATTTAAAAAATTTAAAAAGTCATTAGGGAAATAGGAAATCTTACGCTCTTTTCAACGGCATAACCAGATCTGAGTTTCAACTGAAAATTTAGGGAGTTGTGACAGTTTTAGTGACACAACGTCGAAAACGCGAAAAAATCTTAAAGTGAAAAAAGAGGTCTTTACCGTGAGTTGAAAAATAAGGAAATTCCTTTTACCAAGACTTTTTACTCTTTTCTTCTCGCCTAATAGAGAAAAACTTAAAATAACTTCATTTCAGACGAATACTCCTTTTAGTATTCCTCCTGAAAATGATACAAGAAAGTCCCACATACCCTGGCATCTAAAGCTAATAGAAATGGGTTGGCACAATCATCGCTCATCCAGGAAGAGAAGCACATTCTCAATCCTTAACACCCCGTCAAAAAACCATAAATGGTGCCCTGAGATGGGATTTGAGAGAGGGAAACCCTTCCATATGCCTAAACTGAAACTAAGGTGCAATGTCACCCTTGTGTTGAAATGCCTGATGAAGAGTTGAGCAAAATTTGACTCGAAATGCATAGCAAAACAGGAGAAACGACCTTAAGACCACCTTAAGACAACCTTAAGACCACCAAGGCTTAAGGAACTTCCAAGCTGGTACCTACCTAGACAATTTTTTACATATAAGTTTTACACCCAGCTTTTAGAAGCCTACAAAAATCCTTATGCCTTCATCCTATAAAAGTTTTGTTGATTCTTCAGTTCCTTTTGGACATGGCTAGTAACAAGAAAATCCCATTCTAAACACTCTCTTTCTCGGGTTAAGACGAAAAGGAAGACACCCCGCAAAGAAACACATTTTCGCCGCTACCGAAACCCATCTGTCCCACGAGACGAGCACAACCCGTACGTAGCATGTGTCCCGCAGGACTTGTATCCGACCCACCTATGAGAAATGGAGTAATCAGAACGGGCTAATCCTTCAGGAGCCCGCAGTTCATGTTTGCCAATCTGCCGGCCCCACCTGAGGCCCCCGAGCTGTTCCGTGCTCCGGGAGCACAAAACCGAAAAAACGTATTTATAACCCGAACAAGAAGACGGGGAAATCGCTTCCGTTTCGCCTTCTCCGGA
Organism: Adelphocoris suturalis; assembly: GCA_030762985.1. Lineage (NCBI taxonomy): Eukaryota > Metazoa > Arthropoda > Insecta > Hemiptera > Miridae > Adelphocoris > Adelphocoris suturalis. The sequence goes on along the minus strand of CM061044.1, from coordinate 27,189,047 downwards.
CAACTTTCAAGGTGGAAGGGAGATAGAAAAATCGAGTATTGTGCCGGGGGAGTTTGAGACAGGAAGAGACTTCGTGGAAGCACGGAACGTTTTCTGTCGGGTTTTTTTGCTCTTCCAAAGCCTTTTTAGTCGCTTGGGACTTGAAAGACTTCGGGGAGAGAGGAAAGGGTGACGGGAGGAGGGGGGAGGGGCTTAAAGTGTCATTTTTATCCTTCAAAAGCGATAAGCAACGGAAAAGAGAGGAAAACCAAGGAGATGCAGGTGGTCCTTTTTCCCACACCTTATTATACCTCCGTTAAATTACGTTGAGCGGGAAGAAAGTGCTGATGGGACGGGGCAGGGTCGCGTGTTTTGGAGACGAAATTGAAACTATTTCTCAGAAACTCTTATTGGGGGTACTTGATAAAACTTCAAAATGCATGTATCATAGAGTTGGTAACAAACAACAAATATAGTCCTAAGCACTAAATCTTGACAAAACATGAAACATGTTCCTTGGGAGAACAGGAGAGAATTTAGGTCACTCAGCTGATTTGGAAAGAGCCCATCATTTCAATCGTCTCTTGATGTCCCAGAGAGTCTCTCTATCAAATTTCAACTTCCAAGTTTCTTTCCAGTCTAATAGTGGTTGCAATCATTTTCACAAAATTAACTGAGAAGGATCACCTGCATGTAAATAATTATTCAGACAAGCACGCTCATACCAGCGATTGTTGGCCACGCACTGCGCAGTGGTTAAGATAATACGATTAGATAATTCGAGAGCTTTCCAACGACTGACAAACGATGATAAATGGCTAAGATACAGTTCCGTGGCAACGATTTGGTTGTAAGCTATTATCATCTAAAAAAAATTGATACGTTCACTTGATGACATTTTTGAACACACGATAGAATGTGTTACACATGCTTATTCAATGTGTGAGAGAGAAAAAACACTTTATTGAACATTGTAGAAGGAATGAAGGTGGACAAGGACTCCAGTAGTTGTCGAAACGTAATGGATTTGCCGAAAGTTCAAAATGAGTTGCCAAAAGTTCAAATTGGTATGCCAAAAGTTTGCCAAAAATTGAAATTGATTTATGCCAAAGGGGTTTTTTTTCTATTAGAAACTGATTTTACCGTTGCTACACGATTTAATTCTACGTAGACATTTCTTTCTTCTTAAATTCTTTCTTCGACGAGTCTGCAAGACCTTTAGACATTTTATGTCTTCGCCCCCCCCTTGAACCCTTTACTCGTTGAGAGAATTTCTCTTTCTATTCAGGCCATCATTTCAATCGTCTCTTGATGTCCAGGGAGTCTCTCCATCAAATTTCAACTTCCTAGGGTGAACAGGAGAGAATTTAGCTCACTCAGCTGATCACTTAAAAATTTAGTGAAACAGAAGGCTATAATCATAGTATAGTGTGAAGTCGATGACATAAATCACTCTTCGTTTCATCTCCGGTACCTTCGATGCTCATTGGGCCATCAATGGAGCCAAATTTTAGAGCATCCTGAAGTTGGGTTCTTAGAAGAGCAAGAACTATGGCTTTTTCTGGTTGCAATGAATATTTCTCGTACTCGTGGATAATTATTTGGACCCACACGGAATCTGGTGCATGGAGTTCCAAGGCGTATTACAGTGCATTAATAGAAGACCGTATAGTGTCAGTTTCCACAGCAGCATAATTTTTAGTCCGGGAAGGATTTATTTTGTTAGTGTACTGTCTCTCGTATACTACGTTGCTCTGCTTTGTTTTCCTACCCTTGTTCCATGTGCATGAGGAACTCTTGCAAGCAGGGAGTATATAGCCAAATTGTGTGGCTTAATCCTCCAGAGCAATTAATACAGCACAAATGTGCGAACATCGTGCCATCGCACTTGCCTTGCATTGACAAGATGCATCTATCAGTAACGATGTGCGTTGATTCAACATCACCATCACAATATAATCATTGGAGGATTCATTGATGTACGAATTTTTTTCCTTTTAAGCAGCAATATCCTTTACTACAGTAACAGTCTTGGAGATTACTTACGTGGCCAGGTACAAAAACCGCTTACCTCTGTGAAGTGGTTTTGAAGTTGAGGATAGTGGCACACCAATATCGTCGTCGCTTTCTTGGTCGTGCTCATATCGTCAACCCGGACTTCCCGTGTTACAATTATGTAATTATATACCGATCCATAATTGAAGGCTAACGGAATATGAACTGAAGGAAAACATTTTCAACCGGATAAAGGAAATAAAACAAAATCATTACTATGAGCGGCGGCCTCATTGATTTGGTTGTTGCGAATACATCGCGTTTTTGCTTCTATCCACCACGGTCTTTCGATGGGTCGATAGGTTTATTGAGAGCCTTGTTCACCAATGTTATGAGCTCGGATTTTCGGCAAGTCGACAAAAACTTGATACCCCTCACTTGGAGAAATCTTTTTAGGGCTGATACTGAGTTGCCCCAGGGTTCAGGATGAGGGAGTTTCCCCTCAGGAACGTCGTTTTCTGTTAACTCTGCAGAAATAAAGGGCACCTGTGCAGCCATTTTAGTAAACTATTCAATATCACACTTTCAATAGAAAATAAAAATTCACTATTACAAACTATCTAACTTTTAAATCTAATCATATGTTTTCTATGAAAATCTACTATAATGTAACATCTTCGAACTAGAAACCTGACTGGAGAAGATTACAGTCATATCAATAGTCAACGCTAACATCCGTATGGATTCATGGAAAAGGTCAATTATTCAGACAACCACGCTTTACCTCAGATTGTTGGTAATAAAGTTTATCAACAATATAAATTTGGAGCATTCAAAATTTTACACACAAAATTATGTTGAAAAATGAACTTAAATTGCATTAATATGTGCTACAAAAACTTTAAAAAAATTATAGGTAAGTAAAAATCCAAAGCGTAGATCCGTTAAGTACAAGAATGGTATTGTAACTGGTGGGTGATTTGTACTTAATCTGCAAATTACTCCTCAAAATAAACTCGGGTATTTCATTAACCAAATGAAATATGAATTTGAAATTAAATATTATGAAATTGACATTTTATGTCTTTACTTTCGCAAATGGACTCGAAAAGCGTTGCGTTATAAAAAATCGTTACGGTTGATTTTTAATGATTTTCACGTACAACCGAGCCGTTTCTGGGGAAATGAAACTTCTTAAGTTTTCAACGGACAGAAATCGTTCACCATTCGTTGGAAAGCTCTCGATTTATGACGCATTTTTTTCGTACTTGTTCTTGGTATTTATGTCGCCATTTTATATTCCAATATATTATTTCTTTTATTAAACGAATTTTTCGCATTTTTCACCCAACTGGATAGTTGTTGTATGAAGAGGTTGGTTATATAACCAATTGACATGAGAAATGTCCAGAATGCACTAATTTTACAAATTTTGTCGGGGGGGGGGGGGGGGGGGGGTATGAGAGGGCCCCCCAAATGATTCGTGTAGTTACGGCGACGCACTTTTCCAGTTGAGATGGGAATCGTCACAAACGAAAATCTTTCTTCTCTAAGCATATTTTCGGCCTCTAATAGCAATCCTACACCCCGACTGAAATTCATAAAAGTTCATTGGCTTTGGCAGCGTTATTCACTAGGTATCTGATCTTTTCACCTGAGAGAGAGCGATGTTGAAAGTCTTGAAGGTGATAGTGAGAAGAGTGTAGAAATAAAGGGTGACGGGGAGGGGGGTGGTTCGTAACTTTAATGATTCATTGATGAGGGGAGGGGTGGGGGAAAAGTCCCATCAGACAATATCCCCCTCTCCATCCAAAGCTCTCATTTCGACGTAGTTTTGCCTCTCACTTAACTACTTAGTGAGCACTTAGGGAACCCCAAGTTCTTAAGTGTTCTTAGCTCGGAGGACAGAGCGAGAACAAGTGCGGGGGGAAGACACGTCAGTTCCCGGCCCACATCACATAAATTCTATTAATGTTGTCACATCTAGATAAGTTAAGGTCCGCTTTCCCGCCCTTCTCTCCATTCCCAATCCCCTGCACCCGTGTCTACTATTTCTACGGATTTGCAGGCTCGCTCATTGATCAGAATAATATTTTTTCTTCCCTTCCGATGTAAAATATAAGTGCACAAGTAATTTACATTGCTCATTGAACTGGTATTTTATCTTTAGTGACGATTCCCGTCTCAACAGGAAAAGTGCGCCTGTCTCGCGACCTATGTTTCGGCTTCCGACGATATCGTCATCCTCAACCCTATCGGTCAAAGGCATCTGTGCTCTATCTAGCACTGGAGGTTAGAAGTTCCACGAAAAAACTCGGAGTGTTCCAAAACTATTATACCCTACAACTATTTCCGAATACGTTCCTGATATTTGTGTGACAGTGAGTCTAAGAAGAAATTTCTAGATCAGTGGTTCTTAATCTACGGTCCGGGGACCACCAGTGGTCCGCAAGGCATCATGAAGTGGTCCGCAAGAAAACTTAATACACTACGCCAAAATTTATGTAGATAGGTGAGAGGGAATAATAATAATAACTGCTAACAATAATTTTACAAATGACCGCACGATTAGGGATGCTAATCCCACTGCTCTGTGCTGCATACTTTGACGTATTTTGTAGGAAGTATATTCTGAGACTCAAGCGAACAATTCACGCAGATTGATGAATGAAAACTAGCTCTTCAGTCTGAAAATAGAAATAAACCAATTAACTTCCTGAAAATTATACGGTAGGTACCTACCTTCCTAAATTGTTTTCTATGACCGACTCATAGAAGTAGAATACTTTACTGACAACTTGCGATGTGTATGACATTCCATTAGATACGACGAAGGTATTGATGATTATTAAATGACAAAATAATGTAGGTAGGTACCTTCCTACTTTTCTGCACCTGCAAAGGGGCGATCTGCGGCACCAAAAAACTGCACACTTTAACAAGAAGGCTTACATGACTATGTATGTGATATTGTACCTACCTGTGGAAATCAATTCATGAATACATACAATTAATCAGTAGAAACGAGTTTCGTAAAGAAAAAAGAAACAGAAACTAAATGTGACGGTTGAAGAGCTACGTAACGTACAGTGACAACAGATAAATAGAGAAAGCCTTTGAATAATAACGATGAGAAGAGAGCGAACATATTTCGCTATCTAGCGGATACCTACCTACCATAAGAAGCTTGTAACTATATAGGAGTATCGCAAAGGTAGAGCTACTCTACCGTTTGAAGGAAACATATTGATAAGTAATGCATGCATGCATTACAGGGGCGTCCCTATGAATGGATTGTATATAATTTTGGTGAGAATTCAAATAAGACAGAAAACAATTATCATGATTTCTCGGAAATCCCCCCCCCCGTTTAACCCCTTCCCCGTCAGTAAATTTGAAACTTCCGAGGTTGCATAACTGGAAGAAAATCTGAATCGAACAAACAATAAAAAAAGTCCAGTCATGCAGCATGACCCCATGAGCGAATTTTTGAAGAGTAAACTCATCAGTTGTGATTATTATTATTATTTATTTTTTTTTTTTTTTTTTTTTTTTTTTTTTTTTTTTTTTTTTTAAACAAGCACCTACTACCTACGTTTTAAACAGCATGGTTCTAGGATTGGTTATACAGGGATACTTCCATAAGAGTAGTTCAATCTGAATTTGGACAATGTTTCATGCAAATATTACCGATTTTTACAACTAGCGAACGGCATTATTTCGATTTTTGACTGATTTTTCAACTTTGAAATTTTTGAAAACTTGATACATATTTTTATAGGAAATTTTACGCTGATTCCGAATATACCACATGTTAGTATGCTGAAAAAATTATTTCGCACAACAAATCGCAAAAAAACAGGCTATTTTGAAATTTTTGACTACATTTTTGAAAATTTCAACCCGAAGATGTAATCCGATCATGCTGGCCAACGAACTTGAACTTTCGTTTTGTGTCCTTAACATTTTAAAATTTGTTTGAAGTTTCTAGCACAATTCTACGTCTGGAATGACACATAGGTACATATATACATAGATACTTTTTTTTTTTTTTTTTTTTAATCTCCCCTCAAAGACGGAGGGGGCACGCCAATAAACTGAAAAATAAACAAATAAAATAAAAAAGTGGGGAGGACGCCCAGGTTTACCCGACGCCGGCTCTAGGGATAAGGGAAGTTGCAGGACGAGGAGGAAGAATGGGATGAAAGGAAGTGCCCCTATAGAATGACCATATATACATACATACATACATTAAAAAATGCGTTAAACTTCGGAATATGATTCAGAAAAGCCTGAAACGGCTTATAAATATATTGTATAAAATGTTTTTAAATATTCACATTCTACAAATTTTGAGGCGGGAGCAATAGCTTAATTTTCTTCAAAAATTCGCTAAAACAATCACAGAAATCCTAATGAATAAGCATATCACGATTCATTGCTTGCCCTCTTCATTCACCCCCTTCCATCATGAAATTTGACACTGCTGTTACACGTTCCGAAACTAGACCGAATTCAAAGTTGAACAAAAAAAGAATCACGAAAATCGGACGAGAATAGTTAAAACATCATGATTTATCAGTGTTACTCTTGAAGAAATTTGAAAATCCTGACATAATTTCCAAAACTACCTATATCGAATTCATAATGAACAAAATAAGTATCACAAAAATCGGTAGAGGTTTATACAGCGCTTAAAATAATCGGTGATTATCCCTTCTATTCACCAATTCAACAGCAAATCCAAAATTTCCGAGGTTTGTTGCACATCTAGACTGAAATCGGAATCGAACAACATGAGAATCCTAGATCTGGGTGGCGTCGACAAAATTTGTCGAAAAAAAAAACTCGTTTTTCGGCTTTCCCCCTCTTCCATCTTATTTAGTTAATGCATTTCCCCTTCAAATTTCAGTCAAGAAAACAAACCTTCGAGACAGATTTCACACGAAGTTTTAGTTTCACCTTAACACCAAAAGGGAGGGGCTGTTTAAATGGAATAATTTGGCCATCATCGAACGAACTGGTGATCTGACGAATGAAATTGGATTACCTAGGTACTTAGTCTGAATGTTCTTTTGGGTTACGTATCAAGAATATTTTTAATCTGAAATATGGGGTGTGTTTGTGGAGTGATCTCAGTAGTTTGGCCCTAATAGGTAATTTATAAGTTAGTACTTTAAGCAAGTACAAATAAGTAGCTAAGGACTTTTTGACATGGATATGTCTTTGCTCTGGGGGGTCAACCAAAAATTTTCGTGACGCAAAAAACATGTCACAATTTCTAATGATGTTCACGTACAACCAATCCGTTGCTAGGGGAATGGAACTTCCGTAGTTTTCATCGCACAGAAATCGTTCGCCACTCGTTGGAAAGCGCTTGATTTATGTGATAAATGTTCACATCTCAAGCTACCAATTTCCCCCTCCTTAAGGGCCTGGCTACATTCCTAAACTAAGTGGATTGGGCTATAAACAATTTTAATAAGCCGGTTACTATATTCTTAACGTAAAGCAATAGCATCATTTACGTTACCCATTCCTTAACTAATAATAAAATTTGGTATTTCAATTATAAAAAAAAAAAATAGCATCATTTACTCCACTCCATAGGGAACATTATCATCCTCTTGACAACAGTCGACTGTAAACAACAACTCATTGTAGTGGGTTCTCTCCACAGTTATTTTCAACATTTCTATAAGTAAACCGTTGTTTTGTTGGAATTAGTCGGGATGCGGCCCAGGGAAAATAAATGAAATTATTTCATTTTTTGTTTTATTTGATAATGTTTCGTCCTCTTACTGCGACAAATTCAGATCTTGGTGTGTCCAGGAAAAAATTTATAAACATCCGAGTATACCGGATTTGTCAAATAAAACAACGGTTGCTCACCAAGTCAACTCAATGTCAAGAAAGCAAGATCTGAAGATGTCCTCAGTAAGAGAACGAAACGTTATCAAATAAAACAATAAACGATATAATTTCATCTATTAATGAAAAATTAGGCTATCATGAACATAAAAATGATAGCGCCTGTATTGGGGAAATAACTTAAATACTATGTATAGTATGCTTATTGTGTCTCCAAGAATAACAGAATAAATTCTTTATCCTACATTTCGTCGCCTACAGTCCAAAGTTAAAGGATTTTTTCGCAACTCTCGAGGACAACCGTTATGAAATCCCCAATCAAAGACATATCCATGTAACATGGTATCTGCTTGTAAAGCAGATAGTGGAATTTAAATCATCCATAGGGGTGTCCCAAAATGTGATGGGTGAGGAGGGGCTTGCCTATATTCAAGCCAACCTGTGCAACTCACGGGTGTGCCATCTAGGTTTACATATCCCCCCCCCCCCCCCCCCCCCCAAAGCGTGGTATCCAATGATACAGGAGTTTCTAGAACTAGAATGGAATGTAACGCGGACTATGCGCTCCTGACGGAAACTAGTGCAACCAATGTCCGTTGCTACTTTTAGATTGATTAGTTGGACAATTAGATCAGAATAATTTGTGTAGTTTGGTGGTTGGATGCACGCATACTTGATAAATACATGACATCAAGTAGTCAATCCCTTTGTAATTATTCAGATTAGTTGGACTAATAAGATCAGGATAATAAAAATTCTGATTAGTCGGACAATAAATCAGGAAGTTTTGTAAAGTTAGGAGGTTAATCCACATGGAATCGCTGGTGTCGCGTAATCCATCCAGGTTTTACACAGTTTCCAATAGGGATACTGATGGCAAAAGAAAATCGATGTTTTCGAAAATCGATTTTTTTTAGTTTCAAACATCGATGTTTAGACATCGATTTTTGCTGTACGATATTTATCCAACATCGATGTTTTCATCCCAAACCATCGATTTTTTAACTCGCCGGAATAAAGCTCGACAATCTCGAACCGGAAATTCAGATATACAAGCTCTATATTTTGTTTTGAAAGAAATTGTCTATTAAAATATCCAGCTGACTGCAGACTCAATGGGAAACTATTATCCAAATTACTATTTTTAAATGGTTTGCCAGAAAAATACTGGCGCTAAGTTGTTTTAACCCTAGATTACTTAGAGTCCTCTCTACCCCCTGCCAAAACTCATCAAAACAGCTTTCACGCGGTCCCAAAAGACGCCCCAGGAATTGAGGGAACATTTTTAATTTAATATAGTTGTAGCGGGAAAGGTCCCAACCAGCGAGGTAAAACTACTGGAGTGATCGCCAGGTGAGCGAAAAACGGTCCGAACGGGACCAGTGTGGGTTCAAATGGTGGGCTACTGAGACCGCCGGGCGGTTTCTGGCGTTGAACGCGCTGTCGTTTACACACTCCTGGACCTCACTACCGTGGTTGAATCTTACTAAAATTTATATATTATTCATCTGCATGAACTACGGAATCTGACAGTATAAATACTTTTTATTTTATCACGCATATGAATTTTTAATAATGTAAAACATATCAGTGTTGTTAAAGCGGGACATGAAAAAGTTACTAAGCGTAAACTTTTTTTATTTTTAGGACAGAAACAAACTTCCAGCGAGAAAGTTGTAGCTAATTAGTTGATCTACAACTTTTATTCCAAAAATTATTTTATAAAGTGTTTGGTTTTCCCATAATCCGTCTCGAAAGAAGCTGGACAATGTTCGCCGCGCCAAAACCAAGTCGCGCGCCGCGCTGCCGTTCGACCCAATGATGCTGTGTTACAACGTCAATCTAGTTCTAAGAGAAAATACAAAAAGTTTCACAACTTGTTGTATATTTAGATACTCTTATTCGATTGCAGAAATTGGTTTTCGTTTTATTACCTCTGAAACGGTTTATTTTTATTTTCTATGGATAAATCATTTCATTTGGCGAAAACATTTATTGGTATAATTAACAGTAACTAAACGGTATTGTAGAATGCAAGACCCATGTTAATTTAAATTGAATTTCCGACTTGATTTCCGAATTTAAAGACGTATTATATCCTTTTCTCAAAGGTATTGGAACGGGGAATTATCGTTTTGTATGAGTGGGGACCCTATCTCTCGACTAACGACGAAACTCTCAACTAACTATTCTTTTTACAGCAAACCCCCTGGTTAAAAGTAGTTAATTTTAGTATCAAAAGTTCGAGAATCTATTCAGAAATATGGATCAGAAGGCCATTCAGTAAAAAAAAATTTTCCCTTGCTGCAAATCTAGTTCGAGTGACCGGGCGTCGCGTTTTTCCCTATCTCGCCCATGCTAAGCGCTGCCGCGCTAGCCCACCATTTGAGACGCGACGTTGAACGCAGCCGGACCGAAACTCGGTCACCGCAACTCATGGGCGCGAGCAGTCCAGTAGTTGTAAGTCTTTGGTCCAAACTACTCGGATTGCTTTTTGGATTTTTGATAACTTAAATAGTTTTTTTTTCTCTACTCAATTGAAAATGGTCGAAAAATGGTCAACTTTGGACATCAATAGAACGTGTTTTATGACCTTTTTTAAAAAAATAAAAAAGCAATCACAGTAGTTTAGACTATGATTTATTTAAATAATATCGTATTGCATTGATATGTTGAAAAATACACGCTCAAAATGGGACCGCGCGAAACCTTACAACGCAAAATACACACTGATTCTACCTCTGTTGCATGGTAATTGTCTGTCTGTCTGCCTGTTATGTTTCAAAACACCCAGGGGTAGAGAGGACTCTTAAATCAAAATTTTGTCTCGAGAATATTTAAGTAGGTATCGTAAATTTGAATAATATTATTACTTTTTTTTTACTATACTAAATTATTGGTTTTTATTTTTTTTATTACATTTTAGGTTTATTATATTACCTTAAACACATAACATAGTGTGTTGGGTCTAAAATAAGTTATTGTACTTATTATCATTATTATATAACTTTGATTAATCTATTACTTTAGTATTTTCAATGCTAACAAATACAGCAACAAAATGAAATGATTGTTTTATTTAAACCCTTAAATGTTCGTTTTCAGAAACTACTATTTTGTAGCCTATTACCTTACTTTCTTTATATTAAATTCAAGTACTTTATATTTCTTTTAACAAAATTTGTCTTCTTCGATGTTAAAACATCGATGTTTTAAAAATCGATATTTTGGGCTCGATTTTTTGTATCCCATCGATTTAATGAGCTCGATACATCGATGTTTCCAAAAATCGATTTTTCATGAAATATTGCCATCACTAAATAGGGACACTAATTAATGTCGATAATTCTTCTGCATTATAATTAATAATATTATTAACGGAATCAATATTTGGCATTGCGACGTATTGGAATCATTGAATAATAGATGATACAACAGCGCTATTTTCTTGGTATCAGGTTTCCCGAATACGATGTTAACGTTATCTTCCAGTATGAAGTCTGCCTCATCAGCTAGTAAGACGCCTCTTCATTAACAAAGGTGAGGTTATTAAAGGCGATTCAAGCTAGGGATGCTAATCGATTTTCGATTAAACCGAAAAATCGATTTTTTACCTCCGATTTCCGATTTTTTTGCAATCGATTGATTGTACCGATTTTTATCCAGAAATCGATTATTTTTGTGAAATCGATTTTCATTGCGGTGTTGGTTTTCTGTATTTTACGACTCATTGTATTGTATGTGTACCTACGCAGCAGACCCACGAAGAGGAGAGAATAGACAACAGCAAAGTATAAAAAACCAACAGGTTGGTTTTTAAAAACATTAAATCATGTTTAATGTTTTTCCCTCGCAAGGGAGAAATTAGATATAGTTTTTTAAGGTCAAGAAAAAAGAAAAGATTCTAATTAACCAAAACAATTTATTATATTTATATACATTTTTATTTTACCATTAGATATTTCCGATGGGACTCATACCAAAGTACGCTTGCATACGAGTCTGCAACACATTGGGACATTTTATGTCTTTAGTTGCAGACTCGTATGCAAGCTCTAAGAGCCACTCAGCTGATCCGGACCCTGGGCTATGAATCACATAATCGAAACACCAGCTCAATGAAATCATCAGAAATTAACAAGCGGTTGCAATCATGTTCACAATATCAATAATTGAGAATGATCACCTGTGTGTAAACAATTATTCAAATAACCATGCTCATAACTCAGCTTGTTGGCCACGCACTTCGCAGTAGTTAACATAATATGGTTGGATAAATCGAGAGCTTTCGAACGAATGGTCAACGAATTTTGTGGGATGAAAAACGACGAAGTACCATTTCCCTAGCAACGACTCGGTTGTAAGCGGAAATCATCAGAAAAAAACGTTGCACATTTGCGTGTCGTGTCGGAATTCACAGAATGACCCCCAGCCCTAAAACATTAAACATGTTAATAAAAATAATGCCAATAAAAAAACTTCTAATTTCAAAAACATTAACAAATATACATTTCAAAAAGTAAAGATACATTAAAGCAGGAAAACAGAACTAAACAGGTTAAACTCCCCCAAGCAAATATAGAAAAGTTCCGGAAATCATTCACGTTTATAGCCCCACGCCTGTACAATTTACTACTTTGCAAAACAAAAAGAGAAATCAACTTCAAAAATTAATAAATGACTCTATATGGGACATAGACGAGAATAGTGGAGAAGTGTCAACATTATTATAAAGGATAGGGTCCTTTAACTAATTATTAAGTAATTTTTGAAATTAAATTGTAATTCATCACCCTAAGATATTATAATGACATTTGCAGGTTAATTGAAGTATATATTTATTGGGAGCGTGCCTTTGTGCTCACACTCCTTTCAAAAATATGTTTGGCACAATTCTGAATTGTGCCAAACCTTTCAAGTGATCTTAGCGTAGAAGGGCTATATATAAACCTTTGTAATCGACCAACGTTGCAGAATAATTCGAGAGACGGTATCCACACTTGTATGAACACCGCCGCGGGAAGGAAGAACAAACCTATCGGAAGAATCAATAAGCTTCAAGGAACACATTCGTTCGTACGGCGGCCGCTAGAAGCCGCTAGCGTAGCACATACTGGCTCATTCCGAGACCAGTTTCAGCTATATTTATGTGCACCTCCCAACTATAAGCAAATTTAATTATAAGCTTCCACGAAATAGGTGATGGAATACTTACCTATATACTAACGTTATAGGTTTCAAAATAATCAAAATAAATTATCGTTTTGTTTTGTGAGAAAGTATGTACTTTTCCGATTCGTAAAGCGTTGAAAGTCCACCACGAACACTTCCAAACGTAAAGTAGAAGGTAGAGGAAAGAAGGAATTGTTTAACGTATATTTCCAAGATAGATACAGAAATGCAAATAGTTATCAAGTAGGTACCCACTAACTAACATACCTAACACAAAAATAATGTGATAAAAGTTGTCGTACATAGGTAGGTAGGGGAAAGTGCCCTAATATGGTACGGTTCGGTACACAAATTGTTACGAATGACAGCGTGGCAAAATTTTTCGATCCAATTTTCATCCCAATTTTTCTAGTTTCAGAGATTTGATTTTTTCTCTTTTGATAAATAATCTGAATGGTTTCGTCTTCTAATCAAGAACGAGATACAAAAGTTGGTTTTGCCCTGTATTCATTACCCATTCAACCAGCTCTGGTTATTAACGACTGCCTCCTTTTCCTAATATGGCAATAGTTCAGATTCCTATTATGGCACTAGCGCCATATTGGGGCTCAGTTGGTTTTTTTTTTTTTTTTTTCCATAGCTGAGTGTTTTTCCTAGCTTCTCTTTGTTCCCTTTAGTATTTTATACGTTTTATCTTTATGATTATATGTATTTGTATGTGTTTCGGTGTTTGTATGGCCTTGATCGGTGTTTGTATGTGCGTGTATGTATGTGATCAACGCTACCACGCTCAAATGGCTGGACCGATTTGAATCAGAATTAATACAAAAGTATCAGTATACAAGTTCTTGGGATGGTTTTTAGCCGTATTTTAAAATCTACCAAACCCCCAGTAACATCCTACACCGGGAAAAGCCTAACCCAGTAATGCGAGTAAACAGCACCCAGTTTCCCACAAGTGGGTAAAATGATTCTCTACTGTTCGCTCAAGGAATTTTCAATATAATAGGGAGCCTTTGTCGGACCTCATCAGACGAATTAAATCACGGGTGCCATATCCTGATCAGTTATGTTGAAATTGATATGGAATGATCAAATCGTCTTCTCCAAACATCCTCCAAATTCGAGTGAGATCAGACCATTATGAAAGACATCATTTACGTTCGCGCATGCACCAAGTGTAGTGTAGATTTGAGAACAGCGAAACTAAAAGAGAAACATCTACAGCTTAACCAGCACAATCTCTGAAATTTTCATCAAAATCTGATGAAAACGTGGAATTAACCTTGTTACAAGGAGTTGCGGACACACTACAGACACACACACACACATGCAGACAGAAACGTAAAATGCGAGTGGATATTTTTATTTTGGAGACAACAAACTTTTATATAACTAATGATGATGCGTTGGGGGGCTGTACACTTTTCGTTTTTTTTTTTTTTTCCTCAAAATCAAAACTTTTACTCCCATTTTACCTTTTTGGCCTTTCTGAACAACTTTGGTCTCCAGTCTATAGTTCTATCCGTGTCCCCTTGCATTCTTGCAAATCGCCTGATCATAAACGACCAGCTCCCAATCTGTGAACACTTCTACAGTTTCAATCTGAATTTGATAACAATTTTAGGGAATGTGCGTGTAACATTAGAGAATAAATATTAACTTTTTTTTTTTTTTCAATTTAACTTGGTACCTATTTGATTTTAGCAAATTTTATTTGGAAATTAAGTTATTGCAATGGCTATGAAATGGTCGCCTAGTTCGAATTTTTCCCTTTTTATTGAAATAGAACTGAGCATTGACCCAAGATACAACTTCTTAAGGTACCCTACTTCCCCTAGACGATTTTAGTAGTTTGAGTAGTAGTTTAGATCTATATAGTGATCTATATAGTGATCCCAACAGAGGATCTCTCTCTCTCACTCACTCTCTCTCTCCCTCTCTCTCTCTCTCTCTCTCTCTCTCTCTCTCTCTCTCTCTCTCTCTCTCTCTCTCTCTCTCCTCTCTCTCTCTCTCTCTCTCTCTCTCTCTCTCTCTCTCTCTCTCTCTCTCTCTCTCTCTCCTCTCAAAGACTCTACCGTCCTCCATGAAGAGCTTTTCATAATTCTTTTCTCTCTTCTCTATTAGAATATTAATATGTTTTGCTTTGAAAATTTATTTTTACCTCTCTCTCTGCTGTTTTGCCTCTAGCTGTCGTCAAGTGAACACCAGCTATCAATCACTGACTGACTGACTGCATAGGGCTTCCGTAGAAAGAAATCTCAGGCCTGATGGCTTATATTTTCCCAAAAGGGCCCCTTAAGAAATTGGGGATTCTACGGCTGCGCTATGTCCCTAAATTTGTTGCTCATTTCAACAAACTTCTTAATCTGCTTCCAATCGAGGTCTCTGAGTGAGGCCCTTTCGATTGTGTTGTGTCCTAGGGCTTCTTGCCTAGATCTCCAAAATCTGTCAACAGTCGCACAAAAAGTGTTCTGCTGTGTCTTCTCCTCTTCCACACTCGCAGAGTGGTGAAGAGACCTTGGACATGATGAAAAGGGTCCTCTTGAAGCTAAAGTGCCCTGTGAGGACCCCTATTAATTTCCTCATTTGCTTTCTAGGCAGTGTTATAATCCAGTCTGAACTACTCTTTTTGTAGC
Organism: Adelphocoris suturalis; assembly: GCA_030762985.1. Taxonomy (NCBI): domain Eukaryota; kingdom Metazoa; phylum Arthropoda; class Insecta; order Hemiptera; family Miridae; genus Adelphocoris; species Adelphocoris suturalis. The sequence continues at coordinate 27,173,391 of CM061044.1, read as the reverse complement.
CAGAAATACACATCCTAGATTGTCTATATCTATTGTTCTCTTTTCTCCAAAGCTCATTTAGATCTCTGTTGGTCCAGGTATTTGCCTTGGCCTTACACGCGTAATAAATAATTAAATAAATAATTTATGAACTCATATCAATTCCAACACAATTGTACCGTTAGTATCTGCTGCGCATGCGCGAATATATAATCCTTGTAGACGGTTTTCATCCGATATTGATGAAATTCTCAGGGAATGTGCGTGTTGTTCTGTAAATGGTCCCAATAAGTTGGATTGTTCTCAAATCATCACTTCAATCTATATCAAGCATATTTTCTCGTTTCCTGTTTGACCGATTTCGACGTTTCACGCTACATCTTGATTTACTATCTATCTATACATATATTTAAGATATACATTCTTGTTAAAGATACGAGGAAGCTATGTGCCACACCCAACTTCGCAGACGTGTTTTATTTTATTTTATTTTTTACGCTAAAATAACGTGTTTTCCCATTACGGGTGGTCCTAAAATGCACGCAAGTTCCAACAGAACGCCTGGACGTGAAGATCTCGGGCAAGCCCAGCTTTAAATGCCTTCTAAATACCTTATGACTCCAACCTCATCACACTCGTTCAACCCGCGGGAAAAAAGACCTCCATCCTTCGAAAACCGAACGAGTGCAGCTCGGCCGCAACAACTCCGAACGATTCATCTCTCCCCGATGGGGCATCCTATTGATTCCCCGGGCCCCCGTAAGGTGCCCCGTTTTTCCCCCGTAATTAATCACAGTGGTGCCAACTGACGCCATAATTAATGGTAAAATTTCCCTACGCAAAACAGAGTGGCCAGACTTAATTACGAGTTGCAAATGGATGAGCATTCCTTGAAATTCGGAGCGCCCTTTCGAGTGACGGACTGCGCGCCCTGACAGAGAAAAACTTCTCTAACCACACAAACGACTGGTGTTTCCTTCTCCCTTACATTTTATTTTGCGCTTGTTGTTGTTTTTATTATTCGGGCGCCTTTTTCCATTACTTGCCGTTTCTTTCCTCATTTAAACGAATTTTGCGCGCTGTTAGGTTTTGTACAAATTGTTGGTTACCAACAATGCCAAATCAATCAAACCGAGTTTAGCGGGGTTATTTGGTAAGGGCAGTCCTTAATTTGGAACAAGAGCCCTTCGGACGATGCATTTCGTCTTCAGAGACATTCATGTTACGGATACGAGGAAGCTATGTGTCACACCCGATTTGGCACAGAAGGAAAGGCACCCGTAAAGAAGTAAAGGTTTCAATTGGGGGACGTCTGCATTGTCCCATGAACAGTCTAGAGAAGACACTAATAGCAAGCGATTACAATATGCCATTAATAATGTCATTCATTATTGACTTAATCTATAACTAATAATAATAATAAATAAACGGTTAATTAAATACGACATGAGCAAGTTTAGCTTGTCTGGCGGAGAAACTAAAGTCATCATATAATAATTTAATTCAGTTAGTAAAGTAAAGGAACAACCACCATAAGGGGGCCAAGGGGAGTCACAACATCCCGGAAGGCAAAGTCATGGCGATCACTCCGAGGCAGCCACAAGAAATCTGCGATACTGCCAACCTGTCTGCAGAATTTTGCCAGCGTTTGCCAGCTGCTCACCTAATTAAGCATTCGGTTAGCCACCTCAACACACAATGAGAGCTCGAGGTAGACTAATTGCGTCTATTTGCTGCAATGTAGGGAATTTCAGAGCGGTCTTGCTGTTGCTCTGTAAGCTTCTTTCAGATTGTAGTAACATAATTCCTCGATAGCTAACTCTCGTTCAAACCTTCTCTATCTTATTTTCAAATGATTATAGTTTCAAAACGGAAGTTAGTGAAAAAACGTTGTCTATTTCCACGAAAAATAAAGAGTTACAATGTTAAATCGATTTCGACGGTTAGGCCATCATCAGTAACAAACAAACCCTTGGGTGCGGCAGCATAACTTCCTTTTTTCAAAACTTAATAAAACGCATTGTATGAATCAGAAAGTTTTAATTTGGTTTTTACAATGTAGGTACACACTTAAAGTTTTGTTTTACGTAGTTTTGAAGAGCAAATCATGTAGGCGACGTCCCTCATTCTTGGTACATCATTTATACCGATTTGTGGCGTTTGACATGACTCTTTCAAGCATAGCAGGCGTTATGTTAGCAATTTCGTCCTGGATTTTGTTCTTTAAATCTTGTAGGGTCCTTGGACGGTTCACATAAACTCGGGATTTCAAAAAAACCACAGAAAAAAATCACAAAGGGACAAATCGGGGGATCGGGTCGGCTAATGCAAATTGCCCCGGATTGAGGAGTTCTGGGAAGTGTTCCCTCAAAGCAGCCATCAATGCTTTTGCGGTGTCTGCTGTTGCACCGTCTTGTTGGAACCAAATGTCCCCCACGTCCAACTCATCTAGCCGCGGGAAAAAAACCCTGCATCATGTTTGTAAACCGGCCCGAGGTTATGGAGGTGAGGTGTTCAGTTGAGGGACCTCACAGGCAAAATTGTGTCCTTATTGAATTCGGTGCTAAAATTTGGAAAACATGGTTTGCTCATCAAAACTAAAACAAAACTTTAGGTGTGTACCAACATCGTAAAAATCAAATTGAAACGTTGTGATTCGTACAATGCGTTTTATTCAATTTTGAAAAAAGGAAGTTATGCTGCCACCCCCTGGCCCAACCGTCGAAATTGATTTAACATTGTAACTCTTTATTTTTCGTAGAAATAGACAAAGTTTATGCACTAACTTCCGTTTTGAAATGGGTTTCTACAACTACGTCGCGAGTAATCGAGTTCGTTTTAGTTTTAATTCGTGATTATAGTTTGATTAAAATTGATCCTATTCTTATATTAGTGTACTTACAAATGATTATAGTTTGATTAAAATTAATTCTATTCTTACATTTGTCAAACTAGTTTGCAGCCAATAACAATGTCCATTACCGGAAAATCATTGTTTGATTCCGTCACCGCTAATTCTTTAAGTAAAATATAGATTAGTTGGAAAAATAGATCAGAATGCTGTGTATAGTTTAGCTAGCTCGATTCGATTTACTACATTTTTCACTAAAGGAATTCCTACAATTGATATTTGTCCGAGCGGGCTAAGACCAGGAAATAAGGTCGTTGGGTCAGCAACACACGATATGTGCGCATTCCAGGTCACCATCCATCCGCTAGGCGTTACAAATCCATATTGGGATAAGTGTTGCGGCATGCATCAAATGTTTTACTCATTACCGTGGTTTATGGTAGCGTCGTTTCTGTACTCTTGGATTCCTTCAGCTATGCCTCGTTCTGGAGTTTTCTAACGAGTGTACTTCATCCTGAAAATGTCACCAGCCTTATCGTTTCCTCCGTACCACCAGCAACTTCCTTTATATTCAAACTGCATTGTGCATTAAAAAAAAAAAAAAAAAAAAATTAAAAATAAAGCCCGGAATAACAACCTCCACTTTCTTCTATACCCCCTCTCATCCTCTCAACTCAGGAAACATACTTGATGAAATGGGAACGGCAACAACGACTCGGCGAAAAAATGAGGGACGGGTTTGCGACGGGCTCACGCCTCGGGGCACCGGACATGATGGCAGCCGTCATACCAAACAATCTTCCTCCCTTGTGTTTCTTATATTCAAAAGAAAATATGAAAAATATTTGTCTCGACAAAAGAAATAATTTCTTTCTATAACAAAAAAAAGAGACGACAAATCTGCCAAGTGGGCGCGGCACGTTGTTTCCTTTCGCGGCAATCGCTGCCCACTTCTCCTTGCTATCTTTTTCTTCAGTCCCTCAACCCTGTCTGAAATTTATGAAAGTATAAGATTCGTAACAGGTGCCTCACGAGAGCGTTATCTTGGGTAGGCAACAAAATGTGAAGAGACGGCACTTTGCATCGCCTCTTGTTGTAGGAAGAACCTACTAAAGCCACTTTCCGAAAACAAGGACCGATCGAAAGGGGAAAAACATGGGGTCTCAACTACCCGTCTCGCTCACGGAAATATATAAAATTATATATATTTATATTAATCTCTTGATTGGTGGCTCTAAGAGAGCTAGTATATGAAACGAAAAGAAGGAAACACAGAAATACACTTCACAGACTAGTTTTAATATTTCGGCTTAGATGCCTTTTTCAAACTACAAAAGAGAAAAATAAATTTTTTGCAAAGAGTTAATTTACAACGTTGGCAAAGAAACTTGAGTTGCTTAGGATCGATTTGTTGCATTATCTCCTATGTAGTCCTGGTGGATCATAGGCTCTCAAAACGTTGCTGTGAGCTTTTTCGGACTGGTGAAGCAACCGCTATTATCCTTGGGTCCCATTTTCTTCAAAACCTTTATTCCGAAACAATCTAATGGACCATAGCATGCCTGCCTTCACTGGAACTGACCACTGATGTGCGATGTTTGTTGACTCTCAGGTTCAGCTGCGTTTCTCCCTTTCCCAAATAAGAGGCAGGGCACTCCTTACAAACCAATTCGAACACACACATTGGAGTTTGGCATTCTGCTGATCCTTTGCATGTGTATGAGTTAGGATTATTGGGTGACTTGAAATGTTCCTCTTCAATAACAATCGGGCAAACTTTGCATCGGCGCCTTTTACAAGGATGCAGCCCTTTGCCGGGGGCTGGTGGTTCCGTTCTAACCGATCGCCGGTGTGCTAAAATATCTCCAATCGATGCTGCCTGCCTATAGGCCAGCGAAGGTGCCTTGGGAAAAACCGTTGTAGGATTAGAGGATAGCAGTGGTAAAAATCTTTCAAAATTCCATTCATTCGCTCAATTCCAAAGAAGAATGTTGTGGTCATTTGGACCTTCCCGTGCTCATTGCGGATCACTGGGCGGTAGCCTATGTGGGGTGGGATTATTCTCTTTTTCACCATTGTTGCTGGATATCCGCGGGCGAGAAGCTTGTTAGACAAATCTTTCATATATGACTCTCTTTCATTCTGCTCACTGCAAATTCTGTGTCCCCTAATTGAGAGAGCCCGTGGTATTGATTGTTTCGTATATATAGCCACAGCTATCCTCTAATCCTACAACAAGAATGGTTTTTCCCAAGGCACCTTCGCTAACCTATCGGCAGGCAGCTTCGATTAGAGATATTAACGATAAAGGTTAGAGATTAGAGATAAAAGTTTTGAAGAAAATGGGAGAGCCTACGATCCACCAGGACTAAATATTAAGAGATAATGCAACAAATCGATCCTAAGCAACTCAAGTTTCTTTGCCAACGTTGTAAATTAACTCTTTGCAAAAAATTTATTTTTCTGTTTTATAGTTTGAAAAAGGCACCTAAGCCGAAATATTAGAACTAGTCTGTGAAGTGTATTTCTGTGTTTCCTTCCTTCTTTTCGTTTCATATACTAGCTCTTTTAGAGCCACTAATCAAGTGATTGATATACATATAATACATATATACATATTGTACATATCAGCTTCAAGTATCTGTTGAAGTAGTTTTGAAAGAAGAAAATACTTGTTCTAAATTAGTCCTTTCAGTGAAATACATGTTAGTAGGAGAAATAGGTCAGAATGATTTGTATAGTTCAGTGGTCTGGATGCTCGCATCTCATAAATGAATAGTTATAGTTTCATCGTGGACCCACATCTTTACGTATAGTGAATGAAAGGAGGTGGAAAAAGAGGGGTTGGATAGGGAGGTCGAAATGGGGAGCTGGAAATAGGGGCAGAGGTGTAGGAAGGTGAAGGGCCCTGTCCTGGCTAAGGCTAGAGAGGATACGGCGGTTAACTCGTCGGTTAAGGTGACACCCCTCCCAGTGGTTGGCACATGGCAAGAGTTAAGGATGACAGGATAAAGGGCGAGTGGGTGTGGGAGGGTATAGGGAGACCTTCCCGTATACATGACTTCCTAAGGACGGTCGTTTAATCCGGAGTTTATCCGAGGGAATCAAATATGAATGAATGGCAAAAGGGAGAAGTTTGCCGGGGAAGGGCCCGTAGAGAAAGGGCACCTGAGAGAGAGGACAGAGACCCACTCAGTTTTGGGACAAGAGGGTGAGAGGGAGAAGTGAAAGACCTAAGTTTTGTACAAGAGTGAGAGGGGTAGATGAGACCCCAAGTTTTGCCCTTTCGATCGGTCCTTGTCTTCGGAAAGTGGTTTCAGTAGGTTCTTCCTATAACAAGAGGCGATGAAAAGTACCGTCTCTTCACATTTTGAAGCGTACCCAAGGTAACGCTTTTGTGACACCTGTTACCAATCTATAACTTTCATATATTAATGTACGCATCTTACTTTTACAATGAAAAAACTCATGTGAGACCGTCTCCATTTTCGTTACAAATTTTACTGCCTAAAATTTAAGCGTTTGAAAAAATTTGCCATTTTGAGATTTTTTGGTAACTAAATTTGCACAAGGGAGATGAGAAAATTAATGCTATTTCCAACGGTGTTTCAGATTTGAAGTCATAAATTCTGAGGGTCATTGCCATTTAAACGACGTAAAGTCGAAAACACGAAAATACGTCTGCAAGCTGGGTGGGTAGTAATACCTGCTAATATGCAAAATAGGGAAATAGGGGTTCGTGTTTGTGCATGCGCACGTCCCACCCTCACATTCCGCCATTCACTGTCTAAGGGTTATTGTACTTAGGGTTGGTTTATCAATTTATTACCTACATTGACCGCAGGATAGCTATACTGATTACAGCCCTATACTCTAGATAGAGAATGGGAGTTGTTTTAGCGAATATTCGTAGAAAATGAAGCTATTGCAATGGCTCGATGGCTCGGAAATTTCTTCATTGAAATCCATTTTGAGGCATTCTGAAACGATTCCTGAAGTTTGCGCTTTATATATATATATATATATATATATATATATATATATATATATATATATATATATATATATATACTGATATATTATATTTATAATATTTCGGCTTTTGCCTTTGTCAAATATTTATTTGACAAAGGCAAAAGCCGAATTTATAACGTGAGTTTTTCCTTTTTATTTATCTTTATTTATGTTCTATTTTCCTCCGCACATCTGTGCCAAAGTATATGGATCGACAATTAAAAACTGGGTCTAAGGTTATTTCCACCACAGTGTCCCGTATAATGAAGCTCGGCAAATGAGAAACCACCACCTTTTTGTTGTCTGTTTCATGCCGAGAGAGAGAAATACATTTACGAATTGCGATATTCCAACCTGAATTATTATGAATGAATTATTGCGATCAGTAAGTTGTGGACTCAGTTTCATCTTCGGTCTGTGCTAGAATGTAAAGAACGGTATCTTTGTCCAACCGAAACCACAATAAAAATACGCACTCGTCCTATTTTAGTAGGTAATCTACACGGGGTCTTTCTATATTACGGTCTTCTTCCCCATTTATATAATTCAGCTAAGATAGAATCTTCAGCGTTGTTGCTATTTGAAGAAAAATCCCAAAATATAATCATTGGAAGGTACAAAAATAAAGGCTTGCCTTTATCCATTCGGTTATTAACTTGAGATTCAAACAAATTTTTTTAAACAATTAACTTGATTGAGCTTTGCAAGTTATAGATATCTCATTAACCGCCAGTTATAATTGTTATCCAGCCGTCCAGGGACCAGCTAAATTGAAACTCCAGATAGGGTTTAACTAGGGATGGATAAACATCCCCTATTGTGTTACCTGGAGGATAACGCTATCCCTCAGATAAATCCCCCTTATCCATTGCATAAATGTGATTGATAAACAGGCCCTAAGGAGACCAACTAAGAGCTAATTGGGATAACTAGCATTTCATCGCATTCGGTCTACTAGTCTCAGGATTTCGTCTGTAACAACCAATTTCAGATTTGTGCGTGAACAATTGTTACTACGGTCAAATCGCAACGCAGAACTATCTTCTCCGATCTTCGTAACAATATCTTCAATGACCATTCCTGCATCCGTGTACGAAAACTGAGGTGCCTGTATTGTTCACCTCGTTTGGCACACGGTTTTGTCACCAATGCCGTATTTCCCAAATGAAAACCTTTCAGCCTAAACTCGAGCATATTTAGACATCCCAATATGTCCAAAACTGCTGAATATATGTACTGAAGAGGGCAGCATAATGCTCTCAAGTTGCCATCTCATGACGTGACACAAGAGGTGGTAATAGCCAAAATGCATGAAAGAGCGAAATCGGATATCTGCAGCTGTTTATGTTGAAGACATCCTACAGAAAAAAATTATCCAAGAAGGAGGGAGGCAGAGGAGGAAGGTTGTGGCTGCGAGCAATGGTATAATTGAATGTGAATATTGACTCCAGTAATCCACGTTGAGAATATAAATATCGTCTCGTCTGGACTAATGAAATCCTGTGTGGCCGGATCCCTTCATACCACCTACGTAGCCTTCTACTGAAGAGCATGACATACCGTAGCTCTAACCGCCAGTGATTACCGTTGCGCAAATCTAGTCACCAAACTGAGGAGGCCCAAAACAATGAGAAAGCTAGATAAAAATGATAAACTTGAGATTGGAAAACATCAGATTATACAACCTCAAAAGGATTAAGGGATCACTTTTCCTTGTAGATGCCAATGACCCCAGACCGATCGGATGAAGTTCATATTATATCTCATGATTAGGCACCTATTGGAGATGGGATGCACCCTATTCGTTCTATTTTTTCTTGAACAGTGAAAACACCAGCGATAGGTATCAAGCTCCGACAGGAGCCAAAACACAATGGAATCTGAGAAGTACCCCCCTCCCCCTTAATTTTTTCCCCACAATTTTTGAGATATTGAAGTGAAACTTGGAGAGCGTTTATGGGGTGCCTGGTACTAAGTTTTAAGCAAATGAAAATCACAAAAAAATCCAAAAATTGTTTGGACTACCCCTCTGACCCCTCAGTTTTCGGATACTTAGAAAATTTTTTTCCATTTTTTGCCGAGAGAGCCTCATTTCAAGGATTTTTTTTTTAGTGCTGAATACGATGGTGAAGCCAGAATTGGTTCTCGGATTAGTGCTGATAACCATAAAGAAGCGCGATTCATAGCGCTTGATACCTATCGCTGGTGTTTTCACTGTTTAAGAAGAATTAAAACGAATAGGATGCATCCCATCTCAAATAGGTGCCTAATCATGAGATATAATATGAACTTTGTCCGATTGGTCTGGGGTCTTTGACGTCTACAGGAAAAAGTGATCCCTTAATTCTTTTGAGGTGTGTTTAACACCGAGAAAGGGTGAGCTTGAATACAAACTGAGGAGTGAGGTTTGTTACAAGAAGACAAGTTGATGGTTACAGATGGCAAGACCAGAATGTGCTTTGAGGGCCCGGGCCAACGGCCACCTAAACCAGAGTGCGGTCCCTTATTACGGATAGATATCTTACGAGATCCGGTTTCCAACTCAGGATCTTGAAGACTTCCTCACCTACTACGTTAAAAGAAGAAAAAAAGACGAACATATTGAAAAAATTAACATATTGTAGACTTTTATGCGAAACTGAGGTTGCAGTGATTGAAAACGTGAAAAACAATCTGCTATAAGTCGGTGCTATGGGTTGGCAGAGTGAAGTAAACGAAGAGGTGAGGGGAGGGGGTAATTTGGGAAGTAGCTGTTGTTTACATATCACGTATCGCATCTGCATTACCGCGGAGCGTTTCACTAGTGTTATCAGACGAAGCCTGAAAAACAGGGGGAGTCACCCCCGTATTAAAAAAGGTGATTGGAAAAAATTGAATTTTTAGGTGATCGGAAGGAGGGGTAGGGTGAGGATGGTCGTGGGTGAGGGTGGGGGATGAATATATATATATATATATATAGAGAGAGAGAGAGAGAGAGAGAGAGAGAGAGAGAGAGAGAGAGAGAGAGAGAGAGAGAGAGAGAGAGAGAGAGAGAGAGAGAGAGAGAGAGAGAGGGGGGGGAGTTGGTGTTGAATATGTTTTTAAGGGGGGGGGGGGGGTGAAATAAGTGAGTAAGGGGGTAGGCGTAAAAAACGTGGTGAAGGTGGGGTGAGGTTAAATGAAGTGGTGGGAACCTGGCGAAGGTAAAAGGCGACGCATCGAGGTAAAAACGGTAGAGTTTCCTGTTAATAATGTAAACAGGGAAAGGAAAGTTTATCTGATAGCCGTGTAGCGTAAGGGAAAACCTTCGCTAAATATGAACGGGCGGGATGATGGGGAGGGGTGGGCTGCGGACGGGCCTCTTATCAGCAGGGCCACAGGGCCCCCGCGCTATAGGGCCCCCCTTTTCGCCGGTATAAATGTACTTATTACGTAGGTTAGTCGTGGAATTAATGCAGGAGGGTTGAGAGGGGGCCTCGGGGAGGAGGCTAACCATCTCCGCCTCTAGCCCTTTACCCACCTGCTCCTTTCCTTAGCTATACTTTATACCTTCAAAAAACCTCCCATCGCCTTCCCGGAACACTCTGGAACACTGTGGAACGCGGTGTTCCAGCTACAAAAGGAGAGAAGGGGGGTTGGCGGTTTAGGTTCCCTTCGAAAACCCCCTCGTCGAGGCCTATATGAACATCCACCACCACGCCCTCTTCCGTAGTTTTGCTTACAAAGGGTTGATTATATCAGAGCATCACTGAAAGGAAATCGAACAATCAATAGGTAGTAACCTTCATGTTGGTACGTTCAACTATATGGAACAATTTAGCTGAAAATTGAAAGTGATAACAGATACCACACTTATATTGTTAGGAGAAACTCGTGAACAATTACATATGAGGGACGGCTGTGACATATGAAGGGCTATCCTACACACCAGTTCCAAAATTCATCTACCGAAATGGATTGTATAATTTGTTTCTTACTGATAATAGAAGAAGATGAGGATGTTTATAATTTGATTACCTACAATATGAAAACAGAATGGATAAGAAAATTTCGATTGCTCCTGGTCATGTAGACAGCGGATTGGACTACCTTAAACGTATTTGTGTGCCCTACTTATAATATATGAAATATATTTTATATGCAATATACGTAATATCTTTATATATATTTCCGAACGTTCTTTGAAATTGTGAAGTACTTCGCGGTCCGATTTTAGTGTTAGACTGCTCATTCGAATCAGCACGGCCCCGAGTTTGTTGCAAAATCGTCGCCGATCGTCTCTATACCCGCCTTGATCGTAGCTTCGTTCTCAGTGCGCGTTCTGGGAGTTCGGAACGGTTCTGGGCAAGCGCAGTAGAGTTTTGTCGTTCGCAGTGCCAGAACGCCCAGTTCCGGAACACCAAGAACGCCGAGTTCTGCATTCGCAGTGTCTTCGGAACCCAGTTCCGAACGGTTCTGACAGTTCCCGTTTTTTTCGGAACTGTGAGAACTCGAACGCAAGGACGTAGTTAACGCATGCGCATTTCACTATTTTTCGGATCTCGTGGAATAAACAACTTTCGTCTTCATCGACTTTATTCATTAAACAACCTTATATCGTTTTATTTCGCTCGTTTTATTTCGCTTCATCGATCATAACAATTTCAGCTTCATTCTCTTTCTTTCATTTCATTCTCTTTCAGTCTCTATACGTTACCAAACTATTCTATAATTCGAAATGTCAACTAGCTCGTCAAGTACAGATAGCGATAATTTCGACGATGGTGTTCCGTGGTTTGTAGACGATGAGGACGAGATCGAAGTTATATTTGGATCTCGTCTACATCCAAGAAACTCGAATTTTTTTGAGAAAATCGTGCCAAGGTTTGACGACGAAGAGTTCGTTTACCACTTTAGAATAAGCCGTGGGCTCGCGGAAGAGTTAGCCCACCGTTTTCAGGCCAGCACCCTCTACCATCACCACTTCGGTCCTTATGGCAAGGTATGGCAAAAAAAAGTTCCAGTCATGCAGCATGGTCGTACGAGCGAATCTCGTAAATTATCTTAGTACCTATATTACGTTAGGTACATAGTTTTGAAATTAGAACACTTTGAAATCGTAATAACCAACATTATGGCAACAAAATTCGTTCTAAATAATAATCTGCGACTCAAAAAATATTTGGGAATTTTAGCTTTTTTGGGGAGCTTTTATCGATTTTCAGCAAATAATAATGAAATGTAAGTAGTAAAGGGATTTTTACAAACAGGGGGGGGGGGGGGGGGGGGTTACAAACAACACAGGTTATTCCACTTCCAAGTTCTGAAATCGTTCGCAGTGCAGAACGCGGTTCCACAAGTTCCGGAACTCCCCGGGACTCCCCGTCCCAGTTCTCATGAGTTCGAGAACTGTTAGAACGCGCACTGAGAACGAAGCTCGTGTTCAAGGCGGTCCTTAACAACGAGGGTTGTTTATCAGGCTGTGGCGGTAACAACAGTTGCCATCAATTCACGGTAAGTAAGAAACGTAGTGTGGTTACGAACATCTAGGAGAATTATTTCTGAACGAAGAAATTGAAACTGAAGATCTTAGCGGACTTTATATTATATTCCCCGATTCAACTTTTTGTTTAGTCTTATAGTGGCGAGGACCACCTCAACTGGTGATATTTATTTTATTACATTACTTACCTTTTGATCGATATGTCCTCTTTTTAATCATTTAATAACATCGCCTTAGCTTTGCACCAGGTCACATAACGCCGCAAATAGGTAGGACTTATATCGTTACTATAATGTGCTGAGTTCCTGTTAGGTACTAGATTAGGGCTTTCCAAGCCCTAACAGGCCTCTAGTATATGATATAATTTTTAACGAGAACCAAGAAACATCGATCTAGGAGCTACGAATGCCAGAGCAAATCATGTGACTACTTTTGAGGTCACATCACCTGTGGAGGGGATTACCTTCCACACAAACTTCCGATTTGGTCTATTCAACATCCATCTCCTCAACCTACCCCTCTATTTAGACGGGGCTCAACTCTGGAATTAGAGCTTCCCTTCCTATACATTGCTAATGGGGCAAGAGCACCGGGTTCGTAGCTCCTCAGCAATTAAACACCAAGTCCATCTCATCCGAAGGGGCGAAGGATTCTTTACGCCACGGTGTTTCCCGCGCTGGGGTAGGCCTCAGTATCACATCCTGTGACACATATAAGCAAAAACATAGCCCTTATATTCTATCAGCTAGACTCAAGTAGCTTCATACAAAACCAAATTACGATAGTATTCAAAACGTCATAAACTACACTCAGGTGCAAAAAATGTGGCCCACTCTCCAAAAGGAAAATTTTATGAAGTTGCGACTAATATTCTCTTGTTTTCGACTCGGTTACTGTCTGAACTCACTCAGTGGTATTGTTTGTTGTTTTTTAGCCAGGCAGATGACTTTTTTTTAATCTCTTAACCATAGGGAATCGTGTCGAGACGTGATCGTGTTTCATTGCATCCCACTTTCACGTTATCTTCCAAACTGCGATTATGTTGTTCATCTCTTGCACGGTAGTCCTCAGCCGAAGGGCGAGTGTTTTTCTGTACGTTGAGTGCATTCGATTCAAAATAATCACTTTAAGAGAAAAAAAAAGTCTTTCCCACCGGAAATGGTCGTGCTCTCATTAATGATGGAAGGTCACTGAGATATGCCTCTCGAATGCTTGGACAGCGGGATCTCTTCCAGTAATTGTGGCTGGAACAAACCTTTTTCCAGGCCTTTTCCAATCTCTTTCACGACCATCTGAGCCCCACAGGCTTAATCTAGACTCATCGGTGAACATGATATACCTCCACTCTTCAAGTTTCCAAGCACTGTGATTTCGAGCAAACTGAAGCTGCAACATCCTGTGCTAACGGGTTAAACTTGGAAAGCGGACGGGTCTTCTGGCAGACAAATGCCGATCCCACCATCGTCTCCGAACTATCCAAACACCTAAATCCACCCCCTTTGCATTTTCAAGTCAGTTACGACCTTGTGAAGCAGTTAATCGTTGATTTCTTAAGGCTGTTGTACAAGTACCTGTCTTGAGTGGCTGTTGTTTTTCATGGGCGGCTAGAACCCTGCCTTCTAGAGTATGATCCCGTCTCTCGAAAACGTTCAACAGTGGCATGAATTGTTTCATAAGGCCGCCCTAGCATTTGAGCAGCATATCTCAGTGACCTTTCATCATTAATGAGAGCTACAGCTTGCGTGATCATTTCTGGTGAGATAGTGATATCTTCTCTTAAATTGATTTTTTTTTTTTTTTTTTTTTTTTTTTTTTTGGTTGGAATGCACTCAACTCAACGTACAGGAAAACACTCGCTCCTCAGCTGAGGACCTGTGGAACAGATGAACAACATAATCGCAGTTTGGAAGATAACGTGAAAGTAGGAGGCAATAAAACATGATCACGTTTCGAAACGATTCCCTATCGTTGAGAGATTAAAACAATTTCATCCGTCTGGCTAAAAAACAACAAACAATGCCTCTGAATGAGTTTAGACAGTAACCCAGTCGAAAACAAGAGGATATTTGTCGCAACTTCATAAAATCTTCCATTTTAGAAAGTGGGACAAATTTGTTGCACCTGAGTGTATTTTTAAAGCTTCTACTAAGCCTCATAGCTTCCTAGTATCCGTAATACGAATGTTGAGATCACTGAAGTTTTTTAAATTTAAATAAACTTGTTTTATAAAGTTTTTTAAATTAAAAAATTTAGATTCCGTAGTGGGTGTTTTATATGATTGGGGGAAATATTAAATAAATATGTAGCATAAAACATCAAAATCGGACAATTAAGAAACGAGAGATGATGTTTGATGTAAATTACGTTTGCGTATTCGTAGAGTGAAGTATTGATTTGAGAACAATGAAACTGAAAAGGGCCATCAATAGCCTAACCCTCAGATTCCCTGGAAATTTAATTAAAATTTAATGACAACTGTGGAAAATGGGCTGAGGCTAAAGAAAAAAAAGCTTTAGAAAATTCATGCGTTACAACGATTTGAGGACACACAGACAGACACTGAACGGTCTAAAACGTGAAATGCGAGCGGAACTTTTCATTTTAGATACAAAAAATTGTTCATCTTCCGGCAGTGAGAACAATGCTTCTGCTGACTATTTATGTAAACTCGGAAGCAATGTTTATCGCAAATTCAATTTTTAAAAGTCCAATAAATTATAAAAGTGGATCTTGATCATTTACAGGATTTGTCAGGGATTAGCATTTTATATGCATGTCACCATTTAGCACAGCTGCCATGAGCTAATTACGCAAAAATGTTACTGAATCGTGTCACGCAATTGTGTCACGAAAATTTTCCAATACTTCGCGCCTACACCCGACTCGCAGTTTGGAATATGTGACTTCGTCATTTTTGGAAGGTGTTATAAGCTCGCCACGTGCAAATGTTCCAAAACGACATATAGAAACAAAATTACAAGGTATGGAAGCATCGATCAGCGTACTTACCGGCTGGGTGCCTCTGAGGCTAACTTGTTTCTTAATCGCCCTACGGTGCTGAATTGGAACCCTAAAGCTAATTTTTAGTGGAGCCTTTTGTTAGTACGTGAGGATGATCCTGGGGTAAATTTCAACCTCCTCAAGATGCGGAGCAACAAAAGAATACATAACTACCGAAACATCTTTTTTCGAAACGATCCTCTTAAAGCACGACCAAACGAACGGGTCATTTCAGTTTCAAAAATACAGTTGAAATAAAGTCAAATGAACCAAAATGAAATAATAGTTCATAGAAATTCAAACGCACAATGCAACTACATGTTTGTTCACTACATATAACAAACTTTTCAACGCTTTCCTACAACCATGTGGTGTTAACTTTGAATTTAATACCTGCCCAGCTGGAGAAAACATCATAATTAACTAGGTATTAGAAAACCGCCAGTTAGCACCAACTTATATATTTGTTTAAAGAAGGAGGTTTGCCTCTAATGAGACAAAAATGAGCAGGAAAAGGTTAGGCATACTGTCATAATTGGTTAAGTGTATCATTAATTAGCACTAAATTTTACGTTCTATGGACTTGTTGAATGTTACCTACGCGGACCTCTACGCGCCTGGGATAAAATCAATCTAACAGGTTCCAGCAGGCATCAGATCCACAATTTTTCTAATATTTGGAATTTGCGTATCTTGAACCCCCTAACAAATTTTGGTGGGGTTTAAATTTTTTTCTATTCTTAAAGGCCGGTCCAGACGCTCCGTTGTCCACCACGACTTGCTGATGGACAAGACGGAATGAAAACGTAACGACTTGTAGCGTCCAGACGATACAGACTTTTCGCTCAGTTTTGTGTGATATCGCCATGGAGGATGTTCTCCTGTGGTCAATTTTTGCTGTCTGTGTAGTTAGGAAAAAAAGATACTTTGGCCAATTCTCTTCGATACACACTCCGCAGAGAGTTCAACTTTTTCACGATTGTTTCCCTGTTTCGATTTCCTTAAATTTGTCCACCAATATCCCATAAGCTTCACCCTTTTTGTCCCTATTACTATCGACTTCACACACCAAAGGCACGGGAAAGTTTCATAAAGTTCAATGAAAGCGGTTAGAAACTCCCGCGAGCACTGGCGAAGGTCGGCCATCGTAGGGTGATGAATAACAACTGAGGAACAAAACGAAGCGGAAAACGGAGCAAGTGTCCACACGCAGCGACATGCCTGTACATGTCACGGATTTCAGAGGTCCTCAGCTCAGACATCGCTGCAACTGCGCGACTTCCCGACGGACTTAAAACCTCACCGTTTTCCGGTCCCCATGCAACGTTTTGTCTGCAACGACTTGGTCTGCGCAGGCAAGTCGTGGTGGAAAACGGAGCGTCTGGACCGGCCTTATAATAAACCCAATAACTCCCATAAACAATAAACCCAAATAATAAACCCAAAACATTTGCTGTTTAGGTCATGTAGTTCTCCAAAAAATGTACATAGAAGATAACGATGAAGAAAATGGCACGGAGAACCTCCTTAAGGAAGTAGAGTATGGTGGGGGGGAAGGGGTTGGAAGTAATATGTCTGTCATCGAGTGACCTCGGTTATACCGCGGAATACTGTCGAGATACCCAACCCGAGTAACCCCCAAGCACTTTTTCATGAAACGGTCGCACTTTTGACCTTCATATTACATTGTTCACCTCACCCCATCAGCCCAGATACCACTTGTGGTCATTTCTGTCATCCGTGCGATTCATCCATTCCTACACATATACAGTGATTGCATGAAACATATAGATAACGCATTTAGATTATGGCAAGACCTACATGAATTCCAATATATAACCAATGATGAATATATTACGATTACGAACGCCTACCGACGCGACGCAGTGAAGTACAAATTATCAGACTGTGGGGAAACAAAGGAATCGACCAAGTTGTAAAACGGAACTTGTGAAAAGGGGGCCCTGATGACAAAATTAAAATTCAAGGGTCGTTTTGAGCGATAGCGCCTTCCGACACAGATCGAGTTCAACGACTCCCGTTTTCAAATTGATCAGGGCGACGGAATAATTTTAATTTAAAGTCGAAAAAGAGGAATTTTTTCTTATTTGCAAAGTAATAAACGAAAAAAAGAGTGCAGAAGTGTAGAGAGGGAGAAAAAAAGTTTTTCAGCCGTAATTACGACTGCTTGGGTGCGCCGAGTAATTGGAAGGGAAATCCTGAGGGTTGGGAAGTACGTTGGTTAAGGAACGTTTTCTTAAAGGAAGGTGAAGAAAGCGGTGCGACGTGTGAAAGCTGCGTTCACACGTGTAAGCGAATAAAATAGTTTAATTTCTGCTGCTGGCTCAGGCAAAGGTGCTGCGGTTGGGAGCATAATCACGAAAATCGATAGTCTCATTAGGAGTGAACTTGTGATTCAGATTTGCCGAAAAGCACGAAGAGGGTTATAAAAAAAAGCTGTGAATTATTACTCAAAGGGTTATTATTTCTGTATTCTATAGCCCTTCTATGCAGATCATTGGTATATAGTTATGATTAAGCCCCGTACATAGTAAATTATCGAAACTCGGCGCATCGTGCCTCCCGCAAGGGTTTACACCTTTACAGCCCCAGGACCCCTCAATTTTACGGTTTATAGTAAATATAAAAATATTTAAAAAATTTGAAAACAAAAAAGAAAAAAACACGGTTTGCTTGAGCAAAACCAACTTTTTGAATCGGTCAGTTGAAGCTCAGGGTGGAGCCCGTAATTTCATTCGTCCCTTGGATATCCTAGATAGGCACCCTATCAAATCTCGTTGTAATCAGACAGACGGCATAACTTTTAGCACAGTCAGCTGATCAGGATGGAGCCTGTAAGGTCATTCGTCTCTTGTTGTCCCAGAGAGGCTCCCTATCCTATGGTGAATAGGAGAGATTTGAGCACGCTTTTGTGTGACTCGTTGAATAAGATATCGAAAGTTCTTTACGCCTGGCCCCATCAACATCAACATCTGCAATAAAAAGACCGACGCAAGTCGGATGTTCCTTAATTACAAAGTTGTTTACCTGGGCGACGTCGTTTGGGAAAGCTGAGTTCTCGATGAAGGATTAAGTCTAAAGGATTGTAACTTAGTCTAAAACCACTACTGAAACTTTCTTGTCAATTTGTGGCCACCCGAATGGAAATCGGAGAAGAACTTTTTGAGTTTTTGAAGCATACACAAACCAACTTAACATTTATAGATATAGAGATAGAAGATAGATGTCCAAAAGGAGCTAAATTTCAGGTTTCAGCATCATAAGTCGATTAAGAAACAAATTAGGCTTAGAGGCCTCTCAGCTGATCAGTGTGCACTGATAATGAATTCTAGATATCACAAAGGAGTTCCATTTCAAATCGCAGATCCGAAGGTTGTCATCAATATGCCTGCGTTATATATAGGCAACTGCAGCACCATTAATTAAAACATCTACACTTTACTAGTTCCCCTGATCCAAGTATAACGTTATTAAAGTAAGGTAGGTAGCTACCAAATGGAAATAACACGAATGTATAGATCAATGAAATGATTTTAATAATAATTTTAAAAAATCCATAAAGAAATATAGTAAATCAAAATGTAGGTAACGTAAATCGTCGAAATTGGTCAATTGGAAAACGGGAAAATTGTGCTTGATGTAATTTACGTTAGCGCATTAATTTGAGAAAAATGGAATTGGTAGGGGACGATCTATCGCACATTCCCAGAAAATTTCTTCTAAATCGGATGAAAACCAGAAATTATGTTTGTTCCTGGGATTGCACTTTCGCGCTTGTGCTGGACCTCTACCACACCAGCTACTACCCCCCTCTCAGTTTCTGTGTTTCTTCCGGAACTGTTTCACACTAGAGACCTCTTGCATCGCCAACCTTCACATTACACTTGGTGCAGAACTGTGTCAATCTAACAGTAGTAGTACTGTAACACTACCAGCCTTCCTACTCATACAAAACCTCTTCCCAACTCATTCTGGTTCTCATTAGACAGGTCCATCTTTCTCATAACCGTTTTGAGACCCAAGCAAAAAAGAATTCTTTACAATACATCTTCTTGTATGAGGCCCTGGTTCACATCAAAGATGCGTGAGAGCTCTAATATCACCAACCTTCACTTTACATTTGGTGCCGGTATTTTCCAATCTACCATACTGTAGTACTGCCAGCTTAGCTTCTCATACTCATCACCACTCATTCTGTTTTCTTCTTGTTACATATGAAATCTCCAACATTGGCCATCTTTCTCATAATAGTTTCGAGAGCTAATTAGAAAAGCATGCTTGACAAAACATCCCCTTGTCTGAGACCCTGGTTCACATCGAAGATGCCTAAGAGCTCTTATATCACCAACCTTCACTTGGTGCTCCGATCTACTAATAATGCATAACTGCTAGTTTAGCTTCTCATACTCATCACAACTCATTCTGTTTTCTTCTTTTGTTGCATAAGATATCTCCAACATTGGCCACATTTCTCATAATAGTTTCGAGAGCTAAGTAGATAAGATTGCTTGTCAAGACATTCCCTTGCGTGAGAACCTGGTTCACATTAGCTCTTACATCAATCTTCACTTTACATTTGATGCTGGTCTGTATCAATCTTCCATTACTGTCGCATATAATTGATGTACTTACAGCGTTTGGGCCAGAGCCCGTTGTATATACGATGGCACTGACAGCCTTGTTTTTCATTGCACAATACAACCTTTCCTTCTGAATTACTCATTAAACAAACTATTTGAGACGTAAATGTCTTTGAAGCTCACTTTTCCAAACAATAGCGAAAGGAGTTTACCCAGAACCCAATAATGGCTCGATGAAACGGCGGAAAGCACAACAATTATCGGCAAAGCGCGGGAGAATCGGCGAGTCGCCCGATAACACAATCACCAATAGGGCGTTTGCCCAGAAGAGAGATCCCGCGGTAAGGAGAGATTTCCAATTATAAAATTAATACTATCCCCCATCCAACCCTCCCGTGTTCTCTTTTAGTCCCTTTTTCTCATCACGACCTATTCTCAATTACCCACAGAGTCAGCTGTATTATAACAGGAGCGCCCACTTGTACCCAGTAACTGCGGCCCGGCGCGGGTACCCCTTCCTCTACCCTTAACCGCTTCTATTCAAATTGAATTCACCGTTCTAAAGCTCTTTTGAAGATGGTGTCTACAAACACCACCCTTCCCCACTCAACCATCCTGCGGTACCTATAGGAAGGGTGTTTTCCCAACCATTTTAATTGCGTAATGAAAAACTGTGGAAAATCGAAAGGGGAAAATCGCCTCTCTCAGGCAAGGCATTCAAACTTCCACTTTACTCCGATTCAGCAAGATTTTTTTTCTTTTTTTTTCTCTCTCGATTGAAACAACCATTTATTACTTCAGGTTCGTTTTCACTGCAGCTTGAATTATCATTACACTCACCCGCTCATTCAATTCGATTCAAATTGCAAATTCAATTCAATAGTTGTTTTCTGACATTTAAATGAATTTTCGATTTTTTATAAGTTATTCGATCTCCCACTTTCGTCGTAGATCAGAGAAAATGTTTATCAAGTAAACCAGCGAATTTTATGCTGCCAATCCGTAACCTGGATGGTGTTCCAGTGAACCCACTAGTTGAAATTTTGCATCAGTTTTTATAACAGAAGAACGTAAAAATTATTCCGAAAAAATCATTTATTCAGATTTCAAAATTAATTGCTGCCTAGATAAATGATACTAAAAATGTTATGTTATTATTGGTATTGTCAAATTACAAAAATATCAAAATATCCAATATTTTATTTTGTAACAAAAGAAGAATCATGACTCATGATGTCTTTAGTAATTACGAGCAGCTGAGTGATGTCCAAGATGCTGAACAGAACTCGAAGACTGAATGTCAGCACAGTAGAAAAAAAATGAGCCTCAGAGATCCTTCAGCTGACCTGTCGCCCCTACGTGCAATTGAATCCTTGATGTCCCTAAAGACCTTCATTTCAAATTTCAACAGGTAAATTAGGAAAGAAAAAGCAAAAAGATAACCAAACAGTACTTTCGTAATGCATTTTCGTGGCATTCGGTCGATTCCTCAAAAGTAACCATCCCCCCAACTTTTGTTTCCACATGTTTTGAGATATTGAAGTGAAACTTAAACAGCGTTTTTGAGGTGCCTAATACAAAGGTTAAAAAAATAGCTCCGCCCTTGACCCCGCCAGGGGGGCTTCGCCCCCCTGGACCCCCCCGGATGTTATTACTTTGAGCCTGACTGCTAAAATGTAAAAAACATGGAATCATGTTTTAGCTCCTCGCTCTCACTTTATTATAGAAATGATCACGACGATTGAGCTCTTGTGAGATGATGATCTCCTAATAGAAACTCGCGAGTAAACATTCACTTTATTATAGAAATGATCACGACGATTGAGCTCTTGTGAGATGATGATCTCCTAATAGAAACTCGCGAGTAAACATTCACTTTATTATAGAAAGAGGCTAAAGAGGCTACATACGAAATTACAGCTTCCTATAGTGTAAAGTATAGAAATTACCTATTAAAATGATTTAACCACCGCTTCACAAATCAAACCGTTCTCGCAATATTCGGATCACCTGCTATGAATCACATAATCGAAACACCAGCTCAATGAAATCATCAGAAATTAACAAGCGGTTGCAATCATGTTCACAATATCAATAATTGAGAATGATCACCTGTGTGTAAACAATTATTCATATAACCATACTGATAACTCAGCTTGTTGGCCACGCACTTCGCAGTAGTTAATATAGTATGGTTGGATAAATCGAGAGCATTCGAACGAATGGTCAACGAATTTTGTGGGATGAAAAACGACGAAGTATCATATCCCTAGCAACGACTCGGTTGTAAGCGGAAATCATCACAATTATTGGCGCAACTTTCATCTCACTTTATAGTCTCACTTTTCGGCGGGGGATCCATCGCTAAAACATGATTCCATGTTAAAATAAAATCAGGAAAAAATCCCAACGTTTTTGAATAACCCAGAGGAGGGAGTATTGGGTACTGCGAGTATCGATACTGCTTTCCATTTTTTAAAGATTTTTTCGTGCTAAACACGATGGTAAAACCTAAACTGCGATATCTCATTCCGTTCTCGGATTAGAGCTGATGAACCAAGGAGAAGCGCGATTTTTTCTAATGATAGGCACTTTAAGAGAAAACCGCATTATACACATTACATGCATTTCTACCACGGGTGCTACTACTTCTGATACAGATCGATACTGTTCAAGAATTTGTATTTGACCATATTCACACCTGTCAGTTATTAAAAACTCACCGAAAAAGTTTAGCGACCTCTAAATTTGGTTTTCTGGGACTCACCCTGAAATAGTCTGCTTTTAAGACTTCAGGAACCCCTTAATTGGCTATGAATGTCGTTAGCAGTGCTGATAGCACCTGTAGTTTCGGAATGATTCGTCCAAGTTCTAAATATTTCCGCGACTCGCCAGGGACTGCCACTGAGAAGGAACCTGTAGTAAATTTTAGAATGGTTTTAATTGCATCTTTGCCTACAACGGAGTGATTTTCTGAATCTTTCAGAATCTTATGCTCATCCCTAACCCCTCAGATCACATTAAAACGTGGGAAGTAACATTTCGCATCCCCAGCGTTTTCAGAGAGGTCTGATTAATGTGAAAACACCGTTCCATCTCTCAGCGAAGCAGCTGTTTTCCGTTATTTTCCCCCTCCTGAGGCAAGAAAAATGAAAGAAGACGAAAGAAGAATTTCGCCAGAAAGGGCGAGACGACTCCTAATCCGAAACAGGCGAAAAAAAAAGGAAAAATAAAACTCAGGGAAAGCCTGGATCCTGCTTTTTAATTCCGAGAGCAGCTCGGCCCGTCACTCACCGCCGGAAAAATCTTGGCGGAAAACACTCGAAAATCTAGGCCCTATCACCCGCATAACTGATGGCGGGGGTCCTCCTCCCTCCTCCTTGTTGTTCTTTCCATTCAATTCTTCCTTACAGCAGAGCACAATTCTTTTTATTCCGTGTTGACTCTTTCACTCGATCCCAAATCTGGCTTGGTGTGTATAGAGATATTTCTTGTACCTAAAGGGCCGTCGCATCAACGGAAATGGGTGGATTTGAGGCTCATATTTTCCCATGTCCTTGGACTAAAAATTCCCAACGTCTGGTACTAAAACTCCCACTATTATGTATGCATGTATATTAATTGCTATGCAATTCTTAAGGCCGACCCGCAACAATTTTTTTTGTAACGTCCGTGACGATACTACCGATGATTTTCACGTACAACCGAGTAGTTGAGTAGTTGCTATAGATTGTGTCACAATTTCAGTGTTTTTCACGTACAACCCACCCGTTGTTAGGGGAATGAAACTTCCGCAGTTTTCATCGCACAAAAATCGTTCGCCACTCGTTGGAAAGCGCTTGATTTATGTGATAAATGTTCACATTTCAAGCTACCAATTTCCCTCTCCTTACGTACCTGGCTACATTCCAAAACTAAGTTGATTCAGGCTAAAAATTGCATAGCAAATTATCCTTGTTTACTACGCAGTAGAAAAGAGAAAAGATCCGGCGAGGCGCGAAGCCCTATATATATATATATATATATATATATATATGTTATCGTGAAAGCCCGAAACCTAACGAAAGCTAGCATCCACCGGTGATTGTTGACACTCACCGGAGGAAGGGAATGATGACCGGTTAATGTCCGGGAATCTGGACTCTCACCGGTGAGTGTCAACAATCACCGCCGGCTCTTGGGGGAAGTCCGGTTCGGTTATCGTCATTGGGCTGAGGTCACCGTCAGTTATTCTTCTACCTTCATCAACATGTACGAAGACGGTTCTTCCGTAGCTTGTTTGCGTGAGGCTATGAAAGCCAGTTTTGAACAAAAACTCGATTTCCTGACCGCTTCCAAGCAAGACAATTCATTTTTTTTAACTAAACGAAAATGAAATAAAAAATGAAGCTTCAAGGAATCTTCCTGCCACTTCGGGCTTTGACCATCTCGCCTTGGTGACTGTTGATAATCACCGGTGTAAGCCCGTCATTTCAATGTAGATCGCACTTTCACCAAAAGCAGTGGTGAGTTATCACCGGTGGATGCTAGCTTTCGACAGGTGTCGGGCTTCCACAGTAAAATATATATGGTTTAGCTTCATAACTTTTTCAGCTTCTGAATTTCTTCAAAGAAACTACTTACTGTGCAGTTGCGTGTGGAAGACATCGCGAAAATATAATGAACTAGCTTATGTTACGCTGGTTGACACTAAAATACTTCCTTATGTTCTAGTACCGAATAAATCAACACAATAAAATACATAGTCATTACTTTAGATAGAGATACATTACCATAAATGGAAACCGCACATTGCAACTTTGGCGAACAAGTTGAAAAAGTATTTCTGATGATACGAACTGTTCTAAATTTTAAATTTTAAAAATCTGAAAACCGGTTATTTTGAGTTAAATCTCATCAAATTTATTGTATCATTGTTTAGCCTGGATATGACTGATATCAGACCGCTCATAATTTCTCAAAAATCATTTCTTATACTTTTTTCAATATATATCAAATTTTGAAATTTAAAATTTAGCATTACGATCTCTATCTTTTCCCCCATAGGTACAAAATTGTGGTACGAATAAAAATTTCTGTATGATGCACTGTATAGGAATCACAGGAGTACACGTTGAAAATGTTCAATTTTAGCCTCCTTTGTGATACTGCCATTTATTATTCCAGCCATACTCGTACTTACAAGCAGCATCCCAATCCATCTATTGGCTGCAGAACGAAAACGAATCTTTGATAGAAGAGAGGAAGGAGAAAGAGCTCATTTAGCCGCTGAAGAGAGAGAATATACAATGGCAAGATGGCAGGAAATGTGGACTGTAGAGCAGAGAGGGAGATGGACAGCACGCTTGATTCCTCAGATCAAGGTATGGCTAGATAGAAAACAGGGAGAAGTAAACTTTTTCCTGACTCAGTTCCTTTCTGGTCATGGGCTGTTTTACGCATATCTCTATAAAATGGGAAAAGTAGACTCCCCAATATGTCCATACTGCCAGGAAATGGACGATGATGTGCTCCATACTTTCTTTGTATGCAAGCGATGGGCTACAGAAAGAAGAAGGCTGCAGGATGCTCTGGAATTACCAAATCAAGACGTGACACCGGAGGTGGTATTATCCAAAATGATTGAACGAGAGCGAAAATGGAATTTTGTAGCTGCCTACGTTGAAGACACCCTCCAGAAAAAGATCATCTTGGAACGGGAGAGACAGAGGAGGAGGGAGCACATGGACCGAGAGGACTGAAGAAATTTCTCAAGGACTCGGCCTGAAGTAATGTGTTAAACAGTTCCAGGCTGAGTTCCAACGTGGGAAAAGGAAGGTGAGGTTTTAGTGGGTTTGAATCCCACATAACCCGGAGTGCGGTCCCTCTTGGGTATCTTACGAGATCCGATTACCATCTTAGGGTTCTTAAAGATTTCCTCACCTGCAAACGTTAAAAAAAAAAAAAAAAAAAAAAAAAAAAAAAAAAATTATTATTCCAGCTGTTTTGAGACGGTTGAAAATAATTTATTATGTACCTCAGGGGATGAGTTATATCAGCTTATAAATATATTATACAAATGGTAAAATACGACCTATTTTTGGACTGTGGGGAACGAGGATTAAACAATTATCGAAAGAAATTAAGAAAGGTGCACTAAGGTTCTGACCCTTTCCTCCTAGGGCTACATTAGAAAATTGTTATTTAACTTTGAAAAATTTGGATTACCTGTTCATCCTAGAGCGCTGAATCTCGGAAAATTTCCTCTTTGAGGCAAATGGAAATGATTAGGAGGATGTCAGGGAAGCCAAATTAGCCGTGTAAGCAATTGAAACCGATACCCAACCATTGACCTATAATACAATAGGTAGGTATAGGTACCCAACTACCCTTCGAGTTTGAATGAATTTGAATTAATGATCTATAGATCGTAAGAAATTGACACATCAAATGCCCTAAATGCCTTTACGATAAACCTTAGAATTGGTAAGCTTGTTCTAAGAACTATTTACTGCGCAGAACAATAGAATTTTCCCTAATTTTACTTCCAATATACACAAGGTCCCATTTTCAGCTAGTTATCTACCCCCCCCCCCCCCCCCCCAAATCATTTTTCCTCCCTCTACCCTGGAAAATATTTCAGTTAATCCTAAAAAGATGAAACGTCAATTTCAATAACCATGAATAGATCTCTCGTCAGATAGTTTGACCACAATGGACAGTCACATCAGTAACTTAGTCTCCACCAAGTGGGACAACCACATAATTGTAGGGTATATTTTTACCGGTGATGACAAATATTATTTTTATTATTTTTTCCCAAACTCAATTCGTAATTTACCCACAATGCAATGATATCGAAATACTTACCGTCATTTTCACTATAGCTTTAGATTCAAAGCCAAATTTCTTGGATAAATGACCCTCACGAGAATTTTACAGCGTGAACAAATATTCTATCTGCAACTTTATACTCAGTTGACCTTCGACGACAACTTAACGTTCAACTATCTGACGGATCTAACTACACGCGGCCATTTATCAAAACCAAATCGCGAAAGCCACTTGAACTCTTAAAACCCATTAGTTAAATTCGGAATTTGTTCAAGCTATTTGTTAAATTCTAATTGCCCTATTTGTAAATACCTTGAAATGAAGACAGCAATGATAATGACCACCAATAATGGCGGACACTTATCTAGGTAGGTACCTGTCTCGGTTTTATCTGAAGTGCTTTTTGTCTAATGAATGTAATTTGCATTAAGTGGGTGAGATAAGATTGTCGGCTGCTAGGCTGGTATTATTTTTTCTTGGTATTATACGTCAATTTGTGGTTTATCTCACTCTAAAACGTTAACTAGAGATCTAATTTTGTTAGTATGACGATATACGAACAATAACGTCGTTCCTTCAAACGCAGTAACGTGTTGGCAGTGTGAGTGACGACATGGAAGCTCTTAAACAACGGATCGGAAAGCTAGCGAACGAAGGCGTGTTTGGGGAAGGACAACTCCTTCAAGTAGTCAACAACTCTGAAGATGGTAAAGGAGCACAGTTTGCTTCCGTATTGCATTTCTTGAGGGTAGACTTGAAAGATGAGTCGGGGGTTTTGAAACAAATTCCCGTCATAGCGAAAGTTCAGGCAGGGGCAGCCGAAGAAGAAATGATGAGGACGGATTTACAGTTTTTAAACGAAGTGATAGCTTACACCCAAATGCTGCCGAGTCTAGGCGCTTGTGAGTTGGGGATATGCCCGAAAATGTATTACGGTTTAGCGACAAAAGGTAAGGACAGTGCTCAGGACTTGATCGTGCTGGAAGATGTGAGACATTTAGGATTTAAAGTAGCAGACGACATTCTTCTGGATTACGACCACGTGATGTTAACTATGAGAAAATTGGGTGAGTTTCACGGAAAATCTTACAAAATGAAAGCGACGTCGCCAAACGCTTTGCGCGAACTAGGCAAACTGTTTGCAGAAAGACCAGCTATGGAGTCCAAGGGAATGTTCGAAGCGTTTGCCTGCAGAGGGTTAAAACCACTGATGGATAATCAAATAGTGTATAAAGCGTACCAGAAATATTCTGGGACGCCCACATCGGCGTTTGCCAAGGCTATATTCGAGCCAGAAGAACCATTCGCTGCCATCATCCACGGAGATTTCAACAGAAACAATTTAATTTATGCGTACGACGAGAAGAAACATGTCAAGTCCGTCATATTCTTGGACTGGGCGACGCCACGATATTCAAATCCAGCTATAGACATGTCGTTTTTTCTGTATATGAATACATCCGAAGACCTCAGGGCAGCTCACTGGGACGCCTTTTTGGAAGCTTACTGGGATGGAGTGACCTCAGTTGCTGCCGATCCCGGCTTCACATATGGAGAGCTGCTGAAACATTTCAGCAAGCGGGCCTTCTGGGGCTATTACGTCAGCGCATTTTTCTTGCCGATGTTGCTGTATGAGGAGACGCTGACGTCTCCTTCTATTATACAAGGATTGACGCCCGAAGAATGCGTGGAATGGGGGGCGGCAAGAGGAGGTGACAAAGTTACGGCACTTATCTCAGGAATAGCACGGCATCTTCTCGAAAAAGGTTACCTAGAGGATTACGTTACGTACTTATAATAGGTAAATCAAGACAACTAGGGTACCTAAACGTTCCGTAAGTTCTCAACGCAAAGTTCGAGATTCAAAAATCTGAAATTTATCATGAAAAATGTTGCAAAAATTTAAGTTGAAAAGCCACTATTTTCCTAGAGTTTATCCCCTTTGTCTGTTGACCCTATGGTTTATCTTTTTGTCCTACAGTTTATCTCCTTTTTTTAAGTCAGTGAAATAATTTATCAGCAATTTAAAAAAGTGTATTTCCATTATTTATACATTAGCTTTTTTCCAAGCATTTAAATATATTAATTTAAAACAATATTTTTGTTTTGTTTCAATAAATATATATTTTCGTTCATTTTAAAATGAAATCATTATAATTGTCTTTAGAATCTATTTATTCGTGTACCAGTCGTTCATATTTACACCAAAATTCACATATTGTGCAAGTTTTCCGACAAAAAAATTAACATGAAATACAAAGTAGTTCATTGGGCCTACTGTCCATATTGTCATAGTGGTAACTGACCTCTATTGGTCCATTCATATGATTTTTCCTTGTTTCTGACACTAATGTTGTTGATATCTAGATGACTTGCGTATAGTAATGATATCTAGAACTAGTATTGAAATTAATTAGAGTCTACCTGATTAAGTGATTACATCTGAAAAAATAATAAAAAAAATAACTGGCAAATACCAACTCATAACATTTATATGTGGGTTTGTCCATTTTAGCATATCAATTGCAGAACTTAATTCCTGGGTTGTTGGTAATAAAAATCATTTGGCTATCAAGGTGACATTGATTCGAGGTTGTAGTAAAATCTGTGTGACATACTCATTTTGTTGGTAGGTACTGTTTAAAATACTCAAAGTCGCGCAGATAATAGCCCCAGATGAATTGATGCCATTATATTAGTCGAAGAGTGTTCCTGTACAATTTCTATAAAAGATTACAAAATTAATTGTTTCTGTAAATTTAAAATTAAACCTATCCTAAGAACACTTGAAAATTCAATCACCCAAGTTGAAAAACCCATCAAATTGATAGGTTTTTCAAGAACGTAAGGTGTGATCACATCCATCCGGAATTGCGGCAATGCGTAAATGCGTTCGGCGCTTGTGCCAGTTGGAAGAGTGGGGCGAATCTTGTCGGACAAGCACTCTTGAGACGGACTGTCCACATCTGAAAAATTAGATATTTTGCCGGTTCGCCGCAATTTTACGTCATCCGTCAGGAGATGTTGGTTGTGTTATCTTGCTTTATGGCTGTGGTCGAGTGCGAGTTCGTATTTTTACGATCCTCGAATTTTGATTTCATCTATAGAAAATATATTTCTGTAGCACTTGAGTATAAGAATAACATTAATAAACAAATAAAACACTCAAGTTGAACACGGTTTTATGCAGATGAGGCCGAGTTGGGTTAAAAATACCTAGGTGTAGGTACCGATTTTGCGATCTCACAAACAACTTACCTTCCTAAAGATCGTATTCCATTTGTGTTTTGAGACATTCTTCGATTATAGATTGACAAATTTCTACTTTCCGAATAAGAAGGTATTTGCTCAGAGATAACGCTTTTGCAAAACGAAGAGGAAGTATAGAAATACTACTTGTCCTTACGAAATGGATAGATTAACTACGTTAAGTAAGTACTTCTTATGGTGCATCAATGCATAAATGAATTGTAATGCGCCAACCTACAAGGATTTTTGGGTACAAATATTATCTTGGGATAAGCAGTTGATGAAAGGACCGAATAATTAGGTACCCAACAGACTCATTTCAAAACGACGTCGCCTTTGCAGTTTTAATGTATATACATAACAATTTCTTGTATGCCCTCATGAATGTATAAAATGATAGCAATGATAACACAACCGGATGGTTATGAACGGCCTGCCGCAATTCCGCACTCCCCTCCACTAGTTCCAACCGCAGACGCATTGCCGCATTTCCGCAATTCCGGATGGATGTGAACCCACCTTTGATCGACATTAATCAATTACACTTAATGAAAAACCTGCTCCAACGGATGCGTGTAATACGATATAATACGTGTATTTGAAGGTTCAGTTTTACAGGTTTTTCTGAACTTATGCGGCCATTGGATTGTGTTTCACTCTGCTTTCAATTGATAACGAAAATTTTGTCTCAGAAGTAACACCCGTCCCACTTCCGACCACTCTTCTTTTATCTGTGAGTATGTTCGCTGAGACCACCAAACCAGTTTGCAGCCCACTTGAGGCGTTCGCTGTGTTCTCTGACTGTTAGAGCGCACACAACCCCCCCCCCCCCCCCCCCCAACCCTCGGTCTCAGTCCGTTCGCAGAGGTTTCCAAACTCGTTGCCAACCGGTTGCGGATCTTCGAATCGATCAGAGCTTTTTCCCGCTGACCAATTTCTGATTGTTCGCCCCCTCCATTCCAAACTCACGGCAGCCAATGAAATCATTCGAATTTTAGCATTTGTTATCGCCGCGTTTTTATAGTTTTCGTTTTCACTTACTTATATAAACGTATTTACTGGCGTATTTCTCAAACATTCAGAAAATGTTTGACCAACATTTTGATTCAGATTCTTCTCGAGGGGTTTCTCCTGTACTAACGTTTTCGTCGGACGAAGAAACCGACGAGGTGTGCCTGAAGCAAAAGGTGCAAAATTATTTAAGTGATGTTGTGCCAAATTATGATGACGAGACTTTCCTGAGCCACTTTCGGGTTAGCAAGAAAATTGTGAAGGGTTGGCGTCGAGGTATAAAACTTCGGATGTATTTACATACCAAGTAAGTAAATACAACAGTAGCTACAAATTATAACTGTAAATTATGGGAGCACAACAATTCACGACTTGTGAGTAGGAGAACAAAACGGAAAATAAACGACGGAGAGCGCCAAAGTAGTGGATTGTTTTTTCACTCGGAAGGTGAACCAAAACATCCATGTTTACAAAACAGTCAGAACCGTTCGCACAGACACCAATTCCCAACCGATTTGAAATCGATTCGAAAATTGGTAGAAGTCGCGCATGCGCACTTGAGTAATCTCCAATCAGTTTGAAATGATTTGCAAGTCACTGCCAATCTGCTCAGC
This sequence comes from Adelphocoris suturalis, assembly GCA_030762985.1. Lineage (NCBI taxonomy): Eukaryota > Metazoa > Arthropoda > Insecta > Hemiptera > Miridae > Adelphocoris > Adelphocoris suturalis. The sequence continues at coordinate 27,141,798 of CM061044.1, read as the reverse complement.
GAACAAACCTTGTGATACCAAAATAAAACTTTGGTAAGAAGAAAAACATGCTTTATTTTCATATCAATAACCATAACTACACTACCGATCATACAGGGTGTCGCAGTTTCGGGCACACCATCGGCTAGGGTTCGATTCTACAACTTATTTGTCCTATAACATATATTTTGTAATTCACTCTAAAGACCACATTTTTCTTCTTTTTTTCACTCTAAAAACCACATTTTTTTCGCGTTTTCGACTTTGTGTCACTAAAACTGAAATAACTCCGTAAATTGGCAGTCAAAACTCAAATCTGATTATACCGTTGAAAAGAGCGTAAGATTTCATATCTCCCCGAAGACTGTTTAAAAACTTTTAAATGGGATGAACGAGTAAAAGTCCACGCACTCCACAGTGGTTAACGTAATATGGTTAGGTAAATCAAGAGCTATCCAACGATTGGTGAACGATTTTTGTACGATGATAACTGGCGAAGTTAAAGTTCCGTAACAACGAATCGGTTGTACGTGAAAATCATTAGAAATTTTTCATAACGCTTTCTTCGTCACACCGTAACGTCACACTTTTTGAGTTATGTGCCATAGTAAAGATGTAAAATGTCAAAAATTTGAGAAAATCCGAAAGTTTTCACTTTCTTCAAAGTTTGTCTCTCGAAACGTCTTGAATGGAAATTTTCATGCTGAAAGCCTAAAAGTTGCATCACGATCCCAGCATTCCGACGGTGTAGACAATTTTCATTTCATTTTGTTGACTGGTGGAGAAAAGTATGTATGTTTGCAGAAAAACGCCGTTTCTTCTATGAAATTGAAGGTTTTCGTGAAAAATGACCCCCTAAGAAAATACAAATTTGGGGTCGGTTTCTACGTATTTTTTCACGCTGAATCGAATGGTAACCCTCGCAGATTTCTCCAACTCCATTACAACCGAGTTTTACACTTAAACAAATAATAAAAACTAAATGAAATATGACAATCGGAGGAAGATTTGATTTACATTGTATCCGTTTCTGTTTTTGTGTATGAATATCCATGCAGCACCCATATAACCCACAATTTTCATGCAATTCGCTGGTGCAAAAGGTGCAAGGAGCATGCCCTTGCTGTTGCTGAACAAAGGTTAGAATGAAAGAGCAAACTCATAATTCCCTCAACTGCTACTCGATTTTAATAAAATCGTTGAATGTGCCGGGATTACAATTGATTATTAAAATCTATATTGATTACAAAATATTGTAATTGAATGAGATAAAACGCATAAAGGTACAACGTAACCGTGTAATCGTCGTAACTTCTGAAAATTTGTGGAATCGGGTGGTATGTACTTAATCGAAATCTGTGCGTGTTGGAGACACTGATTTTGGCATACAGTGGGTAGCATTACAATAAAATTATTTGTAATTTTAATTTAATGAAATAGAATTCGACCTAACCTGGAGAATCACCTCATACGATAAAAATTGATATTTTTTAGATTAAGATTGGTCAAATAAAGTTTATCAAAAATGAAAAAGAACATTCAAAAATATATGTACGAAATTATGCTAAAAACTTCATTAAATTTTGTTTTAAAAAATCTATAAAATTGCAAAAAATAGCCTAAAATCAAAAATCTCTATTTGAATAGAAGAATACTAGAATAATAGTTAGAATACTTTTTTTTTTCCAAAAAATTAATAGCTAACATTTTCTTTTCACTCATAAATCTCCAATTCTTTCCTATAAAACTTGAAATATACAACAACAAAAAATACACTTTTTCACCTATTTTTGGCTCATAGCACCCATGAGAGTGGAGCGATCGAGCTGGCGAGAAGTTAGGACCAACTAGACCCCAAGTGGAGTCTATGTGCGAAAGAATAGATTTTTTAAGTCAATTCTAAGGCCTTTTATGCCCCGGACGGCGGACGGACATTTCAAATTTGGATTCTACGCACCTTGAAACGTAAAGTGACAAAGTTTGGGGGGGGGGGGGGGGGGGGGGTTATAAAATTTTTTTTGCTTTACGATCACATAGGCTTTTTGTTGGAAATAATAAACCAAAAACTAGAAGACATTGCCGTTTCAAATAGTAGAGATACGAAGTTTTGAATCTAAGCCTTCTTCAAGTAACATTCTATAGCTTATGTAGCATGACGTAGTACCTTAAGAACACAATAAATATTTATACTTCTTCAACAGTGCTCATTTGTGGTTTACCATCATTATGGATTGGACGAGACGTTTGCGAACAATCAATTTAAGACACGAGACTCTAGACCCTGACAAACTAATCTACATTCTTACTAAGGGATTGACTATTTGATGTTATGTATTTTTGAGATGCGAGCGTACCGAGCATACAAACCACTAATCTAAGCAGAAAACTGATCTGTCTAAAATCTCATGACGACTGGACCGCTGGGATGCCACGCAGTGGGGAGTCGAACTAAAGGGGAGCAGGACGTCTCACCACCCAGCTATTCTTCAACGAGCTCGGGAGCAAGGGACATCTTATAACCCAAGTAAACGAGACATGTCATCACCTCCCTCGCTCGCCGGGTCCCTATGTTTTACTCCCCGCTCGCCTAAATGCCATCGTTTTACTCCCCAACTGAAACTCCAGATCTTGTCGTTTTACTCCCGGGATTGCGTTGGGCTCCCGGAATGAAACAGGCGGCGTGCCCGGCTCCTGACGTTCTACTCCCCAGATTATGTGAGCTATTAGCGTTACCCAGGGGACATCTCGAGGAGGTTGCTCACGTTGTCCCCCGTATCAGTGTCAAGAGCCACTTCGTCAAATCATAATAATAAAAAAAGGATCAGTGGCAAGAGCCACTTCGTCAAATCATAATAATAGTAAAAAGGATCAGTGGCAAGAGCCTCTTCGTCAACATAGATAGATGTACAATAAAACATACAATGAAAACAATTGCAATTTGCCCCTAATGTCGTCTGCTCTCATTTGAGTCAAAGGGCAGTGAAACTGGCTGAACAAACTTGTACAGGGGAAGGCCTCGCTGCTGCCTGTAGATGAGCTGTCGGATCCACTCTTGCTTTTTGACTCGTTTAGTTCTGATATGTATGAAATTCGATGGTAAATCGTTTAGTCTTACCAACTTTGAGCTAAGTGAAATCTGCACCCAACCACCAAAGTATGAGGCCAAACTGCTGCAACTGCATTGTGCATGGATTTCGAAGTCCATAACGCACATGGCGGGGGCAAATTCGCAGACCTCAGACATGGTTGTATCAAGACTGTCGATTCGGAAAATGAATGTTTTCGTTCTGTGAGTGGAACGTCAAGGGTCACAAGATAAGAAGCAACAACGATGGACTAGTTGGGGAGTAGAACGCTATCATCGGCGGGCGACCTTTCACTTTTCCTGTTTCATGGGGAGTGAAACGTACGACCCCCTCGCTCGCTACCTACACAAATCACAAACATGTGACTCACTAGTCATGTCTTCGGAAAATGGATTAAATGGTTTTTCGGGCTCCCTTACATACCTCCTGGGAGAGTTCTGGACATGTGGCGATCCCAAGTATCCTCATACTACGAATGGAGCTGAATCTTTCCATGCGCATTACAACGCTCAGTTCTATTCGAGAAGGCCGTGCGTGTGGCGAGTGTTGTCTTTTTTTTTTTTAATTTATTATACACTGGCATGTGCCCAATTACAATATAAATTACATACCGTGAAATATATATATTTAAAACATAAATTCAGATGGCAACTCGAAGAGCTAAAATTAATAAACTATAAGTATTTATATCTTAAAACAAGAGACAGAAGAAAAAAAACTGAAAAATTAGCTATACGGCAAAGAAAAAGAAAACTTCAATTTTGTGTCCGCTCAAGTGTAACTATTGAATCGAAAAATAAATCAAAACTATCGCTCTTTATGCTATTAAATGCTGTTTGAGCCCTGCGAATCGGACTGTTGAGAAGGTAATTAGTTGGAGATGTAGGATTATAAAATAAAACATTACTTCTGGTACTGTAGGGAGGTACATGAAAATTAAGCTTTTGGAGTAAATGGGGACAATCAATTTTGTTATGAAATAGCTTAAAAACAAATAAACAATCTCCAGTATGACGTCGACTTTCCAGGGTGGAAAGATTGCATTGTTGTAGAATATCCCTATAATTGAAATCCGAAAATTCTACACCCTGCTTGAAAGCAACATACCGTGCAAATCGACGTTGCACTCTCTCAATACGCTCAGCAGCATTAGCATAAAACGGAGCTCATACATAGCGCCATATTCCAGAATGGACCTCAAAAATGCGTTGTATAAGACTACTAAAGCACTTATGTCACTAAAATCCCTCGTATTTCAACTTCATTGCTTTAGCACAAATATTGTCAATGTGAGGCAAGAATGTCAAATGAGCATCAAAAAGCACACCTAAGTCCTTGATTGACGTCACAGGACTCAACCTCACACCACCTATGCAATAATCGAAATGCAATAACGTGATTGTAGCGCATTTATCAACATCGAGAAACAAATTATTTCTGTTGCACCATCCATTCAATAAATCTAGGGCTAATTGAATATGGTGAGAATCGGATTCGGATATTACCATTGAATAAATCTTTAAGTCATCAGCAAAGAGTGAAATAATTTTCTCCAAAAATTCGCTAAAATGAACATTTTCAGGAAAAGTCAAGGATATGTCTTTGACAAAAATAAGAAAACAAAAAGGACCAACATGGGAACCCTGCGGAACCCCGGATGTGGTAGCAAATGGATATGAACAAGAAGATTTTAGTTTCACAATTTGGAAGCGATCGGTAAGATAACTGGAGAACCAGTCAAGCATAGCACAAAAAAACCGAAAGCTTTCGTTTTACTGATCATTAGCGAGTGTGGGACCTTGTCAAAACATTTGGAGAAATCTGTATAGACACAGTCAACTTGGTACCCTAATTCAAAAGCGAATAAAATATATTGCTGTAAGCAAAGTAAATTATTTATAGTAGATCTTTTACTTAAAAACCCATGCTGATATGAAGTAATGAAGCTACTGATTAAAGGTCTGATTTGACTAACGACTAACTTTTCCAAAATCTTAGAAATACTAGAGATAGTGCAAATAGGACGATACTCTTCAACATTAGAGTTATCCCTTTTCTTTGGAATGGGAGTAACAAAGGACAATTTCCATTAAGTAGGGAAGATACCAAGTTTTAGGGACCTGTTGAATAGGTAGTATAAAGGTAGAGAAATACTTTCATTACAAGACTTGAGTAAACTTGGCGTCTTGCAAAAAAACCAAGTGGAAAGCCATTTAAAAATTTGTAGTGTAGATAAAGGACAACATGTACTGAGAACTACAAAAGCTCAAGAACAACACCAACTTTTACTCGAAAAATTTCGATCAGGCCAATTTGACGAGCTCACATACGTAAAGAAACTGGGAGAACGATTTAAAGCACTGCCTGCACCACTGTTGATTGTATAATACAGCCTTACTCAACCTTTTTGTCTCACGGGCCACATCTGTGTGTTCCGTAGTTGAAGCGGGCCACAGTTCACAAAGCAGGTATTACAAAACTTTGTAATACGAATACCTTAGTCAAGGTAAAATAGAACTGTAAAATACATTTTAATAAAGTCCAGTCATGCAGCATGACCCCATGAGCGAATTTTTGAATAAATCTTCGACATTTCGAGCGGAGCGAGGCCTTGGGTCTGCGTTCTAGTACGTACATAAATAGAACTTCTTCATAATTTCATGGCTGATATTTTCTAAGCCACAGTCAGTATTAAAGCTACATCAAGTCCTAAAACAGTTGTGCATAAAACATTAAAGAGAGCGACCGAGAGAATCGGAGGACGGAATATTTCACAGAGTAAACTCATCAGTTGTGATTACATTTTTTTCATTTTTTATTTTTATTTTTTAACAAGCACCTACTACCTACGTTTTAAACAGCATGGTTCTAGGATTGGTTATACAGGGATACTTCCATAAGAGTAGTTCAATCTGAATTTGGACAATGTTTCATGCAAATATTACCGGTTTTTACAACTAGAGAACGGCATTATTTCGATTTTTGGCTGATTTTTCAATAGGAAATTTTACGCTGATTCCGAATATACCACATGTTAGTATGCTGAAAGAATTATTTCGCACAACAAATCGCAAAAAACAGGCTATTTTGAAATTTTTGACTACATTTTTGAAAATTTCAACCCGAAGATGTAATCCGATCATGCTGGCCAACGAACTTGAACTTTCGTTTTGTGTCCTTAACATTTTAAAATTTGTTTGAAGTTTCTAGCACAATTATCGACTGGAATGACACATACATATATACATACATAAAAAAATGCGTTAAACTTCAGAATATGATTCAGAATAGCCTGAAACGGATTTATGCATAAACATTTTTCAAAAATTCACATTCTACAAATTTTGAGGCGAGAGCAATAGCTTAATTTTCTTCAAAAAATTCGCTAAAAGCAGGGTCTCCGCTTTTAACGTGGGTTATCTTTGGTATTTATTTCGTCAAAAATGAATTGAGCCAGTTCTGTAAGTTAAAATAGGAGTGAAATAGAAACGAAAACAGAAGAATTATAAATTGACTAAATGGAGGAGGAAACGGGTATAGGTCGGTAAATTTCATTCTATCGGACAAAAAGTGACCCTAGCTTATGAGGGCCACACAGAAAAGCTTGGTGGGCCGCAGGTTGAGTATGGCTGGTATAATACAGACATTTTTCAGTGATTACCTATTATACCCACTTCATTGACATAAATTAAAACTTGTTTGGTTGTCACTTGGTTGCGCGACAACGCAAACACATTCTGTGTTTCAATAATTTCGTCCGAAGTATGTAAATAGAGGTAACCGGGGGTCCAGGGGGCTTGCCCCCTGGCGAGGCGCGGAGCGCCGAGTTTTCATTGATATTGTAGAGAAGAACTTAAGTAAACCTAACCCAAACCTTGACTAAAATAATGTAAATTGTGCGGAAAGCTAATATCTATATATGCTACGGTACACCCTACCTAGGTAGGTAGGGTGTATCGTGTATGTACGACAACCCTGCATCACACATACTTGCAGCCTCTCAGAGTCGATCGTAAGTAGTCTAAAAATATTGAGGTAGATCGCCAGCAGTTCAAGTTTGAGCACCCCTGGTCTAGAGTCTCGTGTCTCAAATTGATTGTTCGCGAACGTCTCGTATGGATTGGTCTTGGGGTATGAACACTGATGTAACTGGAGTGAGAAACTAACTTGAAATATATCAGGGATCTAGGTACCTCCCCAGAGGTGCAATGGGGGCCTAAATCCTCGATAAAAAGGTAGAGGAGGTTGACAGTATCCCGTCAGAGAGATACCACTCCTACTAATAGCATTTAATGAGCTATGTTCGGAGTAGATTGGTTCCCAGCGACCTGGATCACCCATCCAACGCCAAACTCAGCTTCTCAAAAACACGAGAAAAGGGGCGACGACAGCGCATTCTCTGAGATCCCGACGGGAACTCTGTCACAAATATTGATACAGAAGAAGCACATTTTGAAATTTGACAGAATCCCCAACACAGGGAAAGAATTATTGTTTTTGAATGAGGTTTATTCCCAACATGGGTTAAGACAAATAATGCCGCACTGCTTGTTCTCAATATTTGACAGGGTTTGCAAGTGAAAGGTTAGCGTGTCCTGAATTCACACCGAGAAGAAAAGATGGAAAAGAGAAATAAACAAATAATGCAAAGTGAATCGTCCACGAAATACCCAAAGGGAAGCTTTTAGAGTCAAGAAAAGAGCAAAAGGTAAAGTGGGGTGCGATCATATGCCAATCGGATTGAGGTGGGAGAAAAGTTGTACAAATAGAGGCATTAGGGGGCAAACGTTATAGAGGAGTCGGCCCACGTTCGCGACCACACTCCACTTGTTGATAATGCGGTTTTCAAGGGTGGGAGGGCGGGTTATCGGAGAGAATCGTGGGCTGGGGATCGTGGGTGGACTGAGAAGGCGCTGCCCCACGTCCTTTGCTGAACTCCCCTCCCAGCCCTTCAGGACCCTTGCTGGGCGCTCCTTTTCGACGGTGAGCGTTTTAATGTACAGCAGTGGCCCTCCGCTGTATATCGAATGACCGCTACTCTCCGGTGAGGTAAACTGTTTAACCTTAGAATGTATATTATAGCATCGTCTTGCCCCGGGCTTCTTTTTCAACAATATTCTTATTTTCTTTTTTTACATCCTTTTTATATACTGATTCAGAGTCAAAAAAGGTAAAATCCATCGGACCACCTCTAATTGTGACTTTAAAAATCAATATATTTACTCGAATTTCACGTTCTTTGGGCTTTTTTAAAAACACATTTGATCTTGTGACTGTCTGACTGTATATCATTCCTTGCTTGCCTAATATATATCATGTTCTTCCACCTTGGAAGAACAGATATAAAAAGCTGAAGCCCCAATAATTTTCTCCCATATGTTGGTCTTGAGTATGATTCATCCATACTCCTAGCTAAAGTTGATTTTGCGATACCTATCTCCTCAGACTCGCAATCTGCAAGTCTCTTCTTTCAAGTTCAATCTTCCCACGTCCATTGCTGAACTTCCAAGTGCAGGACCCTTGCTGAGCGCCCCTTTTGGCCAGTGAGCGGTATATCGAATGACCGCTACTCTCCGGTGAGGTAAATTCTCTTCTTTCAAGTTCAATCTTCCAACGTCCATTGCTGAACTTACAAGTGCAGGACCCTTGCTGAGCGCCCCTTTTGGCCAGTGAGCGGTATATCGAATGACCGCTACTCTCCGGTGAGGTAAACTGTTTAACCTTTGAATATATATTACAGCATCGTCTTGCATCGGGCTTCTTTTTCAACAATATTCTCGTTTTCTTTTTTACATCCTTTTTATATACCTACTGATTCAGTGTCAAACAAGGTAAAATCCATGGGACCACCTCTAATTGTGACTTAAAATATCAAAATATTCACTCGAATTTCACGTCTTAGGGCTTTAAAAAAAAAAAAAAGGTGATCTTGTGACTGTCTGACTGTATATCATTCCTTGCTTGCCTAATATATTTCATGTTCTACCTCCTTGGTAGAACAGATATAAGGAGCTGAAGCCTCTATAATATTCTCCCATAAGTTGGTCTTGAGTATGATTCATCAATACTCCTAGCTAAAGTTGATTCTGCAAACCTCTTTCAAGTCCAATCTTCCCACGTCCATTGCTGAACTTCTCTCTCCACCCTACAGGACCCTTGCTGAGCGCTCCTTTTTGCTAGTGAGCGTTTTAATGTACAGCAGGGGGCCTCCGCTGTATATCGAATGACCGCTACTCTCCGGGCTTCTTTTTCAAATATATATATATACACACACACACACACACATTATATATATATAACTTCCTTTTTAAATACTTACTGATTCAGAGTCAAACAATCCATGGAATCACCTCCAACTGTGATTTCAGAACTCAAAATATTCACTCAAATTTCACGTTTAGAGCTGTTTTAAAACAAATTTGATCTTGCGACTGTCTGACTGTATATAGCTCCTCTTAATTCCTACTTTAGGTTTCTTCGGACAGACAGTCTAGGATAGACTTACTTTTGAAAAGGGAGGGTATAGAACCGGTCCAGGAACAAGTCCTGGACTGTGTCTGTCCGAACGCTCTCGGATGATTCTAATGGGTTAACCTGAACAAAGCCTGAAGTAAACTAGTTTATTTTGTTGCATTTTCTGTTATTTTTACATCGGCTTGGTAGAACCATGGAACAACTCATGATCTTCGATGGATAGAACCCTCTAGTCTCGACCATTCCAAACGGAATCCTTGTTTATTTCAAGGTGTATGCAAGTAAAACTCCAAAAAGTAACCAATTAACGGTATCTACACAACTTAGATAGTCAAACGATACAAATAATTGCAAGAGAAAATGTTTTCGGAAGCGCGAAAGAAAAGATAGTAAGTAAGAAGCAGGGAGAGGGGTGTCGGTTACATCGAGTGCGCATGTGCGGGACCAACAGTCCTGGAAAAAATCCAGAACTGGTAGTACTAGTCCTGGACCATCCAGATCTGTCTCACCGAACAGCGAACTGTTGTTCCAGGACCCGTTCCGACGCTACCTGAACGCACAAAAAGTGGCGTGGCTTGAGTGAAACGGACCAGAACTGTTTGTCCGAACAAACCATCAGTGATATAGCTCCTTGCTTGCCTAATATAGATCATGTTCTACCTCCTTGGTAAAACAGTATATAAAGCCCCAATAATTTTCTCCCATAAGTTAGTCACGAGTCATGAGATTGATTCATCCATACTCCTAGCTAAAATTGATTCTGCGATATCTATCTCCCCAGGCTCGCAATCTGCAAACCTCTTTCAAGTCCAATCTTCCCACGTCCATTGCTGAACTTCCCTCTCCGACCTTCAGGACACTTACTGAGCGCTCCTTTTTGCCAGTGAGCGTTTTAATGTACAGCAGGAGGCACCGCTGTAACCAAAAATCGAGAACAAAAAACCTGTAGAAATAACTATATTGTTTTTCTGTTTGTTAACGATAGAAATCACTGTAATGAATCGAATGAGCCCACCCGAATCGCTGAACGCTCATCCGTCTACTCCCTAAAGGCTAGAACATTGAAAGGAAAATAGAACATCAACTCATCATGACCCATCATGTTAATGAGGACTGGCGAAAATATAGGTAGTAAAAACAGCCTTAATATAGTCCATATTTTACCGCCTTGGTAGAATAGTTTAAAAGGAGCAGAAGCCTTTAACTTTCTTTCATAAGCTGGTCCTGAGTATGATATATCCAAACTCCTGGCTGATGATCCCTCTACAGCAAGACTCCCACGAAGAGCCATTGATACCACAGCATGATCCACTCTCTGAGAGACCAGCAACATCTCAATGCTGGTGCTTGATGATTTCAATCATTCAAGTATTAACTGAAAACCTTAACCATTGGGCAGAAGAAGATTGCAGCAACAACCATCAGTGGCAGCTATTTGTCGCAGCTTGTGTTTGGAAAACAAAACTCACCAGCCTCCACCAAATGAGCTCTGCTAAAACAGCCCCCCCCCCCCCCCCCCCCAGTCTATCTATCAGTAGGTATATTCCATTGGCAAGTGCAAATACCTCTGTTTAATTGAGTCCTTAGTTACTACCTCTACATATACTGGTGTGCAAACAAACTATAAGATAGAAAGCACCAATTTTCCACTAAACATTAGCTCTCTATAAGTCTATATAATATCCTGCCTTACTTACTTGCAAGAGGAAAAGTAAGCTATCTAGCTGTATAATTGCGAGTTCAACGAAACGCTAGGAGAAAAAATTAGCTATGTGCCTACGAAAAACTATGTTTTCGCTTAGCAGAAACGCTTTAACGCTCGTGAATGTGAATTCAAAACGTTGTATTTACAGCTTCAGTATCTTTTTTTCTTCTCTCTTTCTTTTTTTCCCCGACCCTCTAATTTTTTCTGGCATTCCTTTCTTTGTGTCTCAACCTCTCTTTCAGTTCGAGCAGCTCAAAGGATATTTTATCATTTTATTTTCTCTTTAAAGGGTGCGTTTGCGGTGAGGTTGGGCGAGGGTTGCGTTGAAAGAATTTCGAACAGTAGAAATTCACTGAGGACACCTCGATCCCGCTTTCGCTCCGATTCATATACGCTCGAGAAGAGGTAAAAAGAGTTAACGCCTTGATATAGAGTAACTCTCGTTAAGGGGAAATTATAATTATCATGGCAATATTAGTAAAATTGCGCAGTTATGACATTTTACCGCGTACCGGCTCCACATCTCCAGAATTACAGGCATGCAAGGTACCAACTTACCTTATAACCACCAGCTCTCATTTTCTGATACTATATCTCTTCTGTGTCCAGCTAAGAGATGCGTAAATTGTGGTTTTATTTTTTTGTATAGTATTTGTTTGTATTTTTTATTTTTTGTAACGATACAAGGATCGGAACCGTAGTGGGATCGGAACGGATAGGTACCCGCTACCATTTTTACCGATCAACACGGATCGAAACGAAATTGCTGTGAACACACCGATGGATTTTTTAATTGGATCTGCCTGTCTCGTCGAGGTGATCACTGAAAAAGGTGATTTAGGAACGGATCGAAGCGAGATCGGATCCCCATACTAGGGATGAACTTACCTCGTAGGTTGAGATCTAGCCAATTGGATCCTTCTTTCCGCTGGATCCATATCGAAATGAGATCTGTCGCTGCCTGGATTTGTTTTTCGAACGAGACTGTCCCGTTTCGATCTTGGAACAAGAGGTTGGGGATTGTTTTCGGCACCTACTCATTCCTACTAGGCTGCATTGAACCTACCATAGGTATTCTCGGAAATAATAAAGGTGCCGCCTAAGAAATTTCTCCTTTTTTTTCTTTCTTTCCAGGCATATCAATTCTCCAGCTCAATCCGTGAGTCCAGAACTCCAGAGGAAGTCTTAGTAAATAATTAGGGAAGTGGCATTTAAAACGATTTTAAGAGGGCATACATTAGGGTGGTTCAAAAAAAAAAAATTCTGGGATTTCTTGTCCCCATTGTTTTTTTGCTTCCTCGGTATGTCAGGGTGACCCTCCTAAATTTTTAGCAAAAAATATTCATCCTAACCACTTTATCTGGGTCGATTTTGGCCAGTTATCGACCGCTATCGTAAACCAACCTCCAAATTGGTGCCGAGGCCGGGCGTGGTGATGATTTGAAGGATGGATTTCAATTTTTTTTTTTTTTTTTTTTTTTTTGGTCAATTTATGTGTTTTCGCATGCGCTGAACATGATGATCTTATTTATTTTACGCTCCGTCCACTAGTTATCCGGTAAACTGGCAGAGGGCGCTGCTTGAAGATAAGTAAAAATCGAAAATTTCACCGAAAATGCTGTCGCCTGGTTAAGAATTGTACTAGAAACATGCTATTATGGTCGGATAATATGCTTTGGCATGTTCTGAACATGATCCCGTTTTTTACTATACTTTTCCGCCGATGATTGCTTCGTTTATCGGCCATAAACCTCAAATTAATTGTAGGGTTATAGACAAATTCACCCTAATTTCACCGGAAATTATGTCGCGTTGATAATTTAAGGTCCCGAAATACCTTGTGCCGATAAAATTTGGTATTTTCCAGGATACTCGGTACAAAGCCGTCGGTAATTTGGCAAGAACTTGAACCGGTATTGTACTTATTCGCCAAATATAGCGGCAAAATGGAGAAAATAGCTAAAATGTTCCCATTTTTCTGTAAAATTCCTTAGTTTCCATCGGTTTTCCGGGCTCAAATTCGTAGTTCTGAATTGTCTGAACTGTGATTGGATCGTTTGAGCGTAGGGTTAGCTATTGTCAGCGGTATCGGTCACGTGTAAAAGCTCGACTCAAGTAATGTCGAGAGCGTGAAACGCACATAGAGGTTTTGCGAACTCCAATACAAAAATTAGAATTCTGTATGTCGCCAAAAACCCTCATATATATATTCTCACCATATATAGGTATAGTACGTTCATAAACAGCTGGAAAAATGTCAAGTAATATCTACAATTGAGTTTACCCATGCGCAAGTTCTGTAGATAGGCATTGCCGTAAACGGGATATGGTTGAAACTTTGAAGACTGTTTGAAATTCTTTTTTTATGTTTCGATATTTTATCGCGGTTAATTTTTTTTTTTTTTTTAATATATATATTTCTTTATTATATGTTATTCTCGTTAAAATGTTATGTTTTATGTTCCACGATCATGAATTCTTTCAGCTTATCGACCAAATTACAGATTGTCCCTCGAGCAAGTGAAACTGAAATTATATTACATCATTTTTTATTTAACGATTCAATCACAGTTCAGACAATTCAGAACTACGAATTTGAGCCCGGAAAACCGATGGAAACTAAGGAATTTTACAGAAAAATGGGAAAATTTTAGCTATTTTCTCCATTTTGCCGCTATATTTGGCGAATAAACACAATGCCGGTTCAAGTCCTTGCCAAATTACCAACGGCTTTGTACCGAGTGTCCTGGAAAATACCAAATTTTATCGGCACAAGGTATTTCGGGACCTTACATTATCAACGCGACATAATTTCCGGTGAAATTAGGGTGAATTTGTCTATAACCCTACAATTAATTTGAGGTTTATGACCGATAAACGAAGCAATCATCGGCGGAAAAGTATAGTACGAGTAAAAACGGGATCGTGTTCAGAACATGCCAAAGCTTATTATTCGACCATAATAGCATGTTTCTACTCGTAGTACAATTCTTAACCTGGCGACAGCATTTTCGGTGAAATTTTCTCTTTAGCGCCCTCTGCCAGTTTACCGGATAACTAGTGGACGGAGCGTAAAATAAATAAGATCATCGTGTTCAGCGCATGCGAAAACACATAAATTGACCAAAAAAAAAATTGAAATCCGTCCTTCAAATCATCACCACGCCCGACCTCGGCACCAATGTAGAGGTTGGTTTACGATAGCGGTCGGTAACTGGCCAAAATCGACCCAGGTAAAGTGGTTAGGATTAATATTTTTTGCTAAAAATTTAGGAGGGTCATCCTGACATACCGAGGAAGAAAAAAAAACAATGGGGACAAGAAATCCCAGAACTTATTTTTTTTTTTTTTTTTTTTTGAACCACCCTAGGTATACATACATACATCAACGGAAAAAGTTAGCACAATAGCTCATTTTTCTTCTCTTTTTTTTTAAATGCGCTAAAAATATTAGCTCTTAGCATTTTTTCTGATTCTAATTTTTCTAAACTCTTGATTTAAATCACGATTATAATAATTGAATGCGACATACGTCATTGAAAACAATGAACTAGATAATACCTCTTGAAGATAACATGTCTTTGTAAACAACTCACCTATTGCTCAGTTCTGATCCTTGAGATCTGAATAGAAATACTGACGGTCAACGGTGCGGTAAAGAGCTGAAGGAGGTGATGAGGGCTACCCGAAAAAGGAACAGTGAGGCAGAAGTGACGAGAAACGCAGCCCTTCGCTGCACCAAAAGAGACTGTCAGACTTTTCAGTCGATTAGGAAAAAAAAAAACGTTGTAAATTATTGCATAATGGTTTATTATTTCTGAATCAGATAGCCAGCTATATCATAAGTAAGACTCCTCGGCGTGTCCTGTTTCGAGCATACTCTGGGATATGAGCTTTCGCCAGTCTCTTTGTCTGGTATCCACCTCTGTTCTTCCTCTCACGCTCCCACCCCCGCGGCACTACCCACTCGTGACCCACCTGCCAAGCGTGCCAGGCGTGCGCGCGTGCGTAAGTCTAACACCCAAAGCCTTGAAAAAAACACTTTTTCGCCCGTTTTTGGCCCATAGCATCTATTTGAGTAAAGCGATCGAGATGGTTAAACGTTAGGACCAACTAGACCCCAAATGGAGTTTATGTGCGAAAGATCGGGTTTTAAAGTCAATTCTTAGGCCTTTTATGGCCCGGACGGCGGACGGACATTTCAAATTTAGATTCTACGCACCTTGAAACGTAAAGTGACAAAGTTTGAGGGGGGGGGGGGGGTATAAAATTTTTTTGCTATACGATCACATAGGCTTATTATTGGGAATAATAAACCATAATCAGTGGTTCACGTATTATGATGTCAACGGGAGAGGTGCAATAGTAGGCTGACGTTGAGCCAAATTGTCAAGCTCTTTTGCTATTGAGCCAGAATGTGCCTATTGATACTACAGCTAAGTAGACTGGTTGTGGTACCCATACAGTTTCAGAATGGTTCAATTTATGTCGTGATGTTTGAGTCCAAATGTTCGAAGAGTGTGACGCCAGGTATCAACTGCAGTGAAAGACATGTCAACACACGTTTCTAAGGAACATAACTCCCTAGTGCTCCTAGCGATGGATCATTAAGTTGGGAGCCCCATTGTGACGTAAAAACATTTACTCTAACTCCCGCAACCTTTAAATTATGTATGTTCAGTTCCAACTGTAGAAATCGATCTAACATTGTAATTCCATATTTCGTAGAATTATACATAGTTTTTTAATCAACTTCCGTTTTCATAAATGAAATGGGGTTCCACAACTTCCACGTGATTTGAGTGGCGAATACGGTTTTATTTCATGGGCTGAACTCTGACAAGATCGACTTTTGTCCTCTTAGTTTTATACGCACCATGCCCCCACCAACTACCCAAGGAACAGACCTATAAGACGTCTCTAGGAGCATTTCAACTGACTGCCAAGCTCTGGCGATCTATTGGATCTGTCCTCCACCACGACACGCCTTTTCAAGAAGCAGGTTCGTTCTCAGGAAAGTCTGCAGCAATAAAAACGAAATAACTCACGACGAAGTTGTGGAAACCTATTTCAAAACGGAAGTTAGTCAAGAACGTTGTCTATTTTCACGAAACAATAAAGAGTTAGGAATGTTTATAAAACGTCATGTCTTGATCGCTTTATTTATATTTCACTAATGATTCAGAACGAGGTGATAGAAAAAATTTGAAGCCAAAACATTGATTTGGTAACACAGTTTATTGGTTTTACGTACAATAGTATGGTATATATTATAACATTAGGCCATGTTTATTTATGTTATATTCGTTTTATTCTTCATTTCATTTATATAAATCATCGAGAATTTATCATTTGTTTTCGCGTTACACTAAGACACAAAAATGGAATGCTAGGATGTGGTGACGATATAAATAATAAGAAATGAATACTCAAAACAATAATATAGTTACCACAACTATAATCCGCAACGGGAAATCAAAAAAATCATTATTTGTGTAAAGTACTTATAAGCAATTCAACGCTGCTAATGATGGAAAAGCGTATAAAGCAATTAAATTGCTGCGAAAAAAAGGCTATCAGTTTAGAAGAATAAAATAATTTCGAACAAAAGTGTAGAAAAGAATACTGCAGTGGGGAAAAAATAACCAAGTCTTCACACCAATTCAACCTCGGATATATAAAACTTCCTATATAAAAATTATCAGATCGATACCATACCTTATCATGCAAAATCCGGAATTACAGGTTTTAACGGAGGTAGGTAGGTAATTATGCGTACCTAGTAAATTTCTAGAGATGTTGAAAAAAGACTAATTGTCTGAGTTGAAGGGGTACCAACTGCGAAAAACGAAAAATGGGGCACTTAAAATTAGGAGTAATGGCAGAGTAGCGGACACTGCAGAGATCTTGGCCCAAGTAGAAGGTGGGCCCTCCAAGATAAAAGAGTCACCAAATTCCTCGAACTGTTCGAAAAATCATAGTATGTAATACGTGTTGATGATAATAATCATTAGTTCCTGATATTAGAATATGATTAATCGAAAATGCAACTGCTGCTATGTCTAAAAAACTTTGGCTTCAAAATTTTGAAAACTTTCATGTTTCTTGTTGTCGTTAATGAAGAAATTTTTTTGAAAGACCTGCAGTTGGAGTGTATTTGATGGATCCTACAGCGAATATTGCAGCAAGAGAGTCATCAGTTTAAGTCCATTCCGTTTGAATTGGTATTAGAATGATCTACAACCGAACCGTGAAAATCAATTAAAAATATGCGACCCGAAGGTTCAGTAAAATTGAGAATGAACCAAAAATCACAAAGTGGAAGTTAAAAAGAAGTCAGGACACAGGATTTTCTTTGGCAAGCAGAAAACCGAAGGAATGCGAGGATAAAAAAATGTAAAAACTATTTAGAGGGGAGGGGAGGGGGGATCTAGCCGAGCAAGAAAATTTAAAAATCACATTTTAACAGAAATTAATTGGCCTTAGTAAAGGAGATTGGGGATAAATAATTTGTTACCCATGGTCCCTCTACAAATACCAAATGGTATTTATAACTGGTATTATTAGTATAATGGTATTATAACTTTCATGTAATATTCACGTAATTTATTAGTAGTAATTTAGTAGTAATTTAGTACTTAGTAATTTAGTAGTAAGTAGTAGTATGTTAGTAATTTAGGGTCTTGAAGAAATTTTACATTTGTATACACGAGAAAACGGATGCCGAATTGTCAGTCCTATTTTGATAAGGCTGACTTCAGATGATTATTGCCACATCCCCCCTCCATCGGGCTACACCACCCTTTTCCAAATGCGTTGAGATTTTTAGGAACTTTTCTTTACTCGAGATTATGTGCTAAATTATCCGTATATGTAGCAGTCATTGTTTATTAAACGCCGAACGAAAACCAAGGGGAGAGTGAGCTTTTTAGAGAGAGGAGCTTCTTGAGGGAAATTGAAAATTTTAAAATCCATCCAAAGCATAAAAAATATTTTCTATCTACTATATACTAAAAAAAAGTCCAGTCATGCAGCATGACCCCATGAGCGAATTTTTGAAGATGTTTCATGCAAATATTACCGATTTTTACAACTAGCGAACGGCATTATTTAGATTTTTGACTGATTTTTCAACTTTGAAATTTTTGAAAACTTGATACATATTCTTATAGGAAATTTTACGCTGATTCCGAATATACCACATGTTAGTAGGTATGCTGAAAAAATTATTTCGCACAACAAATCGCAAAAAACAGGCTATTTTGAAATTTTTGACTACATTTTTGAAAATTTCAACCCGAAGATGTAATCCGATCATGCTAGCCAAGGAACATGAACTTTCGTTTTGTGTCCTGAACATTTTAAAATTTGTTTGAAGTTTCTAGCACAATTCTACGGACAGTTATCGTCTGGAATGACACATACATATATACATACATAAATATATACATACATATATACATACATACATAAAAAAGCGTTAAACTTCAGAATATGATTCAGAATAGCCTGAAACGGATTTCTGCATAAAATGTTTTCAAAAATTCACATTCTACAAATTTTGAGGCGAGAGCAATAGCTTAATTTTCTTCAAAAATTCGCTAAAAAGGAAACGTAACATGTAAAGAAATCTCAACTAGTACTGAGCCTGTCAATGTCTCTTATCAACATAAAATGGTGGTCATTCAACAGCTGATATAATGATATAATCAAAAGTCCGACTTTCACTCGGTCCTTTATCTGGGGTTAAAGAGAGTAAACAACACTATTTCAGATAGATTTTCCTGTTTGCCATTTCCGGCATCGAGGCCGTCCGAAGAAATTGGAATTTTGTTCTTGTAAATTCGCTCATAGCTACCCTTGCTTCATCACCAGCAGAGGGCACCATTGTGACTACAAGGAAGCACAGGGATTTCGAATGACGACCTTAATCAATGTCTCAACTCGCAACACTGGTGGACATGGAGCATGTTAGGGAAATTTACATGGTTATTTATTATTTGCCCCATAGAAAGTACTGATCGAGAGCTTTCCAAAAAGATGCCATTGATGGGTATCTGACCAGTAAGTAAAACTGCTCCTGAAATTCATTTACGCGATGACGTCACGGCCCCGCCTAAGTTTCTTTGCACTAACACGTCACGCGTGATCTTCCAATCAGTCTATTAGAATATAATATAATAATTTATTTACATAATATATGAACAGTTCAGATACAAAACTTAAGGAGAGCACAATAGAGATAGGTAATTTTCAACACTGACTGCGGGTCTATAATTATTGCCTAAAGGTAGGCTTAGCCCAAGTTGCTAGGCAATGAGACAGTTTCCATTGTGCCATGCTTTACATTTTCCAATTTCGTGAGGAAATTTTGAGAAACATATTTATCAATGCTGCTCTTTCTTCAGAGACAGGTGATTATTACCTACCGTCCAAGAATTTATAATTTTGATTAGATCACACTTTACACATCGATGTTGCTCAGTAGCTTATTGGTCCAACTAAACGGTCTTTTGAGCTAAAAATTGTTACTGGGAGGCTTTCAAGTGTGCTGAATCCGAATCTGAGGTCAAAAGTGTGAACTTTCAACAGATGAAAGTTCCCTATTGACACCCTTGAAACCAGATCAGATAGTCTATCTACCTTATCACCACCCATTTCACACTAAGGACCAGTTTCACCAATCTGAGCTAATGTCCCGTCAAATTAACCAAACCATTTACCACGTAAATTTAGACGTCAAAGTAATCACCCCTGTGGCTGGTTATGGTTTGGTTAAGTTAACGACGAAACGTTTCAAGCTAGGAATCATAACCTAAACAACTTCAACAGCTGTTTCTTATCAAATTCTTATCACGATTAGGAGTTTTTTTTTTTTTTTTTTTTTTTTTTTTTTTTTTTTTTTTTTTTTTTTTTTTTTCAAGTTGAAACACTGAAATTTAAAAGAATTACATTAATTTTGAATAAACATTTAAATGAGAGAGTAATAACCACTAGGTACCAGCTCGAAATCTTTTTAAATGAGGAACCTGTGGAGTGAAGTGAAATAGAACATATTTATCTTTCTACTCTTTTGGTGGCCTAAACAGTATATCTTCCGGTACTGGAGGGTATCATACCTACATTCCAAGAAATTAATATGTAGGAAGATACTAGCAGATGGAAGAGTTGTGACAGAAAACTATGGAAATCTCGTCAGATAAGAAGTAAATACAGACAAATCTACTTCTCAAAAGGAAATGTATAAATTGGGCAATCAAACTTGGTTAGGTACCTACCTACGAAGGTACTTAATAAGTTACTAATCCATGCTGGATGAGTCAAAGCACTGTGGCAACATCGGTTTTCATCTAGCTCTGGAGAATAATTATTTTTCTTAATACTCGAGGTCAGTGTCACTCGAATAACATTCAAAATGAGCAAACAAAACAAGTTGTAGATCTGCTCATAAGAGCTTAGTGATCTCTGATTTCTTGTCTACTTTTTCAACTACCTAACGCATTATACTGCTGCCGTTTCATACTTCTTTGATAGTGATCCGAAATGAGGTTGTGTACGGGAAATTAGAAATTTTGCGTTGTATTGAAAACGATCCCATCACCTACAAACTCGTCAATGGGGGCGGACGGCGGAGGTTATACGAGTGAACATTCTTTTTCTCTAGTGACTTGTGGCCATATTTTAAACAACGTTGAACTTGAATGTTTAAAACCATTAAATATTATTATATTTTTGGTAACTTTGACAACTTAATGATAATCTTCCGTTAACCTCTTAATTCCTCGAGAGTCAGGTAATTAGTAAATCAGCTTTGGTAATCAGATCGTCAAGCTTTGACGGACGAGTTAACCAACGACGGGTGTTGGTGAAAGAATAATCGCTTTAACGTCTGATTAAGCTCAAACATAATGCCGCGTTAACGCTAATTCTTGATTAACTCAAACGGTGAAACTGGCCCTAAGCAGATTTTCTATGTTCAAACATAAGCTTTCCATCTTCAGTATTATAAAACATTGGACGTAATTGAATATGACGAAGTTAAAAAATGTTACCTTGTCAAGGGTTAATTTTAGCAAATTTTCGTAGAAAATGGAGCTATTGCAATGGCTCCAAAAATTTAAAAATCAAAATTTTCTTCATTGAAATCCGTTTTGAGGTACCTAACTCCTAAACGAATCCTAGAGTTAACCCTTTTTCATATATACATTTATTTACTTATGTTTATGTATTCCTCCCAGATAATAATTCTCCTTGGGATTGAGATAAAAATTCTGTTGTTTTGCACACAAAAAAAAAAAGCATTTTAAACGAAAGAACGAGTTCGTTGGCCAGTAATTATACAGCACAATAAATTGGTCCAATAAAAAAAAAAATGTGTTCGCAAAATAACTAAAAACGGCTAAAAATAGTTGAATTTATATTTATTAGCAGAATTTTAGTCAAAAGAATTTTATCAACGATGAACTAGAACCAGGAGTCTCCAACCTACGGCCCGCGGGCCACATCCGGCCCGCGAGCAGATTTTGACCGGCCCTCGGAAAAATAACAAACTGAAAAAAGATTTTTTTATTTGAAAATATATTTTCCTTAAAACACTTTTACCGGTAACTAAGAGTACAGTAATCTCTATTTTTGTCCCTTCAGTTCTTGATATGTGTAAAGTTATCTGTAAACCAGCAGTGATCAGCCATTCAGCGATAGTCAGTGTTTTGCATGGACTGTACTGTGGTGGTGTAAGTGCAGAAAGCTTACCCCGACTAAGGCAGGACTGAAAATAACTCATCATGTTATGTTAAAAATTTATGGGTATTTGAAATAATCATTGAAATTTTTAGTGAAAGTAGGCCTAAGTAAAGATCATTAATAATTGTCATACTTAGGTCTGGAATATTTTGCTCACAAGCATTATTTTTAACTATCTTAAAAGAACATGATTTGAGTTATCCAACAACAAAGATATATATAAGGGAATATAGCTACTTAGAAAACTAAGCCCAAAATATCTCAATAACCACGACTGAGCACTCTTAATTAAAACACAACTTCGTGAATGTCGGGGGGGGGGGGGGGGGGGGCTCGGAAAATATTAGTAAATTGTTGGTCCGTAAATATTTTATAGTGTGGCCCTTCAGTAAAAAAGGTTAGAGACCCCTGAACTAGACCATTAAAAAATGTATGCACAAAATAATGCTGAAGAATGTACTCAAATTTCAATAAAATTTGCCAAAAAATCGATAAAAAATTCAAAAATTGTAGAATGTTATTTAGAACGAGTTTTTTGCCTTGAAATTGGTAGTAGACAATACCTTTTTACTCAAAGCCCTGAATTTTAAAAACAATTCAACATAATATAGTACGAGAATTTACGAAAATTCGCTCATACGGTCATGCTGCATGACTGGAACTTTTTTTTTTAGCATGAGGGGATGGGTTTGAAATGTGCTAATAACTGTAAATAACACTCATAAATGTTATTTTATTCTATTTTTTTCACTTCACAAATTTATGAGTGTTATAGTAACTTACATAGATTCACATCTGTTACCACCAAATCAGCTATTGATACTTACGAAGTTTATTTAACAAAGCAGAGTTAAGTAGGTATAGAAGCACCGCAGGGCTCTAGCGCATTTTCGATTTCAATTTATTCAAAAGGGGTATTCATGGTCTTGTCGTCTCTACATCTGATCATCGAAACGCGAGTTTTGATGGGTTCCAACACGGATGATGAGCCTCGCCTTCAAGTCAAGTTTTGACGTCGACTCATCGATAAGTAGCAACGATCCTATCAACTGCTTAACATAACACCCTTATCAATAAGACACGATTGTCGGTATTCAGATCACTGACGTTTCAAGAAAGTTGTACAAATTCTCGAGATTCAATTTTAGATATACATTGTTAGGTTTTATAGATTCATTGGTTTAGCTTATATTATTATCATTAACATTTTTAGCTTTTATTACTTATAACCTGGTTAGGAGGTAACCAGCACTGTTTTGGCATTCACCAATTCCCACAAGGGACGCTACTTAGCATTTCATTTTCGACGTTCGATTTTCGCAACAGACCATGAATACCCCAAAAATAATCGTGAAAACCAAGAACAGCCTTTCTCCCAAAAGAGAAAAGAAGAGTTTCTCTCCCAAAACAATTTTAAAAAACTTTTTTTGTAAACCCGAGCTAAATCCTCGTTGAAGACATGGCAAAAGTTGTTCAAAGCCTTTTAAATAATTTTACACCAAAATCTGGAATTTCGGCTGAGTTTTGTACATCCTGCGCATTCGCAAAGTAGTAGGCTACCGTTCATTATGAAATAATAATTATAATGTGGACAACTGATGACTCTATGTGCAATACATTCACTGAACTATAAACAAAATCTAAGATACCTGAACTTCTTATTTTGGGATCAGCATGTCTGGTTCCAAGGTCAACTGCGTCAGTAACCCTACTGTAGACATAAAGATATCTAAAAGGATAAATAGGTAACCTAAAACATGACTGAATCACTCGTGAGTTGTGATTTAAAAAATCCAGGCGATCTTCGATCTTTTTGAATTTGAAAATCTAGTTTGACAACTTATCTTAATCAATAGAGACTTAACTACCTACCTACTGAAGGCTGCAATTAGTTCAATAATGATGAAAATTCAAAGAACTGAATAATACGAAAATTAAATCATTACCTAACCTACCCAAATAAAGTGGGTACAAGAATAACAAAACAGAAAAGTACAAACGCTTAATCTCAACACATAATACGAACGTGCCTCGAGACTTTTACCTTTCGAGACATAAATCCCAAGAATATTGGGACACAATGGAGTACTTCCACCACAATGTGAAGCTGGGCTTCATAAGCAGTACGAAATACCTTAAGCGATATTAAGTTCCCGATAAGCTCAGCACAAACGGGACATCACAAAACAAACAATTATTACTATGCGAGTGCGTCAAATACATTTTGTAAACAAAAGCGACTTGGTCAGGGGCCTACAATTGTATTCATATCGTGATGAAATTTACTGAAAATATGTTTTGATAAATTCGTAAATAAATAAATATTTTTAGAAAAATATAAGTTACGAAAAAAAGAGAGTAGGTACCTAAAACGAAACGGAAAAAAAATCAGAGTATTTGGCATTTGGTTTCCTTAGGTACAGCATTCGTTTCGTGGATCACAGGTGGGTCTGAAAACACAAGAACTGATATGAAAATTATGAATATAATGGGGAAGGGAAGCCCAATAACTCAAAAGCCCCCAAATCCAACAACTATGAGCAACAAAAATGGTTTTTACCTAAATATAAAACGTAATCCACCCTCTATTACATAGTCCTCGCTTTATTAGAGAAAATAAAAAGGACAAATTTACTAGTAGACTCTCCTCAAAATATTTTGGCTTGAGATTCTATGTAGGTACTTAGAATAAAAATGGCAAATAGCTACTTCCAAGTTTTTTCGGACATGGACCGTTCGCTATGAAGTGCATTTCTACAAACCCAGGCAACTGAATGGCGTGAAGATCGAATTAAAAATCCCTATTATTGGGCCGAGTATGTGCATCTTGTCTCGGCTTCCCTCTAGCTGAATTAAAAAGGGTGAAATTACATGAGAATATTTCGTATTTCAAAAAGTTGGAATACTCATGTAAGGACTTGAGAAGAAAAGAACCCATAGGTACTTTGATGGAAGGATAGAAAATATCAAGAAGAACTTTTAAATCTACAATCAATACAGCTGATAAAATTGAAACAGCCTATTTATTTGTTAGCAAATTTTTGATACATTTTAGTCTGGAAGTACTTCGTGGAATCTGGTAAGATTGATGATTTTGTAACTAAAAACCATAGGGCAAAACCGATGATAAATTGGAAGTTCATTTCTAAACAGTTGGACACAATATCAGTAGATATTAAAGGAGCGGAATGTTGTAGCAGATAAATGCTTCCTAATTTCGGGTGGAGAAGCATTAACGGAACCTTCTTCCGGAAACTTGTATGTAACGGAAACCTTTCTTATCTTGTAAAGGAACTTGACCACAGCTCAAGAGTATCTTAATACCAGTACCACGCTATCACCAGATCTTCATGTCTTCTGTCACTGGATTGTGAAACCAGTAAAAAGAGTTTTCGGAGGTCCTTCTAGAACTGCAGGTGGTAAACGAGCTCACACTTCTGGTCCTATCACGATCGGTGTGGTAACTGTCTACGAATTGACAGTAAGTAAGCACTGGACAGTCACACCTACAGTGCAGTGGATATTTCATTATTGCCTAATAGTTCAACAATATGTAGGCTGCTTTCCTGGAGAAAGGAAGGTGCGTGCATTGACAGTAATGAATTATACAAATAACAGTATCATGGATCCTTATAGAAATGCATGTCCATGTTTGAGCTGTGCACTCACCAAACTTGTATCTTGTGCATCTCAGGCTGATTTCAGCTCTACACTAACCATGATAGGTTTATCCGAAAACTGACCATGATCAGAACCTCGCGGATTGGTAGAACAAAGCCAGTTGAAGTCAGGTGAATAACTTCAACCAAACTTTTACCAATGATTGTTGTGCATCTACTATTATCGTATTTTGAACGCTCTTTGGGATTACGGTGGGCAATGAAACACAGAATAGGCAGGAAATTCTCAGTGTGCCCCATTCACATCACCAAGACATTCTACTAGACACATGAAGGTATCTGCTTGTATAATCTAATCTTATCTTGTAACATGCAACAGACGGTTATTTTGTGCAGCAGTGTTTGTCCATATCTAATATCACCCAACTAAGTTGGCTTTGCAAAATGTTACCAACGAACCGAAGGCAAACCTATCTATCAGTTGCTGGTGGATCCCCGGTTTCGCGCCAAGAAAAAATTAGTATTTCCGATGCTTCATCCAAACAGGTTGAATTTTCAAGATCCATCAAACCCACCCATCAATGGATCACACCTAGGTAGCACAACCTACCCAGCAACTAAAATGTTCAAAGCAATTTATCGTCGCTTTCTCATATCTCGTTTATGTCCAGTTTCACATTATCGGTGTACATGAAAATGAGTTGAACAGCTTTTCAATAGTAGCTGTTTGAAAAAAGTAGTTATTATAATGATTTAAATAAATTTTTCAAATCCTCCTCCACGTAACATATTTAATCATTCGTCAAATATCAATCTTAGTTCCAAATCAAGTTTACTACATGATGGTGAGTTCAAATAAGAGACTTTGTGATGAATTGGACGGTTGCGTTTTCTTATCGGCAAGAAAATTATAACCAAGCTGAATTAAGGTTTGGTGCAGTATCTACAGACAGTTAACCTAATTGCTGAGAAATTAATTTTATATGTTCTATAAATTTATTGGGAAGTTGACAAGTCAAGATCTTGTATTACAGAGGATGCCACTAAAGCTGAAGACTGAACTTAGGGACCTCCATGCTACCCTCCCTGACGTTAGGCTGGAACACGTCTTAACATACCTACTAAAACCAGAGTTTCAAGGAAATGATTACTTTTTCAATTACTTTCCACATTACGCTAGTTTTATAGTGTCCTGATACCATACGTACACAAATAAGGGAATGCAGACGATTTCAACAGGTATTGACTCTGAAAGTAATGGGAATTCCCATTACAAGGAATGGTCAGCGACGATGCAATTACTTTTCCCTTTTCCAAGTATTGGGAACGGGACTTTCAATACTATTACATTGAAGAGGCAAAAGTAATGGGTGCTTTACTATTCCTTCAATTGGAATGGGTAATGGGAATGGCATTACTTGCCCATTGCTTTATTCTATTCCTCTGGAATCCTACTCTGAGTATTATAGGAGGGGGGAGTGGGATTTTGAGCGTTTCGGGAGGTGAATAAGGGTGAATATGAACTCTTTGTTTGTTGATAATACCCAAATCAATAATACCCCATTTTAATTGGGTATTAATACTAGGGATGAGTCGATTCCCGATACCGATTCTCGATACCACCGATTCTTAGGCATTGGTATCGGTATCGAGAATCGATCGCCTAAAGCCGATACCGATACCGCCTGGTGATGGGCGTTTTATTACACTACGGTACTATTGCAACCATCTAACAACGAAGATGGTTGTACCGTGCAACGGTTGTGTGAAGTTAGCAGTTGCGAAACATGAATAGTCCAAAACACAACTTACAATTATAACTTTGTTTACAAGTAGGCTTGTGTTATTTTGTTTGTGACAACAGAAGCATTAGACAAAGCTATGTTTTCCAAGTATAAAAGCCTAGAGCCAGTCTTATTTGGAAATACCTTACAGTTACCGACGAAAAACTAAAAAACCAAGTCAGTCTGCTTAACTTGTTTTATTCAGAAAGAAATCAATCCTAGGCAATAAAAGTTGCCTATTAATTGATACTTGATAGATAACAAAAAAATATCAAATTTTGTATTTGCACAAATCAAATTAACTAAAGCCTTGAATGAAAATATAAATCTGAAATTTAGAATTTGTAATAAGAATTAATCTGAATTTGAGAGAATAAAAATTTGAATATATTACTAGTTCAAGAGGAATTTTTGTTTTTCACCTACAGGTAAGTTAGGTATTATGCGCCGATGGTATCGGTATCGAGAATCGGGAATCGATTTTTTAGGTATCGGTATCGGGAATCGATAAATTTTGGTATCGACTCATCTCTAATTAATACCCTATAATTCCAAATGACGATTGAAAGTCTCATTCCCATTATTTGGAACGGGGAAAATTAATTGGATTGTCGTTGTATTGGGAATGGCAATGCTCATTACAATCCCTCAAAAGTAATTGGAATCTGCAATGGGTAATCGGATTCCTTTTTCAACAACTCTGACTAAAATTAAGCTGACGAATTGTTGTTACCCAGTGTGAGTCAAACCATTGAAATTACTATTTTCGACAGCAGTAGGGTCTGGAACGAATCACTGCTGTCAGGAGAAAAGAGAGCTTATCACACCAAGTCTCATAAAAAAAAATTCTTGAACTCTAAGAAATAACTTCATAGAGGCCATTCTTTGATTACAGTTGGCGCGAAGCTTCCCACTGCTTTCCAAATTCATACTGAACTAGCAAGCATATATTTTTATCTCCCTCATCAATAACATAATGGCTGTTGAATGACATTAATTCAAATAGTGACTAACGAAAAGACTTTTTTCATAAGTATAAAGGAACAAATTTTATGGCATATGAAGTAGATATTTGGTAACTGCCATGCCTGCCTGAAAAGTTTAGTTCAAAAGGTTAGATTTGAAGGTAATAATAGTAAAATGTTCGATTTGCAGAAGAAAGCGAAGGAGAAGTACATTAAAATAAGCCACATAACGGACTTCGTTACCTACTGGTTGTTAACCACTTCAATGTGGATTTATAGAGGGTTCAGCAAGTTTTGTACCCAGGGTTCAATTCAACTCAATGTTTGCATCCGAACCGATTGATTGATTGTACTATATGTATCCAAGAATGTTGTTTCTGAAAATATTATCACTCACAAATAGATTAATATTTCAATACGAAATCGCACGCTTTCTGTCATTATTTGGCCCTTCTTATCGCGCATTTATAAAACAAGTAATTAGTTTCTACTAAGCGAATTTTGGGTTCTTGGGAGCTATAAGAATTTTAGAGTGGGAAATACGCAATTTTATCATTATTCTTCTTTCAGCTTGGGAAATTCTCTGTAATACAGATCACATGATAGTCTCCTTGTATTTCCCCAAAAATAACACAACAACACAGATCTATTCCAATCCATATATATAAAACGCAAAGGTTGTTTCTATCTATCTATCTATGTTTCTATGTACCTATGTATGTTCCCAGTAGACTGCTAAACGGTCGGACCGATTCGAATGGGAGCGGTTGTAAAATGATCAGCAAGTTCCGGCGCACAACATAGGCGAGGTCTGAACCTCCAAAACATCCTTCTACTATATAAACGGAGCTACCCTTCGCAACCGATTTGTTTAGTTCCCGAACTTTTGTTATTATGGTTGCTAAGAGGCAGTTTGTTAGCGGCGGAAGTTCTTGACAAGTGGAGAAGCCTTGACGGGTCGCAACGGGTGTTCCGATTGAAGCATGAGTTTCATTATTGACAGGAGATAGACGGGAATTTGATATTCCGTGCGAAGCGCCGGACGGAAAAACCGATTTGTTTGGCTCCCGAAATTCTGTTATGATTGCCAACAGAGTTCGGGGCCTTTCTCGCGCGTGATGGTTTTGACAACTTCGATTAGCTGACGATTTGGCATGTAGCCTCTGTAGTTACGAAAACAGTCTGGATACGGTTAATTTAGCAGCCTATCCACCGACTACCCCGTACAGGTGGATCCGTGCAACGCACGGGTAACCGGCTAGTTTAATATAAATCCAAGAAATTATCCATACCTGATCGCAGAGAATGTTCCTCTTCAACTCATTACTACCATACTCACTTATTTCAAAATCCAAAATCTCAACTCGTAAGTGAAGCAATTATACTAAAAATGTACCTACAATAATTGAGTATTTCGTGACATTTCATTAATTTCTCTCACAGCGAATACCCATGTGATGGCATTTTAATCAAATTTCTCAGCTTTTAATATGTTTTGAGTTGATTGAAGTGTTATTATGGTTAGTAACAAAAACACATAATCTCAATGTTAGTTAACACACGCAAGCGCCGTATTCAGTGTTAGTATTTGAGGTACAAATTTACACGATTTAGGTCAATCTAGACCTGGTAGAGGACTTGATACTTTTTGAATGGAATCATTTGAGAAGTAACGGAGAACTCAAGTACATGTCCCAATATCCCTTTGTGCCACTTTGAGTGCAGGTATAGAGCCCGTACCACCATTAAAATCCTGTCTCCAATGAAAAATTACTCACTGTCCCCAAAATTCGACAAATCAAACAGAAATAACACAAATAAAAATAAATTATAATAAAATGCTTAATAAACCATAGTACGTAGAGCGTTGAAGCGTGAATATAGGCATTTTGCAGCGGCAGCGAACAACTGTGCGAAACAAAATTATTGCAAAAACCACAAAAAAGTAAAAAATGCGTCTTAAGCTGCGGGAAAAATTAAAGCAAACCCGATTTAATTGAATGGGAAAATAAGGTAAAGGGCGGAGGAAGCGCAATCCCCCTCCCATCGATTTCAACGAGAACGAAAGTACAAATCAAAAATGATTATATTAAATTTATCAACAATGGACACAGTTACAATACAACTCTAATGATAACAATAACAAGTGTGAACATACACACAATACAATAGAGGATTTCGTCAAATGAAAAATAAGAAAATAGGTTGCACAAATCGATCCATTAATCGTTTGGCCGCAAAAAAATAAGTAGGTAGCACTTCAACTTATAAAATGCGTGTAGAATGCGTTAATTTAATAAATAATACAATGATTTTTGTTCATTAAAAAAACTAACAGGTTTTTACCTTTCAAGATTTTTTAGAAGCCTCTTTTGTAACTTGCTCCAATAGTGATAAGAATACTATGTTGATAGTATAAAAGATATTCTAGCGGCCTAAGAATGTTTTTAATGTTCTTGTATTATGTACATCACAATTATTCTAAATTCCATAATTGGGACTGAGTTAAATTTAAGATTACAGGTATCTATTTGGTTGAAGTTGTTCAAAGTGAACTGATCACTCGCGGCAGAGAGGCCTTTTGGATTGAATAATGACCAACAAAACTGTGAGCAGTAGATGAGAAGGTTTTTCTGGGTATTTACGGAAGGAAAAATCTAGAACTATATTATCTATTGTTATTATTATTATATTATATAAGGTATAAACCACGGCGATAACACAGCTTTACTACTAGATAGAGGTTTGGTTGACTTTTAGTTAATAAAAAAAGGCTGCACTTATTAAAAATTTGTTGCAAAGAACTACCAATTAGTAAATAGGTACTGATTGAGGTACTTCAGGTGTAAGAAAATGTGAGCCCTATGCATCTATCGATTGGAAACCAAACTACCAACTTCTGTAAGAACATGAAACACTATATCTTCTTATTCCCCAATCTCATTACAAATGTAGGTGTTCACATTTCATAGGTCTTTATTGTGAATAGGTCAAGTAGATCTTGAGCTGACGTAAGCAGACAATCAATTCATACTTAACGGCCAGGAGCAGAGCTAGTTTAACAGATGAACACCAAGTAGAATTGAGTTTGTCTGAAAGACCTTGTTTTTCCTTTTTCTCCGCTTAGTTTTCGATTTTTTTTTTTCCAAACAAGATGTTTTAGCATTGACTGAACTGTCCGAAATCGTTACTAACGATTTCCAATGCTTCTTACAAACAACCAACTTCAGAAAGGACATGTAAGGTCATTTTCCGATCCACAAAAACGTTCTCAACTCATTGGGAAATTTTTTCATATCAATTCAACCTACGATGCTGAAACTTGAAGAAAAGTAGCTTCTTTAGGATTGCCACAATAAGGTGCAGGACCCTGACCAGCTAAGTGAGATAAGCAGCCAGCTTACTAAAGCCGAAAATACCTCATTTTGATAGTTCAGGTAGGTATAAAATTAAGCGAAGACGACTACAATATTAAAGGACAAATTAATGTGTTTGACAGTGTCTACTTCTAATCTTGATTTTCATCGAGAAAATCACACAAATCGAAAAGAAGCTCGACCAACCTCAATAACGTGCTTCCAGTTTTGAGCAAGGCAAAATAAAGGGGTCTTCTGAAAGCAGTTTCCGAGAGACAGTTGATGAATATCTACATCAGGAAGGAGAACCATGGATAACAAATATCTACATTCAATATTTCTTTAAGAATCTATTCAAACATGGAATTTCACAATCAAGTCCGAAATACACCCAGGCCAAGATCTTGAAGGCAGGGGTCCAACAATAAGTTTTGCAAGAGAATTTTGAGGTTTCCCTAGTTAGGTTAAAGTAATTACTGTCTCTGAACAATTTAACAAATTGATGGTGTTCTAATAAATTGTCTGAGGGGGTGACGATAATGAGAGATGAGAACCACTGTAATTGTTTAGTTAGGAATTACGTTAAGTAAATCTGTGGTGAAATTATTGTTGAAGGAATTCAATTTCAATTACCAACGGAATATTAGGATTAAATCAAGGTTTATAGTTTCTTTTATTTTGACGATTAAACATTACTGTATTAGATGGGCCCACCAACTAGTGCACACAAGTAGCGTCTGGGTAGTCCATTAACAACAGAATAAAGAGGAAGTTGTAGGTGATAACAGGTTGATCGCTCCGATACCGGAATCCGACGAAAATCGGGTCGCCATTAATTGTTATATTGATGGCTCTAAAATCGATAGAGAATCTGAACCATCCTCTGGAGCTGGAATGGACCAGCCTGAACTGGCTGGTGGTCGCTGGACCATACCCAGCCTGAAAGTCGCTGACTCCTACATCCTCGACAAACACGCAACTGTATTTCAAGCCGAAATATATGCAATCAATACGTGCCTGGTTACCCTAAATAACCTTAACACTACTTAAAATAAAATCACATTTTTATTGACAGTCAGACTAGCATTAAAGCGCTCCTAACAACTTCCGAATTGCTTTGGGAAGCAGAATAATATCAAAACAGTCCATTTCTTAATAACAAAAAAATTACGATAAAATGGATTCCAGGACATGCGAATTAATAATGCGGACCGTTTGGCCTGGACAAGCTCAGGACAATAGTTCTTGGGCCCTTCCCCTACCATCTGCATTTCTAAAAATGCCTGTAAATCAAAAATCAAAATATGAATCGCACAAGATCTAAATATTCACTGGAATAAAGTAACTGTCACGAATGGATTGACTACAATGCTTGTCACATCCTTTGACACTAAACAAGCATCTTGGCTTTTAAACAAAAGCAGAAATTCGGTTAGAACAATGATAGGGATCCTCACTGGTCATAATGGCTTTCGTTGGTCGCTAAATATCATAGACAATAACATCTCACCAAATCGCTTATGCGGTCTTGAAGAAGACTCAGCTGAGCACTTTCTTTGCAGATGCGACCGTTCCTAGAGATCCAGAATGGAGGCATTTGGACATCACATTATTGAACATGCTTGTCTCAGAGACATTAAGTGGAAGAGAATCAAATTTGCTGAACTAAGCAAAAGATTCACATGTGATGACTCCACTGCACCTGATACTCCCTTAGGAAATCCCAAGAAGTGCTTGTGGGTCCCGTACCTCCATAGGAGTGCAAAGAGTGCAAAATGTTGAGAAACCACAAATATAAGTAGTGTAGTTCTTAAGAATAAGGTTCCTTTGATTCTTAAGAACTATCTAAATAGAAAAAGTTCTAAATGGAAATGCGGTGTATTTCTTGTGCATCCGTTCCCCCCTTAGTGGAAGTGCCCAAAGATCCAAAGATCGTTCATCTTTCCACAGTGAAGGTATTAAGGGAGGGGAAAGGATTTATAGACCTTTATCTTCCCCCCCCCCCCCCCACCCACCCCCAAACGCTCCGTGTACAAGACACAAAATGCATATCATCCAATTTGGGCCAAGCCAACAGTTGGATCGCAGTCTCCTAGTAGATTGCATTCATTCTCACTCCCAGACGCAGCCAAAGAGTGAGAGAAAGAAAGAAGAAATGTAGCCAATCAGAGAGCTGGTAGAAGTGAGTGGGTAAAGAATAGGGTAAGACGAGAAAGGAACAAAATGGAAAAATGAAGACAGTCCGAAAACATGCATTTTGACCCTACGTTTCAGTTTTTATAGAATCAATCTACCGTTACATATTTGGGATCAGGCGACTCAGGGGGCATGACCCAAGAAGTGCAAATAAAATTAAGTGCCAGCCGACAGAGTGAGGTCGGGAGGGTGCCAATGTTGGGATGGAGTTCTACTTTGTTACTCGTCTCGGCGCTTCTTGTCATTTCTGTGGCGGCTAGTCGTTTTTTTGAAGGAGCATTGCGAGACTAGCACCTTGGTAGATTGAGATTGCTCCCAAGAACGAGGTTTCTTTGCCACTTTTACTTGTAATTTTCTTAACATTTTGCACTCATTGCACTTCTATGGAGATACGGGGGCCGGTTGACCTAATTTTCGTCAGATTCCGATATCATTGGATAGATAGATTATCACCTAAAATAATTTCCCCATTCGGTTTTTGCCGTTGGACTGCCCCGGCACGCTTGCTTGCGGAAACTAGTTGGTGTGGCCCGTGATATCAGTGTTCTACGAGCGTTTCTCCTCACACAATTGAGGATGGGGTCGTTTCAACAAAAATTTCCCATTATTCCATACTCAAATTATGATATTAGTATGGTACTGGATGTGAATTGTGCTTCAAGTGGTGTTAGTTCTGACAGGAACAAACGAGCAACATCAACAATAAAACAGAACATCAAACCTTTTGGTTCTCCATCACCGCCAACCACGTTCCCTTGGTCAGAATCACATTTCTACAAGAAATATGGTACAACATTTAAATCGTGGCGAAATACTAAACAACAACTTATCACAAATCGGACTGGGTAGGAAATAATTCACGGAAAAACAAGACGCAAGGCTCCACATAACTTTCTCAACATGTATTCAAATTCCATGGGAGCTATTGAGGTTTTCCAGGGAAAACTAATTAAATTGTAGTTTTTAACGATATCCTAGTGTACCGAATGCCCCTGAAAGTTCTGGGCGGTTTCGGCTTTTGTAGTTAATCAATTTACGAAAAAGTAAGCTTTGTCAAAATTTTTGGAATCAATTAGGAGAAAAGAAGAAAGAAATGGATTTTGGTCTTCGAAATAAATTTATGGGGTTATTGGAACAACGACCGGTGCGTTTTTGTCGTTGTTGAAGCTCTAAATAGAAGCAATCAACCATCAACTTCATACATGAAACATAATAGGAAAATTGGAATAGATTCGAGAATCGTTCGCAAATCAATAGCATGGAGCCAACATTTTTATGCGTATCTTACTTCACTTTACTCCGTAAATACTTAAATAGCAATTCATTACATCGATTCCAGGCAATCAAAATGCTTCAACGAGCCACCACCACACCCAATCTTTTGCAACTGTAGGGTCAGTATTGGATGCATCTCACGAACACAGTAATGGAATGGCATTAATACTTAAATGTTATGCGCTAGCTTAGTTAGTCGGGCAATAAAACAAAATTAACTTAATTGCAGTGTCACAAATCTTAAATTTAACTACAGTCCCAAATGAAGTCAACTCTCGGTATTATAACTATGGGAGCACACACAAAATCGAAAAAAAAAATCTATTTCGTGGATTTTAGTGTCAACAACATTGAAGAATGGGTTAAAAATCGAGAACTAATAAGTATTAAAAAATACACATTTAAAGCGATCGTTCTGGAAGTATATTAAAGAGGAAGGTTAATTTGGCATTAATCTCAGAAAAAATTATAGTAGTAGTTATAAATATTTGATTATTTGGTTTTAAAGATACACTTTCTTAATGAGGAGGGTATATTAACGTAAAATCGATCCTGCTGTGTACTTAAATCTATAACTAAATTCTTTGGATGCATTTTCTATTGAAACAAGTTGCATAATAAGTTAGTAGCGAACGAGCCTTATGAGTTGCATCCCAGAATTTAAATTTCGCTATACATACATCGAAAATTTGAGAGCGGAAATTGAGAAACGTTTCCACGTAAAAATAAAGCACTGTACAACCTTTGACATCAATAGATGAATCTCAAAAAATACGATGTCGCGGAGATTTTTAAAAATTTTTGCATGGTTTATTTTCGAAATGAGAATAATAAGGGGTTTCTACCAAAGTTAAACAGCACCCATCACAATAATAATTGCTTATAAAAATAAATGCATGGCAAAGTTAACCAACGGTGGCCCCTTGAACAGAATATTGCCCTTCCATTGCTAATAAGGATTCTTAACCTTCTAGTGGATATCTAGGAAAGTTATGTCAAAGCAGAAATGGACAATGAATAAATCAAGAGTATAAAACATAAAACGGCGACGAAAATTAAATTCTACCACAAGTCAATGTTTAGCAACACTCCCTTTTCATAGCATGACTGTAGATTAACCTAACAACATATTTAAGGAATGCCGATGATAGAATGCGTAATGTTTCTACACATGCGACCTTCAATTATTACTCAATTCAAACATGAACAATATTCCTCACAAAGAATGAGTAATTTCATTAGAAACGCTTTCTTTATTTGATTATTTTCAATATCTCGAGTCGCTAACACAAAAATAGCACCCCTTCTACATTGACATGAGGTGATAATGATTTTAAATATTTTAAGCATCGAATGATATTTAGGTAAAAAGAAGTAGACATTCCCATCCTTTAACTAATTGGCTAAGTACAAACACCCTAATAATCCAATTTCGCTTCAACAAAATGTGACATTATCCGCATATTTTTATTGTTGGCTTAATAAGTCTTCTCAATTAGTAGTATTGTTTCATTTTGGAACTAACACTAAAGCTAAGTCGAGAGAAAGGAAAAAAATACGTTTTACTTCCTTCAAAAATACTGTTAGTAAAATACAGCTTCCGTATGAAATCCGGCAAAAGGTTTCTAACATTGTTCAAGAAGTTTCATTATTTTTTGTGATGGGCGAAATCTAATAACATTGAATTGCCTAGCAAAGACATCATGTTTCCAACTTCATGCGATTGCAGATACTACATGAATTCCAATATTTATGGAAATAAATTACTCTATCAGAAAAATTGGCAGGAATGGAAGAGAGATAACAAATGAAGAGTATTATGTTCATTAGGCCTCCCTGTGTTTTGTGGTCAACGTCATCTGTCACTCTGGTTGCAGATGCTGACCCACTAATATTAAATCTCATGCGAGGCAATAAAGATCAAAATATGAAACGTCATTTCATGAGAGAATCATTCTGGTAGGTACAGTAGAATTCAAATAAATTATATTAAAATTTTATATTATATTTATTCTTGAGGACCAAGGTCCATACCCAAAGCTGTACAAATTATGATGGAACTAGTTATTCTCGATAATGAACAATGGAAAAGAAAGCTACTTGATGGAACAGTTAACTCTATTGAACTGGATGTCACGTTAACCCCCCAAAGAAAATGGAGCAATTATTCTAGAAAAGTTTAAACGAACGAGTCACGAATACGAGTACGAATGAGCAATTGTATAATTATATAATATACATATTGTGCGCAAGGAACTAACTAGAAAAATGCATGAGGAAATTGGTTGATTTTGGAAATGAGTTTCATTTGAATTATTAGACTATTTGAAATTTCTCTGAAGTAGTACTCGACAGTGATTGGACTAGCGAATTTGAGCCATTAAATCGTGGAAAATGTCTCGCGAAACAAGTTGACAAATGCGCGCATAGATACCACTGCATAATTCATGCTAAAATATATGGGATTTTCCTAGGAGCTGAAAGATTTAAATTTAGACAATATGCTATAGTCTTTCCGATACCAAACGAAACTATTAAGTAACCAAAATTTATGTTGTAGGGACGTCAAATGAGGGAAAACAGAATGCGATTGGAGAAATCTATATGTATCAATATTGATCATAGTACAATGCCCTAAACTCAATGTAGATTTTGTTTGGATCTAACAAAATCTTTTTCGTTTTGATCAACTAATATTTTATTAGTTCCTCCATTCCTGTAACAACCCAGAATGAGAAGAATAAACTTCTGCTGAGGGTTAATGTTGGACCAAACACGACCTTATCTTCCAAACTATCGTAGTAATAAGATAACTTTTCATCTAACTGAAGAAATTTAGTATATCTATCTGAATTCCACTGTAACTCTGATCAGCACATCGATTTAAATTATCAATAATCTTCAGTGACCATTAAAAAAAAATGAGGAGTTGACAAGACAACCTGGCAAGACGGTTGGCGAAGTGGCAATATTTACCGTAATATGATTAAAATAAATCTACAAGTCCTCGAAATGAACACACGACTCTTGGTCTATATAAGATAGGTATTGTCTCTCCAAAAATCATACATACAATTACATTATAGGGGGAGCTTAGAGGGAGTAAACCGAATAACCCAGCTCATCGTCGTTTTGTCACCAAAACGGTTTTTAAAAAAAAATGTCTACACATTTACCAACACATATCCAATTGCTTCATTTACAAAATAAAATTTACATCTTGGTTATAATCAATATCGCGTTATGTAATAATAATAGGCAACTCTTTCAATCGAAAAGATTCATTAAATAGTCAAAAAAATCGAATCTTCTCGATAAAGGGGTAAAGTGCGTTATTTGTATATAATATATTTATTCATTTTTCAATCATTTTAATTTTTCATGTTATGATCAAGCAACAGCAGTATTTACAATGAGACAACATCAAACTACGTTATTGTTCTAGGATGATATGAGATTATGAATAGTTCAAGGCGCTTGTTTTGTTTTTTATATACCTATAATATTTTTGTTTATTTTCTTGGTATTATATTTACTTCGGCAGGCACCTTCTTGGGAGAGCTTGCCAGTTTGCGCAGCCTTATTAAGTGGTAGCGAAATGAAACGAACTACGCCCCCTCGATGAATAGTACGCTGACTCTATAAGAGAGGTAGGAAACGACTGGGTAAGGGAGTTGTGGAAGACCAGGGGTGGCCAACCCGTGGTACAGAAAGAGTTTTCAGGCAGCGTACGGATGTCACAAGTGAGAAATTAGAACGGATTGGAAGCGAAATACAACAAACTATAAAATTACTCGGTACTTTTACTTTAGGGGCCCACATGACTAAACCCTTATTCATGTCCGAGAGGTCCATGTGTAGCCACCCAGTACCACTTCGATAAGAAGGCCTAGATCTGTTGTTGTGAACAGAGTCCTAGCTGGTGGCTACATTGATATCTAAATCTTTGGTTCTCCAGAATCAGCAATACGAAGAAGGATTGCAACTGTAGGTGTGGCTACTCCACCGCAGATAGATTTAGAATAGTCCGGCTACAATCGCCTAACAGGCAACCATAAACGGCACATCTTTCTTCGCTGAGTTCTTGTGGAGCCAATAATTTGACGAAACTGAAATATTTGACATATATTTTGTTGGCCATTTTAGCTCCATATAAACAGACTCAAATTAGACAGAACAAAAGAGCTCGTGCATTTTTCTCAGCAACCACATGATTTCTGTGTGGGCCAGAAGGTTTGAGAGAAGATAGAAGGATCCTTTTAGGGAATTTTCCACTTCAAGTGCGGGAATGACAGATTTGAAGTTGAAAAAAGTATGAAAATCTTTCACTCCACGTGGAAACTTTTCCTTTGCGTATTTTGGAAAAGCAATCCGTGGGTGTAAAGTTGAGAATACACTAGAGGGGACAAAACGGATAAATAGATGGCTGAGAAAAAGGTAACCGAAATTACTTCTATTTATGGCGGGAGGGGGGGAGGGAGTTGCCGGGTGCCCATAGGTGTAGCC
This sequence comes from Adelphocoris suturalis, assembly GCA_030762985.1. Classification (NCBI taxonomy): domain Eukaryota; kingdom Metazoa; phylum Arthropoda; class Insecta; order Hemiptera; family Miridae; genus Adelphocoris; species Adelphocoris suturalis. Next base: position 27,102,109 of record CM061044.1, on the reverse strand, counting down.
AAATCCGAGAAGTAATTCGGCATTGCAAAAATCCCGTTATCTGGAGAGTAATAAATAATAGATTACCGCTCCTATTCCACAGAGCATAGTGCAAACGAAACGGTTACAAGTGATTCCACTCCTCCCCGACCTCTCGATTAGGCATACAATACGAAATGATTGGCATACCACGATGTAAACCAATGAGTAGAATCCTTACAACAGGAAATCCTCCACGTTCATCGTAACAACCCATCTCTAGTCCAAAGTCCCATATTCCAGCTGAATACACTATTCAAACCCAACCTACGCTACTATCACAATCGTTCACAACACACAGCAACAAGAGGGCAATTTGATATAAAACAATATTGAACGTGACTGGCTATTGATATAGAAAAAGGAAAGATATAATATCAGTAATAATAACAAATTATAATAGTAATAGAAATATAATAAATTGTCTGTGCTACCTACTCCTTTTCTTTTCATATTTCAATTGCCGATCTGTGATAGATATCGTTTTTAAGATAGTTCAATTGTCAATCTGTGATGAATTAATAGTGGAATGGGTTCCTACAGTTTCACCGCATAATATTCAATTCATAAACACATCTCTTTTATTGTCAAATAATTGCTTTTGATATTGCACCTCCTTATTCATTCATGTTACAACTACCAACAGTTAGAGACTATCAGGAAGGCATTTCACTATAACCTATCTGGGTAACCGTTTTCATTTCACTTCCTCCTGACTTCCTGTTATAAAATGTCTTAGAAATCCCTCTTTGTTATAAAAGTTATTCGCCTTGGTAAAGATGTATGCAAATAGTGTAAAACAATTGATGCACCCTTCACCTTACCCAATCAAAACCCGGAGCCTTTGGTGGGACAGTTCAAGGTTGAACGAATTTAAATTTAACGTGACTTGAAGTTACCGCTATCTCAATGCCAAACCACCAAGAGTGGTGAATCACCTGTGAACCGAAAAAAAGAAACTCCATGCCTCCATCTCACCTACCTCAATTTTCTGTACGCCAGTTCTATTCAAATAGCCAAAATTTCAAGAAGCTATAGATGTTTTCTTCCAGATACATCTAACTAATGAAACCGCCACCTACGGAGTTAAGGTAGGTACTTGAAACAAATCATAACAAAACCCACAAATTAATACTAAAGGCTGCAACAACTGGCAGGCTTGACCAACAGATTTGCCATCAGCAACTATATTATGGCCATCCTCCGATATGAGACTGACTATAATTCTCAGTTCAATTGGGGAGGGGAAATGTGCAATGAAAATGAGCTGCAGAAGTATGTTATCTCTAAATTGGCAACATTCAAAAATCATTTTGTACAGGTTTTCATCTATTCAACTTTTTTTTTCGTCAAATTTCTTTTTAACGCTATACAAATTAAAAAATTACATAAAGAGATTGCTACTATCACAAACAACGTAGAACAATGGCATCACAACGTCAGATGTTTTAGAACATCCAGTCACAGACTCCCATTGTGGAATCTTGTTTTTTAAGAACGGGTGGAACTAAGTATTACGAAATTCAGAATATAAATTTTGTTAATAAAAAATATATAAAATAAAAAATAATACAAACAACGTACGAATATGTACACCAACAATAGCAAACAAATCGTAAATCTAAGAATACCGTTAACAATGTCTGTTCTATCAACAAAAAGACATATTTTTTGTTTAAGTTTTGGGCTAGGTTCTCTGTTGGATAAGACCTTGCTCAATATTCTTCCATTCCTCAAATGACCCTATGAGCAAACGTATTTCTATTATTAAACACGTAAGCCGCGTAGTTGGGCCGTCCACCGTGGGTCCCAGCTGAGTGATATGAGGGGAGCTCTAACCCCTCATTCAATGCTGGAAAACAGAAATCAAGACGAAAGTCCAGAATTACACTACTGCTAACCCCTGTGTTTTCACATTTAGTTTCAGTTTGCTCCTGATTCATATCATTGAATGAACCCTAGGGCTCTACAGGTTAAGAAAACAATCTCAATTTTTTAAAGGAAAACTTAAGACTCTTGGTTCGTCCTTAACCAATTTATAAATGACAGTCGTCGAGCTAATAATGGTAGCTTTCCTTGTGGAAATTTAGTGTTTAAAATAGTAGAAAGGTAAAACTCTTAATATTTCCATTTGTCACCTCAAAAACTTTCACAGTAATTAAATTTTCGGCTGCTTTCCACATAGCAGAGCTTCAACTTCCTTTACGTTTTTGAGCAATTTTTCGTAGGTTATGTAATGTGAACCAAAAGCTAACCTGGGTGGTTTACTTCGTCATCTTCTTGGTGGTTTTCATCACTAGTACCCCCTCTAATTTTATAAATGTTTACAACTAAAAGACCGCAGTGAGAGCTTTCCAAAAGTGATGGTATTCGATGATTTGGAGTAATCAACAAATGGGCACTCTAAAACAAATATTTATGTCAAGATCATGGACATCTGCCCAGGGGGAACCGATAGCTCCTTGAGTTGTATACGTCATTCCTTTCCACACAATTTATGTTTAACATAATCGGGGTTTTGAGCTGAAAAATCAGTGGTCACGAGTTTTTAAAGACATGGAACACAAATTTGAAATCAAACGTGCAATATCCACGATTGTCCAGAACTCGTATGATTCCTTTCTTTCCTTTACCAGCACTGTCATCAGTGGTAGACCATCTGATATAATATGGCCGAAGGTGTGTTGTTATTAGCGTAGTGGATAAAAATGAGTAAGGGAGGTTCAAACCCTTGATGTGACTGATTTTTTATTTTTCTTTTTTTTTTGGGGGGTTATTGCACATGCATCGCTAACCATCTCCACGCATCCCTAATCATATTTTCCCAAAAGATGAACAAATCCTAAAAGATTTGACTCGGCTACTCATTACAAAAAAGTTATGAGAAAATGATGAGAATACGCTGGTGATAAGAGATAGAAAGCTGAAGGAAATGAACTAAAGCTCATATGGGTTCTAGACAATCGTCAGTATCCCAAGCCACCAAAGTGGCACGGCAATGGAGTTGTCATCAGGATTGAGTGCCCAGTTACGTTTAGGTAAAACTCCTGCAGTAGAAGAGGTTTGATCAATTTACCTCCGTAGCTGAATGAATAGAGGCCGTGGTCTATCTCTGGGCATCTCTCAGGGGAAGGCACGATTTTGAATTGTGTCGAGGTATCAATCAATTTTTGGGCCGTTACATTTGTTCAACTTTAGTAAGCAATCTCTCTCAAGCCCAGACTGTAGACTTAACATTCCCTGATAAATCTTCACTTCCTCACTCTATGAGTAAAAACAGTGGTAATGACCTCATTTGACTCCAACTTCTTCCAGCAAGCAAGTTCTGAGCCAACAGCCGACCCCAACTCAGCCGAGACAGCTTATGTTTGACTCTGGGGAAATGTTACGTTCAGGGAAAAACAGTCGAAAGCTTTGGTAGCCAAGTAGATAAAGGCGATGATAATTCTTTCGGCTTCCCTCAGAGATAAATTCTGTCGAGATATCTATCAATTTTTTGGGAGTAACATTTGGCGCAGTCTAGTAGAACCTTAACTTTAAAATGCACCCCCAATGTAGCATATCTTCACTTCCTCAGTTACTGAGTCAAAAACCATGGCAATGAACAAAGCTCAACTACGACTTCTTTCAGTACTGATCCCGCAGTTGTTTCACCCTGTTATTCATCTGAAATTCCCCCCAACTTAGCCAAGATGGCTGATATTTGACTTTGGGGAAATGTTACTTTCAAGAAAAATTCTGCCTCTTCACTTTGGGGCTTTTTCTGGTCTTCTTTCAGAAAGGCATAAGCACATCTATTAATTTAACAATTTTAATCCACAACACACAATACTAAATTTGAATAGTGTCAAGAAGAGATTTACGTGGAAGTTGAAGCGATATAATCCACCTTCATTACTGGGAAAGGAAGAAGTGAGTTTCAGTTACTAGATGGAAAAGTATAAATGAAACAGACGAAATGCATCGTATCCAAAAAAAATTGCATGTAAGGTAGGTACGCTCTTTTCCTTATTTCCCTCTCCTACTTCTTCTGAATTTTACTTCAAAAATTGGTCATTTCTTTTTCAAACTTAGAATTTGTACAGAAAAAATTGTTGATTTACATACACGCCACAGCATGAGAAGTATTCATTGATCAAGCAATACTAGAAAGTTGAACACTGCAATGATCGATGCCATCAATGAAAATTGGAAATTAAAGAGTCACGTACAACTTAATAATGTCATCTTTATTAAAATTGTCACCTACTGATGATCAAGGTCAACCTTGGTGGTATTATGGATGAAGAGGACCTGGTAACCCAACAAACCATTAGAAGGTAGGTACCAGTTTTCCATAGTCAAACCAACTGATTAAGGTTTGTGCGTTTAACATTCCAACTTCGACTAAGCAAAACTTCCAAAAAGGTAACGCCTTCGCTCACAATCACAGCTAATCAATTGAAAGCAAAGCTCTCAAGCAGAAGACTAGTGGCTAATTCATAAAATTATATGATTCAAACTAAATCTCACGAAAATAATAACTGCGATTCTTTTCCGTTTTGAGTAGTTCTTTCAGGCATTAGTGATCTGACAGGATTTTACTAAAATCCTATTATAACATTTCTTAACCAATAACATTTTTAAAACCACGAAGTTGTACAACGTTATCCGTCTTAGTTTATAACTATGGTTGACCTTTCAAAGAATTAATACAATAAAATTAAGGGATTTTCTCGTAGTTAGTCAACAATTTTCCTCAAACTTTGCCATGAAACTATTTAATTGCACTACCACTCAGAATACTGCTTAGGTAAAACCAATGAGATGAAAGGCTAAGAAAAGCTTCCTAGCTAAGAAAGTATTGGTGAGCACCTAATACTAATTGTAATTACCCTACGTATTATTTCCTAACACTAAGAACGTACCAAATTCAAGTAAAATAATCGACCTAAATCGTAGCGATACGATTTAACCTTAATAAAATGATAAGCCATAAAATAACCAACATAAGGCAAATCAAAACTTTAAGGACTAAGTGAAACAACGATAGAAAATTAGAAGTGAAGTGGGAATATACCGAGCAGAAAACATTCTGGGTAAAAACAATATCAAGTTCAAGAAAACCCATTACGTCAAATTCAGAAATAGAGATACATCTGAAGATATAAATGACAAGACTATAAAAGACGAAACGAAAATGGTCGGAAAAACAGATTGGAAGAGGAGTGGGGAAGGGTGATTGAAGCTGGAAGCAAAATTTTGAGCGCAATACAATGGAAGTATGAAATAACATAGTCTAGAATATAGGGGCAGGTGATAAGCTTGATCAAGCTATGATGAATATTTACACATTTACCAGTTAGTCGCACTGCATTACTGATGTTTGTTACACAAAAAAATCATTAATGATTTGTCCGGTTTTCTGTTACATTTAACAAGAATACACATACAAACATAAACATGCAATTGTGGTAAAGACACAGATGTCTATGCCTTTCATTAGAAACATGACCATGCGTTCACATTGAAAAAACTCATATCTTGGTTTCTAATGAAAATTAATTCTTACCACTTCAGAGAGGGAGCTGTCTTCAGAGATTGCTTTGATGTTAGATTCTTTGCTTTTTATCGGCGTCATTGGAAACCCTGAAGCAATAGATATCAATACATTACCACGATGCTATCAAACAGGTTAAAGAACCTAAGAATATATTATATAAGAATGAGCACAAATGTACTGTGCAATCAATTATTCTTGATAATATTCGTGTTGAAGAGATTGGGGGAAAAGATTCGAAAAGTATTTGGTGTTGAGACTTGCAGGTTTTGAAGAAAGAAACCATGAAAAACTTGTCCAAAACATTAAGGTGATAATGCCATTTCATTTTACAATAGTAAGTAAGTAAGTAAATTAAACAACCATTATAGGTTGGGGCTTTTCGTCCGACTCCCTCGGGCGTCACGGACGTCATCAGTTGTCCACCAAATGGAGGATCAGAATTCATTCTCATTGCCTCGCCTACTTGACTGGAGAGGGGTTTGCCATAAATAAGCGTGAAAACTATTTGGACGGGAGATCGTTACCTGGGAGATCACCCATCCAAGTACTCACCACGCTCGATGTTGCTTAACTTCGCTAATCCCATGAGAAATGGTTCATTGCAACGACTAACCCCTACAGCTGTTATACAACAGTGCTCATTAGGCTTGGCTTCGAAAACCAGCTACAGTGTTGAGATATTGTAGTTACCTCAGCTGAGTTTCAAAGATCAGCTAAATAAATGACCTAATTCGCCAATTAAATTGGATGTCTAACAGGGCGAATTAATCGTACATCATAGAAAGCTGGACATTACAGGTACCCAACATCTTTCTTGAGTCAAGAGGTGAGTCAGACAGTGCCAGGGATTAACTGGAGCAGCTGTGCTTCTGGTGTTATCATTACTGTGGATTTTCAACAGGAAAAAGGGTAAGTCATATGCAGTAAATCTGAGGTCAGAAAATGTGTTTTGGAGTGCCCAAGCGACTTGTTGCTCAATATAAAAGTCAGTGAACATTAAACAGCGTGCTCAACGTACTAAATTATATGTAGTGTGTGTAGTCAAACAGCAATTGTGACTTGAATCTGACTGAGTGTACTGAACTTAAATCTTCCCAGATTGATGTTCAGAAGAAGCCATATCCGGATGCCCAGATGTACCTTTTTAAACATATTATGCTACTGAGGCAGACTAATCATACCTGAAAATCCAAAACACTAATGTGGTCCTGTAATGTAACGCTCTTGTGACCTTCTTAAAAACGAGGTTTTCAGACCACCATTGCAAGGTGGAGCTCGTGAAAGCATTAAATATTCAGGGCTAGGGCAGTTTTGAGAGCTATTCCAAAGGTATGAACAATCAAACCACCCTTCCAATGAAGAAGTACTGGGGTGTAGTTGAGCTCTTGTAAGCATTGAATCTTCAGAGCTTGGTCAGCTTTGAGAGCTGCTCCAAAGGTATGGAACATCAAACTACCCTTACTTAGGAGTAGTCTTGAAGAACAACAGCTTTCTAGAGTGTAGGTACATCACTAAAATTGTATGACACCTCTGTAAACTTGAGTCACTTGATTTCGATCATACGATTTATTATCATCAAAACACAGTTAGAGGAGTTTCTAAGCTAGAAGTTTGTGAGTGTCCAGAATACTGAGACAACAATAAGTCACATTCATCTAATTAATCAATACAGCTTTTATGGATTCTGACATTTCGTGGATCCTTTAGATCAATTTAACAATTCTTCAGATTGATAGGTTGTAGGATAAAGTTTTTGGGGAACTGAATTATGAAACTTGATGTTTGTCTCAATAATTTCAAATAACTAATGAGGAAATAATAATTGTAGCAGTTGAAGAAATGATGACAAGCTAATGAACCAAAAACTGGAAGCCAACGATTCACATACAAAAATAAATTGAAATGAAAGTAGGTACAAAGAAAAAAATATAATGGTAACTCAATAAATGAAAAAGAATGGAGGGAATTTTAACGCACCCATGTCGCCGCTACTACTGCTTTCAGTGAAAGATGGAGTGCCTTCAGTCCATGTGGGTGTTGAACCTTCAAAATGGCGGCCGCCAACTGTGGAACCTCCGCTTTCTACGCTCAGCGTAGACTTGTCCGAACGACATTCAAGCCTCACTTCTGACACACTGACAACACACACACACACACTAGTCAACTAAAGCTACTTCCTTGCTAAAGACCATATCACAAAGTCTACACACTTGTGGTTACAGTGGTGTTCAGACTAAATCAGGGTCACGAATAAACATATCATATCATCAATTTATAACAATTCACATAGTTTTGTTATGATAGTGCAAGTTTAGCTGATCCACCCATTGAAGCAGCATTGAAATTAGTGAAAAGGGACTTTGAACTAACAGAACACTTTACAAATTGATGTGACTTATCATGAGTACTTAATTTAAGGATGGGGAGAAAGGTTGGTATCCTAAAACAATATTAATCATTGAACGAGTACCTAAATCAAACACAATAAAAAGAAAATAATTTTGACTGATTACACAAAAACTAAGAGCTTCAGTGATTGATCCATGTGCAATCACCATCAGTGATCACCATTAGTGTTCAGCACGTGAGAAATATTAAATTTTCCAGTTGTTATTTCGCTAATATACCTAAGGCACTTGAGGATGTATTATCAATTGTAGTGGCCTCCACCACGCGCCGGACAGAGCTGGTTCCAAAGGTATTCTAAAGAATATTGGGACGGACACCTACAGGGAGGTCATACCGACCGCCGTTTAGATCGGCCTGTTGGGATCTGTGCTGAATTTTTTCGACGATTCCATCTGATTTTTCTTCACACCTCCGAGCCTTTTCGGGTTTTCCGTGTTTTTTGCTTGCCAAGCGCACCTTGAGTTTGCTTTGCTTTTGCACAAACGACCTTTTCATTTCTAAATATTCCGCTTACCATTCTTTTCAATAAGCATACAACTATTATGATTGAATTATTAATATGTTATGAACATATTATATTATTCACATTATGAATTTTTTATAATGCCAACCTATGCTGGATCCCTGATTTAACAATGATTATCATTGGCTGTGAACCCCAACAGGTTGGGTATGGCCAGGATCCTTTTCAAATCCACCCTGGCCTGTCTTCCCCTGTGGTCTTCGAACACCAGAAGAGTGGGAGGGGTGGGGTGGGGAGGGGTGGAGCAAGATGAAGAGTGGGAGGTAATGGAGGTCCAGTGACCATGGGCCAGGAACGATACTTTTCCCTCCATGCTCCATCAGGGGTGTAAGAGGAAGTGCAATGAGTTTTTTCTTGTCTCTCCATGAGGGAGTCAAACTGTCCACATCTGGACCCAGCGGTCGATGATTTCTTTGTAATATCTTCCCTTTGAACATCTACAATTGTTAAAACACACCTCTAGTGCCCCTAGATATAATTGATGAATAAACGAACTTCCTAGTGAAGTTCATTCATTATTATGTCAGGAGAATTAGAGGGTGTTTTACGCCCTTTATCATAGACATGCCAGCGGAATCTTTGAACTATTGAAGATGGCTGAGGACAGTGCTGCCAACAGGCCAGGCAGAAAGGCTCCCTGTAAGCGCTTATCCCGCTATTTTTTTAAATACCTTTGAAACTAGTTCTGTCCAGCGTGTCGGATTTCACTAAAATTTTTAAAAACACCCTCTAGTGCCCCCGACATAATTATGAATGAAATTCACCAAGAATTTCATTTATTCATCAATTTTCTATCTCCATGGCAGGATAGATAACTTGTAGATTTGATATCGATAGAAATAGTGAAATCATGTTCACCATACGAGATTTGGCTCGTATGAATGAGAATGCAGAAGATCGGGAACCAGAAGTTGGTAACTACTTAATGTTTCTTGGAAGCAAGTGGAGCGCGTGACTGAAAAATTTGGAAATGTTTCCCACTATTGCATTCATCATTAAAACATACATATTTACTACAAACCATTACTAATAATATAGCCACACCACAATTACAACAAGTAGGTAGTAAACGGTGTGATACAGCCTTAAAACTACGCTTGTTCACTAAGAAGGGCAATTAGTATATATATGAAAGTAGGAAATGAGGAAGAGAAATATAAGTACACAGAGTGGATATGGTTAGGTCGGATTAAAATAAACCCTATTGGCTACAGAACGCTGGTGTGACCATCCTTCGGGGCAACTAAAGAAAAAGTAATTAACCATGCAAAAAAATTTGTCAATCGACATTGTTCCGAACTTTTACAACGACAAAAGCTAGGGGTTGGTAACTATTTCATGTTATTTTTATTACCTCTTAAGTTCTATAGTCCACCCACGCATAAAAGTTGTAAGACATGAGTTAGGAGCCATTGCAGTTGCACATGCAAACATGGTAGCTAATTTTACCCGCTAAAACTCATGCATGCAGGAGGACTATTTTCCGTTCTACCCTTACAACCACTCTTAGCTAAAAGTGCGATGAATAAAATTTTGGGTAGTCTTGCTCAGTAAATGCACTCTTTTTTTAAAAATACCTACACAAAAAATCGATCTATTAACGTAAAGAGGCAATCAGAGTTTGCAAACTTGGAAATTCGTTCCTTACATGAGGTCACAACCAGCTTTTTATTAGGAATAAAATTTGAAAAGAAATGAAAAAATATGGTAAGAAATTAATGAGCCACAAAATAATAGTAGCACGGTTCGGCAACAGTCACAGATACTTGAATTATTTAACAGTGCGGGAATGCCATTGGACAAAAGTGATGAACAGGCACATGAATAATAAATAATAATTTAATGAATTTACTTATTAAAAAAAACAAAAACTCTTGGAATGATAAAAGTCAATGAGGGGGTTTATGCTCGCAAAAACTGTATGAAAAACATTTTGATTTTAGAGAAGATGATTGCATAAAAACCATGAAGGGAACTAGATACATATGTGAATTCATGGGGATGAACATTAATCTAGTGAAAACGGATGGATATAATAAATTTATTGTTAGTGAATTTTGATTAATAAAGAAGATAGAAATAAGCACTAAGCTACAGTCGGGTCAGTGTAGGAAGTTACGTGAAGGCAAGGAGGTGGGGGAAATCAGCTGACCGCAGTCCGCTACCCCCTCTACACTCATCTAACACTTCCCCACCGTCTGCATGCCAATGGCAGGAGCGGGAAGTGGGTGGTGGATCGGAGGAGGAGGTAGGGAAAGGGTATCAGTCTGCTACTTCCCCTCTTCCCACGGCCCATCTGGTGATGGGGTGGGGGTACCATCTCACGTAACTTCTTACGCAGACCCGACTATAGTTGAGAAAAACAAGGAAATTGTTAATTTGTTTTGAGATATTTGTCATCAAATAAATAGGTAAGAAAATGAGATTCGTTTTGACATGACTACAATTCGACTTCTTTAGGGGATGTGCTTACCTCACGTGCTCTTCGTGGAAAGTAACAACCTGTTTTGTGGCCACCATCTCACTAGAGTTTCCACAAAAAATTGAAACAGAACAAAAAGTGTAAAAAAAACTGGAAACAAAAAAACTATAAAGTAACAAAATAAGAAAATAAATTGAACTGGAAAAAAGGAATGTGAAGGGTGAAAACAAAAGTGGAAGAAAATAATTCGAAAGAGGAATGTTCACAAATGCTACTAGAAAATGAAAATTAAAATCGGCGGTAGTAAGAAAAGGATCTTGGGCCAATTATCAATATTATTTATAAATCAAAGTAACAACAAAATATGTATTTGATAAATCCTTATTACCTACACCGTAACTTGAACACAAGGTAATATAAATACCTATCTAACAATGAAATCTTGGTGTTTGAGGGTTGAGATTTTTCAGAGGCGTCTCAAATAATGTAGTTTATTGCTTTCGCTAAGCGTTTTCGCCTTCTAATGGCCTCGCCAGAGCTATGTAGACTAGCTGTATGCTGCTGTTGGTGCTGTACGGAGTTGGTGTACTCCTCGTCGTCCCTGCGTCCCTCAGTGCAGTTGTTCATATTGGTTATGGATTTCTTGCCTTGTCCGTGTGAGGTATTGGTGGTTGAGGCCATTAGAAGGCGAAAACACTTAGTGAAAACAATAAACTACATTATTTAAGACGCCTCTGGAAAATCTCAACCCTCAAACACCAATACCTCATACGGACAAGGCAAGAAATCCATAACCAATATGAACAACTGCACTGAGGGACGCAGGGACGAGGAGTACATCAACTCCGTACAGCACCAAAAGCAGCACACAGCTAGTCTACATAGCTCTGACGAAGCCATTAGAAGGCGAAAGCGCTTAGCCAAAACAATAAACTACATTATTTGAGACGCCTCTGAAAAATCTCAACCCTCAAACACCAATACCTCATACGGACAAGGCAAGAAATCCATAACCAAAACAATGAAATCAGTTTATTCACATAGATAGCGAAGTACGAAATATTCATACAATTAGTTTACACATTGTGTTTATAACCTTAATTGATTTTATTCAAGCTATCCAATGAGTATCATGTACAACACCAACACGAAGCTAAGAAAATGGGAATTCCATATGTGAATTGCGATGAGTGAGAAAAATTGGGTAAAGGAAGTACCTACGACTGAACCCTAATCTATTTGGCTCAGTGAACGAATTAATCCCAGGAAAGAATCGAAGAGCTCTGAGTTCCCACTTCAAATCCTAAAGAATTATATATTGTCAACAGAGCTTGCATTACAAAGAATATTGGTAGGAAAATGAGACAAATGGCTTATTCTTAGGTATAAGTGATTCTAAGGCCAAAAGGTTGTTGGAATTTGGAGCAAACTTGTTCAATCACAGGAAACGAATAAGCGAAGATGGATACCAATACGGGTTTGAGATGTTTTTGAACTAGTCCCCAAGAGCCTCCAAAATTTGACCGAAATCATATAGATATTGGGTGAATCCACACACTCAATACGGTCAACCACACGTGTTAGGCGTCCCAAATTCGCTAATACATCAACTTCAGGAAGGCGGGATTGCCATGTTATTTCCAGAGAAACTTTAATGGATGGCAGCCTCGCAGGGGAGCGAAATAAGTTTTTAACATATCCCCAATAAGTTTCTGGATTTTTCACCCCTAAGCACCAGTCTGCTGTGAAACTCAAAACCAGGATGGATTGTTGCAAAAAAAGACCTACATTTTTTACTGCATCAATTTGTTCTCTTTTAGGTGTTCTTCCAATTTTCGCTCATCATGGTCTTCCCGCATAGAGCAACTTTGTGACTAGGACTTGTCAAAACACCAGAACGCCACACATGTACGGATAAGTTAAATCAATTGTAATTACCATTCCATGGAACCAGTATTTTCACAGTCTTATGCCATGTTCTGCGCCTAATGCACCGTACCTATTGAATGTCTTCAGGAACTTACAAAGATTTCACTATGCAAACATGTGCGAACCACATGTTTTGTTATATATGATATACGCTAGATCCCAGAAATTTTCAATGCAATCTGATGAACGCATAGGGAATTATACTAGTGGCAAGTCCATGTTTGTACATTTTGCATAGGCTACCTAATGTAATGAAATTTATGTGGGATGATCTAGAGTGTGTCACGCACAAACCCTGCATTTTCAGTTGAAGCAAGGAGCCAATATGGCGAGGAATCGACAATAACCTCAGATAACTCCTGAAATGGCAAACTCGAGATAAAATTTGTTGAGGAACTTAAAAGAAAGGAAATTTTTAAGCTTAAGGGTAATTACAAGTATTTGTACATACATGGAAATAGTCCCAAATCTTCCACAACTTTGATTAACTTGGAAGCATAAGACAATCCTTGAGCAGTTAGTGCTGATTTTTACTCTTCACTGTTCAACTAATAAAAGACCTAACTAGCCTATATAGTATATAATGATATAATAATCAATAAAATATATTACCTAGTACTGTGCCTAGAGACACGATGCCTTGGTGAGTTGTCAATGTGAGGGTCAGAGCGAATGGCATCTTCGAAAGTGGGAGGTGGAGTGGAACTTCCCGAAAATCCAAGACCCCCTGTAGAAACAAAACAAATGAATACCATCAAGCAACATTGTACAAACATATGTAACGCCTGAAACCCATTTTGCAAAGAAAAGCTTATCCAACTATAAGGCGGCTAATCAATAAGCGTACCATCAGAGAATGCTGTAATTGTCTAAGGAAGCAGTCTATAGTGCAACTCAGATCAAATAGTGAGCATTAAATAATGATAAATAGTGCTCAACATTCTTTCAAGAAACCAAGCCTGGATACTGATGCTTGCCGTCTTTTCCCTAAATGAAATAAATAAAGATTCCACAGAGAATATGTCATTGTAGAATGACATAAATCATTGTAGATTGTATTGTAGAATGCAATATGTCATTGTAGAATGGCAATGACAAAAATTTGAGCCCAACAAAACAGTAAATACGAGCCTTTAGGTTATGTTCTGCTCATAGCTAAACAAAGATCTGAGAAGGCTAAATTTTTTTAAGTAGAAAGTTTTAATGGTACAAGAAATTTCACAAGGAGCAATTTTAGGGTGTTGGCCAGTTTTTATTCATTGAAATTTATTATTTTTTCATTATTTCTGAAATTTTTGGACTTGAGCTCGAAAATCACTCAATTTCAAATGATTGGCACACACAAGTACCTACAATACTTAGCGATTTTTTCAATACAATTTAGTCTACAAAAAAACTGTCTTACGATTTTCCATTAAGGACCAAGGCAAGGTCCTCAAGATATAGTCTAAACGTAAAAATCCTAATTCTCACTAGTCAAATACCTACTAATCACACCGTTTTAAGACCAGCTCTATTACTAGTTGAAACTAATAATTACTAACTTGAGTGCTTTATGCTAGTTGTAACTACAAAACACTCAAATTGTTCTAGTTCTTGCTAATGAAAACAAGAACTAACTGACTGGACTTTTAGTTTAAAGTAGAGGAAACTACGTTAATATTACTTCCAACTTGGCAGTCAAATATAGATCGGAACTATTATCCAGATCCTTCAAGATCTCGCTTCATGGGAAAAGATTTTTCCAAACTGAAGGTGGTTTAAATTGTTCCGTTCAAAAACCCCCTCCCCCACCAAAATCTCTAAGACCTTGTCATTTACTCGTACATACTTTCGGAGGAGTTCGTTGCCACTGGCAAGCCAAGTACTGCGGGCAAGCGCTTTCGATGTGATGACACCATCATCAGGCCATCAAAACAGTACTGTTCCGACGGCCTGATGATGATACCTTCACATTGAAAGGACTCGCTCTTGGTACTCAGCTTGCTATTGACGACATACTCCTCCCAAAGGTGAATGAATGATCATTTTACTATTACTACAAGTGGAAATAACCCTTTAGCTCTAATACCATTAAGACCTTGATTTGTAGTCTAAATATATTAAATTTAAAATACCAGCTGTTCGTTGTCATAGTACAGCCACAACAACACCAGAAGAACACAACACTCCACATCCAATCCTTGTGTCTGCAAACTTTTCAGTGTTACTAATCTACGAATATGGTGCTACACTGCTCAAGTAACAACTACAACTCAAAAATCAATCACTAAAACTCTACTATGGATAATTTTGTGTGGTTTTAATATCAAACGCAAAGTGAACCGTTCCAAACAAACAACTATTATTATTCTACTATTCACAACAAAATGTAGGGTATTGTAAATTACGGGTAGCATTGTAAATTTTGTAAATAAAAGCGCTGCAGCAAGAATGTGCTGAGATGAGTAGGTTGTAGAAGTATAATAACAATTCGTTAGTACCTTATTAATAATTTGACACTTTAATAGAGATTATAAAAGAATTGGGTAGACCCTGGCCCTCTTTTGTTTGTCAATATCCATATTACAACATCAACTTTCCTTTATTCATCATGAAAATATTCCAAAAGGACAAACTCTTGGACACGTCCTTCAATATTTACTTTTTTCATGCTTTTAAACAATGTTGTCCTCATTAATTATGGTGAGAGCTACCCTAGGTATCTACTACTTTCTACAAAATAGTATCTGCATAGCAAATCATACTATGGAAGCAAATTCCCTACTTCCTCCATCAAGAGTTCAAGACATTTTGTTTCCAAGTGCCACAGGATAATGCTAATTAGGAGCCATTGAAATAAGGTCAGAAATTTATAATTTAACCAAAAATAAATTCCATCCTTAATCAAATTTGACGACTGGTTGTTGATTTTTTGAAAACATGTACAGAGCTTTGAATGAATTGATATTGATATAAAACCAGGTTAGAGGTCATACAGCCTAAAAGTGCATAAGTTTGTAGCAGACGGTACATCCACTGGATGTGAATTCACGCAAAAAGCTGACACGTACAACACATTAGGTAAGTCACCCACGGCGATGTGACTCAGATGCGATTTCGTCTTATCGCCCTTTGCCCTAATTCGCGAGAATTCTAGCTCAGTAGACGGATAGCCTAACAGGTTAGGATGGATGTTCTCGGTCCCCTTGTACACACCCATACTCTTCCTCCACCACAGAACCCTATCTCAGACAATTAATTTTAGAGTTAATAAAATTAATAATCCTACGGAATTTGATTCATCACATGAAACCAACCAACAGAAACGCTCTCAATTATAATTTAAAAAAAAGAAGTTATTCTCCAATCCAACAATGAAACCAACCAAGAATTTGGTAGTCACTCTTCAACTTTACCAACAAGTTTTTGTTTTTTCTTTATTTAAATCAAAGTAACTTCAACTAGGATATAAGCTCAATAGCAAATACATAATAGTAAACACTCGAACTCTGAAAGAGATTATATTCTACGACATGCCTTACTGCTCCGATAAAACTCCTGAACTTCGACCCAGAGAACGCTAAATGCCCACCAATTTTCCTTACACACGACTTAACCTCATTCCGGACACGTTCTGCTTCAAGCGAACAAGTTATCAGTAGGCAGTGCAGTGAGGGGTTATAGAAAAAGGCCATTCCATTCTGTCACACCGCTTCGCTAACGAGTCTTGCACTTGAAGAAACCACATGACCTCTACCCAATGAATTATAGAACTGGATCAACTGGCATTATATTTCAAATCATCAAGCGTTTAGTTGAAGTGGAAGAGCATGTCAATAACAGTGTGGAAAACATGTAACAGTAGAAATGTCCAGCAAGTGATTGCTTGACTCATGAATGCAACTGCGAGTCATAGAGCTACTAAGAATAAGGCTATCTCTAATAGGCAATTCTTGGACTAGAATATTCTTTGAATTATCTGTAGGTACCTATGAGAGTTGCGAAAGATTAGATATCCTATGAGTGGTATCGGTAATTTTGTTTCCACATGTGAAGCGCGTGGAAAATTTAAGCTACTAATTACGAAAATTCTGAAGAAGTAAAAGGAACTAGTCGTTAGTACAAAATGAAAATGTTGACACAAATTCTCGAAAACAAACGTTTTTACACTAACATTTGGATTTCACATAGGTGGGAATACTGTTTGTCGGTATTGACTGAAAGGGATGGACATAACGCGAGTGGTGTGATGTTTGTTCGATGTAGTGGTTCCTACAAGTTAAATACCAACAAGCTCATCAAATAACTTACATTCTCTGGATTACCAAACACTCAGGTCTTCATTATTTGACTTGTGCAGAACGGAGTCATACAGTCAAATCAAAACCACACAGAACGCGGCAGGCTCAAAATCCAGCTTAAATTGCTAACAATTTATAGCTTTTCTAGATCTTGAGTTTTCACTAGACAGAACCAACTCTAACGCTCAGAATGCAAGTTAGAGGGCACTCCCTTCCAGCGACTATTTTTCATCACTTCGGACACTACTATTCCAAATCCAAATAAACAGTTTAAAATATACAATTACGCATAGGTTTTTGAAATAAAATTGAGTTTCAAAGTACGAAAACTGAACTAACCATAATAGTTTTGAATTTCCATCTTTTGGCTTCTTAATCGAGATTTTTTAAATTAAAAAGTGTCTAGGTTTTACTGCTTCCCATCAAACAGATTGTTCACCTTTCATTACAAGCTTCCGATTTAAAAGTACAGCTTTAAAAGCCATCATGGAAAAGCTTTAAGTTTTTAATTACTCAGAAACTCATTATGTTTAGATAACTCTCAATATGAATCACTAACTGAATTAAATAAATACTATCATGTTCTAAGCTAAACAAAGAAAAAGAAGATTTATATAGCAGCATCTAAATCAGTTTTATTAGTGATAGAGAATGAGGACAAGTGATGAAATGATGAGAGAAGGGCTCTATAATGGCTCCTTCTAGCGTTGATAAGGAATAGGGAGACCTCATAGAAAGCAGAATTACTTTTGTTATTGGGTCTGAGGTTAGGCAATTGCTGAGGGCTAAATCTGTTAGATTTCTGGTGGGTAACTCTAAGCGGGCTGGGGTCGGAGCTAGTGCTCTTTGCTGTATCGGGCCTAGGGTGTGACTTGGACTCCAATTTCATCGATTCGCTTTCAGAATCTGTAAGCACAAAGTTGTAACAAAACAAAGGAGGAAATATAGTACAAGTGGTACCCTTTGAGAGACGTGAGGGTCTATTCGAAATCGCTTTGTACAACGGTATATAAAATATCATACATTTAATATACAAGGATGTTGCAGAGATGTGAATGAAGGCACGAATGGATATCATTGAAGGAGTTATATTTACACGTCCTTTCAACAAGACGACGATGTTTTTGCATAATCAAACATTGACCATCAAAGGAAATATTAGGTATTGAAAATTATTCAAACTATCACACAATGGTTTATTAATTTTCAGCGCTTCCTCATATTTAGGTAGATTAGTGCACATCCCAGTTCATCATTTCGTACCACACCAATACTACATCAGTAAATTAATGCATTTTTAGTAATGTCGATCACAAGTTCTCCAGCCGCTAATCAGCAAAATTTGCTGCTTTCCGAAAGAATGTCACCAACGACAGTTTGGTGATTGGTATAACGTGCATTATATTTATTACAACTGAGGAAAATAACCGAACTGAATCAAATACTAATTCCTAAAACAGAGACAAAAGAAATGGCGAATCATTCCAGCAATCAACTTAAGTAGGTCAGCAGATTACTTCATCAAAAGCTATCTCGAGAAAAAGCAAGCATTTCCTGAGCCATATAAGCAACGGAGTGATAAATAAAAAGTCAAAGTCATCTCTACTAACCTGAAATATGAGTATTTACCAACAACTAGATCCCAATTCCCAAATCACATATCAAAAGCTACTTAAAGAAACGATAGTATCGCAAGGAAACATTGAATTTATCAAAAAGGCCATGTTTCACAACGCTTCATTCACAACTCTGCAGTACACTTAACAAACAAGACAGCCAGACTTAAAGCATAGATATTCTAACCTCCTAATGGATTCTGATGATCATAAAAAAATTCCTGAGGACACAGAAAGAAACCACGTTTCTCAGAGTACTATAATACTAGTACTATAATATATATATATTTTTTTTTTTTTTATCGTTGTCCTTATTCCAGTTGTATTCAAGTATTTAATGTTAGATCTACAACATAACTAAAAGTTTATATTGTAATTTTTCTCAGTTACTCACACAGCTGGAACGTATAAACCAAACTGTTATTTTGGAGAAATGAGCGAAAACTCCCAAGTTCCCGGACAGAAAATTTTAGCTGAAATCTCCCGAGTACCAACCTTCAGCAAATAGTCAAAGGGTTCAGGTCAGAGACTGGTTTGTATTAAAATAGAGGAAGAAAAAGTTCTCGTCTCAAGATTCTTCGACTACTTGAAGATTCTTCAGCTCTTTCGTCGTTTTACAAAAACATTGGGGTTTTATGGTAGTTATACTTAATATTTTTCGGCCATTGAAAATAATTTCAGTGAAATGGGATTCGGACTTGCTATGTGTGATGATGAGGCAGTATCACTAAGACAGCACTCACAGAGCTGTATCTATGTATGATCCACCATCATCATCTGTAGCTGTCCCAAGCTTACAATCATATTATGTCATATTATCCATCCACCAATAAAAGGGCGATCAAATTACAGAATAAACATTTAGTTCAGCATCTCGACTCAATGAACAATGATATATTCAACGAGGTACCTACCTACTGTTCAACTATACGAATTTAACGATTTTTTGAAGCACATTTTGGATAGGTACGTCTCTATTGGTGATCACGAAACGTGTTCTAGGATATCATCCTATTTTCAGAGTTCTTGATTTTTAGGAATAACTAGCAATTTTCGATTATGAAGATCGTAGGTAGATAATTTGCTTTTCTGTGATACTATGCATACAAAATACATAATGTTCCAAAACAGTCTACCATGAAGGGTTTTACACCAACATTATTCGCTACAGGTACCTGCTCGACAGACGGCTCCAATTACTGCCATGTAAATTAATGTACGTACCAACGTATTGTATTTTACATATTTCGACTCAAACCATGACACAGAATACTGTTTGTAAACAAAAATTCGCGCTCATTTGTGTTATCTTATCACAGCGACCGCACCAATCCAGCTCAAAACGAGGGTAGATGGCAGATTCATCCGCCATGTTTGAATTTACCTTAGGAAGTACTCTCCCTATCATCCTTGACCACTGCATCTGGTGACACCTGACTGAAGAATCAAAGAAGCAAGAAGCTTCCAGCCTTCAACCAAGAGACACGGCCTGAAACGACGCCAGAATACGGTCCCAGGTTCCCAAACACGAAGTCACTGTCCCGAAGAGCTTCCAGAGTCGCATCTTGAAGAACAAGTAGTGAGAGGAAACGGACAATGGCCTGAAACTATGCTAAAACCCAGCTTCCAGCAGCCTACACATCGTCCAGCCAAACACGAGAAACTCGTGCCAAGAAAGATAGCTGCAGAGAGTCTACCTACTACCAAGCAACAATAGAACTTCGAACGAAGCGAACGCACCACACGGACATCGCCAGAACATGAGACGCGTGAGAGCAGAAAACCCTCAAAAAGTACACCACAGTAACCCTGATCTTTGTTGCGATCTGCCTAAAGTACTGATTTTAATAAATTCAAACAACTAATATCTAATTATTTAACAAACAAATGTAGATAGTCGATAAAGCTTAAATACGACTCACAGTTTAAATCCTTTATGAAATTAAAAGAAACTGTTTATGGTGTGTTAAACTTGAATTCAATGTAATTCAATCCATCCTGGTGCTGACGTTGTAAAATGAGATTAAATTTGAATTTTGGAGGATTATCAGAATCCATCTAGGTAGGTGACTCTAATTCATTTTTAATCGAAAACACAGGTTCGATGAGTGTTTTCCAATACACTTACTCGTGGATCTCAGGGGCGACTTATTGACCAGTCCTGGGAGAAAAATCAGGAAATTATACATTGTTCTCAAGGATATTGCAAAATAAGTTCAATTTGATTCTCAAAAAACTAAAAAATTTGGTATCTAGCCAATGCCGTTCGATTTGGAGCAAAGCGATATATAAGACCAAACAAAATTAATAAAATCAACCTGTGATCTACATAAATGGAAGTGCGCTTGTGGAGTTAGTAAAAGAATCTACAAAACTTCCAATATAAAAATTTCACTTCTTTAAACCACTGCATCGATAATAAATTAATATAATTATTGAATGATGTATAAGATGAAGGTGAAATAGTGAGCCAGAAAGTTAGCAGGTCTGAGTCCTTATTATCATAATTGGAAAGCGATTAGGCAAACACGTGAAAAAGCTTGATTACTGAGCTAGAGTTTTAAATAATAATTTCCTTGATTTTTCTCGACTATTCACTTCGGATGAGGGCTTCTAAAGAAACATAGGTATTTACATTGTGTCATATTTGATGTAGGTGCAGATTAAAATGGACCCAACAGAAATGCAGATCAGAAAAACTATCTACAACAGAATGAACAAATGTTTATACGTATTCTGTATAATTTCAACAGATGAACAAAACAATGGAATTTAATTCGAGTGGGACCATAATAATCCAACCCAATACAGTATACAACGAGCAACAAACTACATTAAGACAAATTTATATCGTTAGAATTCCAAACAATCAACAACAGCTCTTGATAAAGGTAAAAACATCAGCTTAACAAAAGGTAAACAAGAACGAAACACCAGTATTAAATCAGCATCTTCATCGGAACTAATACAAGATGTTACACTATACGATGCAAATATATATTCGTTTCAACTCTAGAAAAAAAACAGCCTGTGCGCTAAAGGCATGCAGAAAAACACAAAATCTAAAATTAGAGTGAATAATAGATGTTTTGTGTGGAATTTTCGTTGTACCCATACAAAATTGTTAGCTATTCTGAAAACGTGGTGAACACTGTGTGTGGGTCGGTTCTAAAAACACGTAGAACCACTAAAAAACGCAAATGCAGGAATAAAAGATGCATAAAAACACTCTACTCGAACGCTCATATTGAAAATAAAAAACGGCACATCTAGTGAATGTAGTCATACAAAAAACAAGCACTCTACAACTTTGTGGACAGTTATACTCCCAGACCTTAGAGAATGCATGATGGAACATGATTGTCGAAGGTAACGTCAATATGAAACCAATGGCATCACAGTCAACCACTTTACACATTAATCGTTAGTAAGCACTAGAAAGTAAAACTAGAAGCTACAAATAATGATATTTTGGAAGCTAAATTAGATTAGAAACTCTAATATAAATAAACCCAAAACAAAATTGTATCAGCAATCAGCAATTCTAACACAGAACAGATGATAAACATCAAGAGTTAATACAAAAGCTAACTGTGATTGCGAAAATCAAAAAATAAACAATAGGGTTTTGTTTGGTTTTTTGTTTATGTCTCACACAACAATAAGGTCATCGGTTCATTTCGATGCTCAATAGAATCGAAGTACCTACTTTTCAAATAGTTCATCCAAGATTTTTCATTTCACACCAGTTGAACCACCAGCTGAGTATATCTTAACGATTTGAGTAAAAATAGTCACAACAATTAAAGCAAAATCTAAATGCGTCATAACAAGATTAACTACTGTGTGGTTGGTACAACTTTTTACGTTATGTGGTTTCTGAAATTCAAAAGTGTAAATGTTTACTGAGTGAAATTTAAGAGAGGACAATATTTGTCCTAAATTAACAAGTTCTCGAGGGTCGGTCTGTGAAGGAGAAGACCTATGCATATAGTTTTTAAATAGGTCTGACAGCTTTATTGTCCTAGCTTCAATAGTTCAGGACAATTCACCTTCTAATAGGTTTGTTCCAGTAAGAGACCAGAACGGTTTAGAACAGGTCAGGCCCCCTATGGGCGGGCAATGAGTCAAGAACTTTTTTGGGACCAACAGTCCGCTGTTCGTTTAAGCGTTCATTGCCGTTAAGAATCAGTTCTACCAGTTCTAGGATTTTTTAAGAACTAGCAGTTCGACGAATGTGCAGTAAAGGATCACCTTAACTCTCCCTCCCTTCCATTATCATCTTACATCCCACTCTTATAATCTTATTCCACTTTACACCATTTCACTCATTTTATATCATTAGATCTATTGGCTATGAATAACTTCATTAATTCTGATGGTAAGACAGAAGTTCTTCAAGTAGGTGGGGTTGCAGTGAAAGTTACAAGTTCCGAAAGATCCTGAGAACCATTCAGATAAACACAGCTGATCTCACCCGATCCCTTTTCAGAACGCGATACTGTCCAGAACTGATCGATGGTGAACAAACCTAATGGTAAAGTAAATATTTCCAATATTGCTCGTTAACATAATAATGTCGCCTGAAAATATGTACCAGAAATAATAATAAAAATGCTCACTGAAAGGTGTGATGGGGTAGCTTTACATAAACCTAACATAATATAATGTTACGATAATAATTTATTCAATCAGAGACCAAATTAATTTGCTGATGCAGATTTAATCTGATTCCTGTAACTTGAACATGTACAAATTACAATCTTCCCCTATGCAAATATAAAAGAGTATATTTCCAAATAAGAGGAGCCATTCTCAATTATTGTTTCTTGTTGCGTATTAAGAAGTGCCTAGATTAAACGCCAAACTTCAATATTTTGGAGGAAACCAGGATAAAGCACTGAGTAGATAGGTCGTGTAGAGTATGAGTTATAATATGTGATAACGGATATTTTAAATGTAAAAATTACGAATGTATGCAAGACATAAAGATCATAATTCGATGCACAAAAAGCAGTACCAAATATAATCCAAATAGAATTCAATCAGTAAAGTGGTTGACTTTCCGGATGCAAGACTCATTATATATAAATTATGAATATGGATTTTAATTAAACTCATTGATGTACAATGGATTTCCAATGAACTCTAGAACTGATTAACATCATTTAAAATAATTAGCTACGTTTTTTTTTTTTTTTTTTTTTTTTTTTTTTTTTTTTTACTACTAAAATCACGATGGTGTAGTCTTTGATGAATTTTCCAGCGTCCTACCAATACAAAATATTACAGAAGAACCTTGTTTAATCCAGTATCTGTTATTGTAGAATAATTGCACTGTTATAATCTCGGCCTTTAATTCAAAACGTACCTACCAAGAAGAGACACAATGTCAATGTGCTTGAAGTGTTTAATTTGATCACCTCATATGTTCGTATGAGTTCTCCATTGTACATTACCAACTATGAATACACAATTGAAAGGTTTTCAATCCAACGTATAAGGAGTATAGAGCTGTCTACAAAATTGGGGGAATGTTTTTTCGTGTTGAGACCTGTATTGTGCTTCCTGGGTAGGCCACGAGGGGGCACAGGGGGCGGCGCCCCCTTAGTAGACGGAGGCGGAGCACCGCCAGCTTTGTCCTTGAGCACAGAGGGATACGAAGGTGATACAGCTCCTTCAGGCGAACCTAGGGGTCACAGGCGTACATACCCACTTTTTTCACACGAGGAACATATATATAGGTTGAAGAAAAATATAAATCATTCAAAGATTTCGAGGGCTTGCGTTTATTATTATTCTTTGACAAGCTTTGGAAGTAATAATCAACAGCCCATAAGCTAATCCATCTGATTTAAACAAATAATACATGCTGGGATTGAAACTGTGGATACAGAAATGATTTTCTATAATATTGGGATTGGATGGCCAAATTTGGAACAGAAAACAACATGAGCAATAATATTTTGTGTTCGGATAAGAGTTGGGGGATAAAATATTCAGCGTTTAGGAACCATACTGCACGCAGTTACAAAACTGAGAGACTGTAGAGTGATTCTCATTTTGACCACGGCATCCACGGGTATCACCTTCACGGAACAGGCTTAACACAGGTTTTACATGGAAAGAAAAGATATGCCCATTGGCGAAGAGAATTTAATTTAAATTTAGAAAACTCTGATTTGCGATTTTATGCTAAATAAAACTGTAGATTAAAGAACCATTATATCTTACATATATTGCGATTTCATAAGATTTTCAAATATTTTGAACATAAGTAGAAACTTGGAAGGGAAAGTAGAACACCCAAGTATCAGACACATAGATGTTGTACAACGTAGAGCTGAGTGAGGTAATATTCCCCTTCTTTGAAACATAAATTTTTCGTTTAAAATTTTAGTTATACAACAGATTCAGAAGGAATACCATTAGACTGGATAACGGTGAAGGTGTTGGCAAAAACTCATAATTTCACGTGCTTACATTAAACTAAAAAATAAAATTGAAAAGTGATAATCAACCTCATGAGTCAAGGAAGGATTACAAGACTGTAAATCCAACTAGGATTTATTTCCAGGAGGTCTCCCAAATGATATGAAGATGTACTCCTATGATAAGGAGAGGAAAAAATGTATAAAAATGCAAATAGGACAAAATGGAGAGAACACAGAAATAACTTATAAGACAAACCAAGATTGTTGATAAGAAATTTGTATGAATGCAGGTCCACAGTTTATATATATACAATTCAAGAGGAGTTCCAAAGACATGTAATATAATTTAGTAGTATCAAAGCCACTGTAACTGACCTTGGATTATTTAGGAGTGAATAAGTATGTACCGAAGATAAAAATATTGATTATGTAAAATGAGAAGAAAATCCTCGACGCCCAAGAGGTAATGGGAAACGGAATATGAAAAACAGCAAAGAAGATCAAAACTTCTCAAGACTAACCCTTCGACTTAAATTGCGTTGGTACCTTGAGTGAGACTGAGGCATCTAACATGAAATCACATGAACATGAAATTGAGAAGAATATGTTTAAAACAAGATACAATGTATGGATTTTTAAAATTTAGAAGAGCCACGAATATAGTTTGGAGTTGATGTAGAATGCGGAAATCCTACAACAATGTGAAAAATATTTATTCGCCTGCTCTTGGTCTGGTGAGATTGTATCATTGAAATGACAGTACCCAACAAGCTGATGATGTTAGTGGATATAAGCTTATGTAATCTGAAGTTACCTCTTAGTAAAGAATGTGCAGACACAGTGATCCTCTAAGTGGTTACAAATCTGACTTACAAAGGCCAAGAAACAGCAACTGTTATGGCCCAAAAATAGTTGATACCCCAACAGAGTTCGAACTAGTGTCCTTGATTACTAGGGAGAAATTTCTCTTGTTAGAACGCTTCATCTAGATGAGCCAAGAGGCTGATATAAACAAACCTCTTTAACTGTGGAAGTTTTCCTTGAACATAACATTTTCCCGGAGTCAAATACCAGCCACCTCAGCTTGTTTGGGGTTAGATTAACAATGAAGTGAAACTGCAGGCCCCTGGCTCAGCAGATGCTTGCTGGAAGAAGTCACGGTGTGTGTTTTGACTCAAGTGAGAGAGGATTGAAAGATGCTATGTCAAGGAATATGATGTTTACAGTCTTGGCTAGAGATGGATTATTAATTGAGGAGCTGACATGGAAAAGCAGTTAAGTCCAAAAATCGAAAGAACATTTTTTTTCGTCGAAGTGCAAGTAAACAGTCACGCCAACGGCCTTAGGTCCTCCCGTCCTTGCTAGATCGCACCCTGAATAAATGTGTGACCTTTGCATGGAGAAGAGATTATGTCCAAAAAAATCTGATAAGAGTTCAGAGGGAGTTCCTATGAAATTTGATTTTTGGACTTAACTGCTTTTCCATGTCAGCTCCTCAATTAATTGTTTGATATTATTTCTGGTTCTACTGACACCCGCCACTAGATATGGCCCAAAAATATTTCAAACTTGTGTCCTTACTTACTAAGGAGAAATTTCTCTTTAGTTTCAACAGTCCAACCAGATGAGCTATGGGTATATTTAATCAAACCTCTTCGACTGCGGAAGTTTTCCTTGAACGTAACACAACTAACTGTGGGTGGGTTGAGCATGGGAGGCCAATAAGAACAAATGACGGTTAGTTGACGAGGGATTTAGGGCTACATCCTGATAAGTTGGCAATGATCCAACGATGATTCACTAGCTATTTGTAATCTGCCTAGTCAAAATGTTTGCATTTATTCATTTAAATTTAGTTAATTCGATGGAATAATTTAATTGCTTGAAATGCGTAGTGGAATAAAGAAATGCATAGACGCTGATTGGTCATTATGGTGAATAGTAACGTTTGTGGGACCATATGAATTGTAAATATATAAACAACTTGGAGTAATTTGACGCTTGAAGGGATTATAAAAAGAGATGATGTTACGATGCCAAAAAGATATGTTTAAAAGTCGATGAATAAATGAGTAATGCCTTCAGGTTTAGGAGTAAGTTTATACGATCAAGTTTCAGATAAATACGAGAATACGAGTTCAAGAGAGAGAAGAATTGTCAGTATTCTGGGCCAAATGTGTCCTGGGCTCAACCCACTAGTAGGATTGGCAATAATTGAAAAACATAACAGTGTTGGATTGATTTTGAAAGTTAGGCCATCATCTGTAACGAACAATAACTGTAAGTGCGCCTTATATGGTCACAGGTGAAAGGGGAATCAACCCATTGGGTAGAAAAAGTAATGAGGAAGTGGTAGTAACCATTGAGATGGAGATAGCACAACAACCAAATAGCATTGAGCTTAGCATTATGGAAAGGAGGGATATTCCTGCTGTATAACTGAATATATTAACGAGGATTCCCTAAGTATCACATCATAAAGACCTTAACCAAGCCTACCACTTTTGAGAATTTAAAACTTTTTGAAATTTATAAATACTACATCAACATTAGAACTACTTAATAAACAAGGATTGAATAGTCTGTATTATTACTGAACCCGTTTGATAAATGAAAAGAATTACCACAAGTTCATCGCAGGTGGTTTTGTCTGTAACTATACTCACGATATTCAGTGAGATAAAAGAATAAATTGTAGGAAATGAGGGGCTGCCTGAGGAAGACGGAATATTTTAAATTACTAGTTCAATGAATCAACTAGGCCCAAGCACTGCATCCACATCGGGACATTGAGACTGGACATCAAATCAATGTGTCACAGCTATGTTATTACCATTGGAAGAGCAACATATGACTGGACACCTCTTTAGTTCAGCATAAAGCTTCTCAGGCTGATTAAAACTTTTATATAAAGATGTCTCCTAAACTCTACCTAAACTATAAGAATTTCCTGAATAACTACTCTAGTAGAAAATCGACCGATGTGATGGCAGGTACAAATCAGCACAGCACAATGTTCAAGCCATCTGCTAAAATAGCCTTTCCCCGGGTGAACGAGACAACATGATTATAAGATCCAAATGCAAGTAGCACAAGCTGTTCAAGATGCAAATGTATCATACCAATTTTAGAGGTACGAAAGTTTCTCACATTTACGTTTCAGAACAAGTAAATGTAACAATACTGGCTTACCATGGAGTTATTATTAAATTACCTTTTGTCTATTTTGGAAAAACATAAGAATGGTAAAAAAAGAAGATTTTGAAACTAATCTACCAAAAACTTTAGAGAACTCTGGTCTAGAATAATATGGCTATTGTAGTCTATTTAAAAATCAGAACAGTTTACTGAATTCCTTATAAAGGATAATCGGCTTTCAGGTAAGCACAAGGTGAAGAGGTTGAAGAGAAGATCAAACCCAATCAGGAAACATCAAAACAAAGATAAAACCATCGAGTTAGTTCCGAAAACAGAGAGAAGCAGTAGGGAAAGGTGACATATTGTCAAATTCACACATTAAACTATTCTTACTTGGCTTGCTAGGTCCGTTGCCAGATGTGCCTGCTATATGCAATTTTATTACAAGGCATATTAGTTAAGTTAGATCATAATTTAACAGTACATAATAACGAAAAATGTGTTTCATCTATACATTAAATCTAAAGTTAAAACTGAATTAACATGCTTTGGTATTGAACGTAAACATGACCATTCTCCGTACAACCGTACAATTTCTTAAAAAGAGCTCTGGGCTATTCTAACATTCCATGATCAAAATGAAATGAGTAAAAAGAAAAATAAATAAAGAAAATACATGGCAGCTGGAGTTATATATTGGGAAAAATATAAAGGAAATTTAGAATTAGCGATGCAGCGTTTCAGAGGAAGGATTAGGGATAACAGGAATGGAATAAGGGATTATTGTTAAAATATTAATAAAACACATACAACTAACTTACATGAAATGTGGGTTTTGAATGTATAAAGAGGAAAATTTGAAACTCACCAGTGTAGTCTACTTCAGTCGAATCTTGAGACCTCATTGGCCGGGAAATGCTTTTCCGTTTGGAAGGCGAATGTTTCAGGGCTGTAACCAAAACAAGAAGTATTTCAAAACTACAATCCAATGACGAACAGAAGAAAATATAATCAAACGGACAGTCATCAAGAAAAGATGGCCAAGTGTAAAATAACAGTTCTAGCGTTGGTAGAACCCAGAAGGCTAAAAATGTATTTACATAAATATTATATGATAATACAATGGAAAACTAAAAATCCATGCCAATTTCTACGAGAACGGAAAGTGTAGGCACTAATGAGACAAGGATCCAATCCAATCTGACATGCACACAACATTGAAAGCATTAGAAGAGAAAATGAAACCACCAAAAGAAATTAGTAAAACAACAAAAACCTATCAATAAATTTATGTTGTGTTATGTATTTTCGAGTAAAAAATGTGTGCTTTTCCAGTGAGTGAATTCATAGAACCACTTGAGCTTTAAAGTGACCTGGAATTTCATTGGGAAAAGTGAGTTAACGGCGTTATTTTGGTAAAAATCGTTCAATCAGATTAGTTTAAAGCGTTAGTGCTATAAATTTTAAAGCTGAATCAATTACGTTGAAATATAGAAACCAAAAATCTGATAAAAATTTTGGTGAAGCTAAACAAGAAAGCTAAACACTTCTAACAACTAGTTTTAACTAACGCTACTAACTGCAAATGAGAGAGTAACACAAGAATTACGATCAAACCACTTAAATCGTTTTTAAAATTATTGAAGCAGGTGAAGTAATCGTCAGATTTTGAGATCCTGTAAGGGAGAGTAATTAGGTAGCGTATAATACAAACACCAGGCGACGTATGCTGCTGAAGGATGAGGAACAATGAGCCAATGAGAGGCTTCCCTCTGCGCCTTTTTTCTCCTACATCTTTTGGCAACACTCGCATTCTCTTTTTAATATCATTGTAAGAGTTGGTTATGGTTCTTGATTGAACTATTGCTTGTTCGACTTATTTGCAATTTGGAATGGAACTTGGGGATGTCTAGTGAAGATAGGGCTATGAGGTTGCCACTAGCAGCTTGCCATGGACGGCCTCATTCACCGTCACTGCATTCACATCCTCATCTTCATTCTTCAGAAAGGTTGCCCCAGCTCAGCATACTTGTGTGATTGGAGCTTTAGTTACTGGAATGGCTGTAAGAGCATCAGATGAACATATCTTCAGCCTCCACAATAGCCTTTTGCCGATTCTTGTTTGATTTCAGCTCCAGTGCTTTGAGATACTGGTACGAAGGAGGAGAGGACATACAGTAAAATTGTAATAATACCAATCATTTGATTCTAAATGTGGTTACAAACCACTTTCATAACTAACTTCTTTCTGACGTTCATACAAAGGGATATATAACTTAAATTAATAACTAACCCCTTCTGGACAGTTATAGAACACCTGGCTAAATCTGACTCAAATATAATACACCTCTGCAACAAGCTATATATAAAATTCCTCAGGGCATTTACCTATATACAGCCGGCAATACGATGTAAGAGTAGTTACAGCTCACCAATCAGAATAATATCAGATTTAGGTAGAGCTATAGTAGTTAGAGCTCAAAACTTCCAATTTCGTTGTGATCAGCTCAATATTGAACTCTTCTGAATTGTTTCTATGCATGAGTTGTGAATGAGAAACCCCCATTTGAAAACTTGTTGGAGGGGAGGGGGGGGGGGAGCAATGTTAGCACAAAGCTGATAAAATGTTGTCCCCCCAATTCTGCACGTGCCTCCATAACTATCTCAAAACCCAGGGTCTATAAAACACCCCTCCAGAGGCAGCACCCCTCCCACTGTTTTAGCTGCCATAAAACAGTGAAGAGGAACTCATGGAACCCAAGGCGAACTACCAAGACCTCACGAAGAGCCCTTATGAATCTCTTAGAAGTTCTCATTGAAGATACTCGAAGAAGTCATTGTAGGCATCCTCGCCTTCATGCTGGCAGTACTTTGGCTGAGCTTTGTCTTTCTTTTCAATCTTTTTTAGGTTGGATTAAGAGCCATATCATTGAGCAATCGTGTTGAGTAATAATTTGTCTCCCTGTATGTCATAAATCAATCTTGCAGTCCATCATCTGGTTCAACCACTGCTTTAGTAGCTATGCAAAAGATCGTAATTTCTCCTTTGTCACAACAAGACCTGCACCTCTTAATTAATAGGACTGCGTCCGTCAGTTGCATCAGTGGTGTGATTATGGTCATTCTGCTTCTATGAAGAGTAAAACCGATTCCCCATAAGTTATATTCATAACTTACCAACGTAGTTCCTATGTATGAAAAAAGTATAAAGTGGCCAGTCAGTTTTAAGATTTGAAGGAGACGACAACACTTTTATGAAATCTTTTTGTGAAGGCACAGAAGTCCAGGCATAATTCCCACCCGTTTATAATAGAAAGATAGAGGTGAAGAATAAAATATACATTCTTCGATTTTAGTTAATGAATTCAACACGAGAAAAAAAAACTTTTAGGCTGCCCAGCAGGAGTTGGTTACATCAATAATGCTTTATTAAAATCACAGTTTGTAGAAACCAACATGATTTTGATGGTCATTTTTTGGTTCCAAGCTTGGAACATCGGAAACCCTGTGAGCACTCTTCCACCAACCAAACGAACATTCTTTGTTTGGTCATTTTCTAGGAGAAAGAAGACAAGATGATTGAAAAGGGGACAACCCTCCCTTAAAAACGGACGCATGTTCACCTTATGTCAAGAATGTACCCAATAAGTGTATTTCTTCGTAATGAAGCACCCCCGGAGAATCAGGACGTGTTTCACATCCCGGAGTTACGCTAAGTCAGATAGGTACCGCATGAAGCCTGGTAGTTTCATTTTGAGCACGGACCAACCTGGGGTGAGAGTTGTATGGTGGGCACGTCGAAACCCTTTCACTACTATGGAATTATCAAAATAAAAAGGCTATAATTTCTCCATTCCTAATACTTATTAGGTCTCAAACAATAGGGGTTGTCGGCATAATCGCCTCACGAGTCGGAAAGGGAACTACTTCATCCATCAGCTCATATATTATCATAAAATTATCTGATATATTTCCCAGAGTTCGTACGGTTTCCTGAGTCCTGCTGGTTTGCAACAATTTGCATGGTGACTCACGACTCCATGCCACAATCAATTCTAGCGTATAAAGATGAATTAATTTGCAAAACTACAAACACACATTGAGAAATGCTGAGCAATCAGTAGCGCCCAGCTTACAAAAAATACGTTTGTCAATGCAACTTACCCTTTAGGATGCCAGAATTCTACACTAACTAGCCCCAATCATTCTACACAGCCATTATTTCTTACTAAAGCTCTAATAATAATGATAAAAAGTGCTCTTCTACCAACTAATTCTTTAGGACTCTTGATTGTTTATTTATTTGGTATAATATTCTGATTTAGGCTCTGATTAATTAATTAAAAAACAAAGTGAACACAACGTGCGTAGGAATAAAATTAGGATACACTTGAATGTGAATCAACTTAAAAAACCAAAGATAAAAGAATAAACAATAAAAAAAAACTAAAATAGAACAACTAAAATATGCAAAACATGCACAAAAGAAGCTATCAATGTTGAAACAATAATACTAAAAAATAAAGGTACCATTACTACTCTTCGTATTTTTAACGCTACCTATTTCAAAACGAAATAAGCGCTTTATTATAAATCGAACGATTCCGAAAATTGGTTCACATAACGATTTACTTATGTGAACTGGAATGTTGAAATATAAAACAATGAAATAAAAATAGGAAACGCTGAAACTTGGATCAGTCATGTGAGGTAAATTTACATTTACTCAGCGTGAATTATTTGAGAGAACGAAATTTAATATGATGATCCACTATGGTGTTCTAAAATGAAATAGTTGAACATGAAAAATAATAATTAAATTATACAACAACTATACATACACCTACCCGAAAAATAAAATACTTGATTCGTTGGTACCAACAAGATAAAATATTATAGCTAAATAAATCATTAAAATTAAATCAAATTATATCATCAATAAAAACGAAATTAAAGGGGTAAAGTAAAGGCAATCAGGAAAAAAATCGTGAGGAGATAATTTTTAATTCGTCACACCAAAATTTTAATCAGATTTCATTGGCAATATTTCAAGTATCAGTAGAATAAGTTACAATCCCAGAAAAAAATATTATTAAAAACAAAACGTATTAACAAAAACAACGTCTTATCCAATGCGTGCATTTGTTGTATTATGATT